>VWZS01001016.1:235814-399289 GCA_013397075.1 Rhabdornis inornatus | reverse complement strand
GGGCGGGGCTCCAGGCTGACCCACCGCCCGCCGGGAGGGGCGACCCGAGCTCGAGGGGCGTCACCGACGGCTGAGGACAGGAAGGCGGGATTAACTTGAGCGACGTCGCCACAGACCAATAAGAATGGAAGGCGGCAGGACGCGCGTTCCCGCTGGCCAATAACAGGCGCGATGCGGGTGAGGGAGGCGGGAGGTTCCCTGAGGCGGAGCGGGAGGGGAGGGCCCGGTGCCCCCTCAGCTGAGCGCGGGCCCCGCGGACCGGGGAATGCGCCGGGATCTGCGGTAGGTGACGGGCAACGGGGGGACTTCAGCCTCGGGGACCTCTGGCACGGCCGGGGAAGCGGGGCCTGGCCTGAGGCCGAGGGAGGGGCCGAGTTTGCGAATCCAAACCTGTGTTTAAATGGGGTTTTAAACGGGGCCTACCGCACTATTTCTTTCGAAGTGTTAAATTACCCATACGGTCGGACTAGGCTCTAAAACGGTATTTAATCGAACTGGGGTTCTATTTAATATGGTTTCACCATAATACGAATTTCAGGACTATTTTAGGCGATGTTCAAGTTTTAAATCTAAATGTATAGGTTCATGTTATCATTACCACTGAGCTGAGTATCGTGTAAGATGCCCTCCTCTTTATTTTTTTCTTCTAAACAGGACAGAATTAGCTATCATAATATCCTCGTTATGCAGATCATCCCACCAAGGTCAGTGATGCTCCTTGGATCCTTTCTCCTCGCTGGAAATTTTCACTCCCTAATTATGCCGGTCCTATAATAGGAGTCAAGAGCTTTTTTATTTTCACGCTGACATCCCATCCCATTAGTTCTGACTGAACAGCCAGTTCAGACCTGTAGCACAGCTGCATCCTTTTCCCAGTGTCACCCATCTTGTTAGGATTGCTGGGCTCTAGCAAAGAATCTGCCCATCATCTTTCTTTCATCATGGGATAATCATAATGCTCCATGTAATCAAACCCTTCATTGTTATGTCAGCTCTATATCCAGCTCACAGCCTTCAAAATCTGGTAGCTTTCTTTACTTGAACTCTAAGATCTCAAAAGTATACTTGGATTTTCTTGAGTTTTCATCTAAAAACGCCTCTAAAACTGACTGAAGCCTTGCAGTCCTGCCCAATCTGGCAGTAACATCTATTAGATCAGAGACAGGCAGCGTAACTTCTTCCCATGCTGAATTTTCTGCCTGTTTTTTCCAGTTGTTGCAAAGTGGTTCTTAGCAAACTGAAAGTATTTTCAAGTGAGCAACCTTCAAATTGAGTAGCCCTATGTAATACATCTTCAGTAGCTTTGTGTTTTCTCCAGAGACAGGTGATAGCACCTTCTTTGAGTATCTGATAACTTGATACTTCTAAGAGTGTCGAGTTTCTTTTTCCTTTCAGGCCCAAGTTTCCAGTCTGTTTCTGTTTGGTTTCTGCTTTCTCCAGTTTGCTAGTAAGAGTCTCCTTCTTGTAGTGTTTAGCATTTCTAGAACTGGTTTTGAAAAACATCCTCATGAAAACAATGTTGAAACTTCATTTCAGATCATGACTCTTCACTTTAGCCACAGACTTGCACTTGAGAATATTGGAAGTGTTTTCAAAATACTGTAATTGCTTTAGGCTAGACATAGTAATTGTTCTATAACCCCTGTCAGCTGGTTTAGGTTTGTTTCTGTAACAAGAGCAAAACAATGCTATCTAAACCTCCTCCAATTTTTTGTCCCCTTCAGTGCTGCTTCTGAGCTTCTCCTCTTCCCTAAGGAAGAGAAGGGTAGGGGTCTTGGTTCCATCCTGCCAGGAACTGGCTTTCACCAGACCCTTTGGTGATCTGAGCAGAATGGAGACTTTGAAAAGCAAAACTACAAAATCCTACTTTAAACTTTCTCTTTTTTTCTAGTTTAGCTCAGGGAACAGGCCTGCTTTGGACAAGTGTCAGCCCCAAGGCAAAGAGGGGATGTGCTGACTGCAACTCTACTTTAGATTATTTTAAGTAAAACTGGATCTTCTCCTTACAAGAAATCCTACTGCTATCCACTAAATCAAATCCATCCAGACTTCAAACCCAGACTAAACGTAATAGGTCTGTTGAACTCTGTATCAGAAGGCGCAGATTTAAACTGTAGGATGATTTTAGGGAAGTACAAAATTGTTATCTCCTCACTGCAAGGTAGCAGGTCATCTCATAACCAGTTGAGAGAGCAACTTTTACTTCCCTGCTTCCAGTAGCAAGTCTTATCTGAGCACAGAATTTGTTCAAATAATCTGGCAAAAAACAATCCCAGTTAACAAGAAAAAGGTGGCAGTAGATTTCTGCTTGTTGGGTGAGTTGAGCAGCCATAATCAGGTGATGTTGTGTGCATTGGTAATAACACAGAGGAAGCAGCAGCAGCTTCTGGGCATGGGGGGCACAGAGGGGAAGCAGCTCTTGTCCTTCCCTCAGCATCTGGCGCTGAGGATTCAATGCTTCAGAACACAACATCACGCTTTCAGTAATTCAGATATTTTTGTAGTCTGGAACAAATCAAAGCTCATTTTCTCATTTCAGGTGAAAGACTATTAGTGTTCTAAAGGGAATTATTAAAAAAATTTAATTCAATTTTGAAAAATAATTAAAATACCTATTTGAGCACGATTTCACTGGTAAAAATTATTCATTTTTGTAGCATGAAATCTAGAAGAAAATCACAGTCCTTCACACTTCAGTTTTTTACACTTATAGTGAAAGGCTTTTGGCAGATGCAGTGGTAAAAACTTTCCAGTTAGGAATATAAAAACTTAACTTTCATGACTGTAGTGGCATTTGTCTTGTTTTTCATTCGTCATGACTACAGAGAAATTTAAATATCCTACCCAGCCAATAAACCTGTCAGCCAGTGTCTGAACACTTGAGATACCTGCCAAAAAGCAAACATTATCTGTAGCTTTTAGTAATTTCAAGATGGCTGGCTGACAGAAAGCTGGGCAGTGCTCACTAGCTCGGTTTGAGCCCAGGTCACTTCAGCTGCAGCTCTGCAAACTGCAGGATCTCTCCGAGGGTTTCTGTGCTGCTTTGTGCTGGTTCACGTTTTACTGTGGTTATTTTGCTACACAGAGAGCGTTGTTATGTTTTAAGTGTTAGTTATGAGTGCCTCAGTACTGGTGGAAAATGGATCTAAACATATTCTTAACATTCAAAAATCCCTACATGAGCCTGACAGCTTGTTTAGGATTAAAGTACAGTTTGTTTCACAGAACAAATTTAGATTAAGGCAGTTACACAGCTGACTTAAGGCACTCCAAGGAAATGGTGGACTGGAACAAACACTCTTCAGCTGAGCATGGTAGTTATAAAAGTGCTAAGAAGCAGTATGTGGGTGAGGTTAGGAGTGGGAAAGCAAGAGCAAGGAATTAGTTTCCTTTAGGGAATATGTCTAATGGTGTAGTGCCAATTTTTTATGCCTTCCCTCTCCCTTTTGTTTTTTTAGGTGGTTGCTGACAGTGAAGGACTTCCTCTCAAAGCTGTTTAAATGAGAATGTCCCTGGCACAAAGAGTGCTGCTGACATGGCTTTTTACATTACTCTTCCTGATCATGCTGGTGCTGAAGTTGGATGAGAAAGCACCGTGGAACTGGTTCCTCATTTTTATTCCAGTGTGGATATTTGATACAATTCTTCTAGTTATGTTAATTGTAAAAATGGCTGGACGGTGCAAATCTGGCTTTGACCCTCGCAATGGCTCCCAGAACATGAAGAAGAAAGTCTGGTACCTCATTGCAATGCTGCTGAAATTGGCCTTCTGCCTCGCCCTGTGTGCAAAGCTGCAGCGATTCACCACCATGAAACTGGCCTACGTGTTCATCCCACTCTGGGCCTTGCTGATTGGGGGCATGGTTGAACTTGGGTATAATATCTTCTATGTAAGAAGAGACTAAGCTATGCCAGGTGGTTTCCAGTGCCAAGATTGGCACCAAATTACCAGATTATTACCATTTTGCCACAGAGCTGATCTTCAAACTAGAAAGCCAAATGAGTCAAGCTGGAGACTTAAGCTAAACCAGGCTGAAGACTGAAAGTAGACTTGTTTCATTTTTTTATTTTAAAACTCACATATGCTCTTGTAAATAAAAGTATTTGTTCAACATAAGCTGTTCTAATATGATTACTGTTATTTGTTACATGGAATAAGATACAGGTTCTTCACGTGCAGGTAGAAGACCTTGTCAAAGAAACCACAAATGTTCCACCCAGAGTATTCAGCACATTGAGTAATCCTAGGAAAGAGGACTAACATTTTCTGCTACTTATGTTGTAAGTCAAGAAATAACCAGTTAACAGTAATTTCCATAAGGAGTTAAATTTGCTTTAAAAATCAGTAACAAGTGACAGCAGCCAAACAAGAGCAAGAAAAGAAATAAAGCAATACACCTTGTTTTTTTTCGGACAGTGAGATTCCATTACCAGTCTAAAACTAAGCACTGTTTTCTAAGCTGCTGAAACAGCCCATAACCAGCACGTTAACCTTAGGGAACACAGTTGGTAGCTGAGCTGTGCCAGCAGTCCCGAGATCCAGAGAAGAGGGAGACAATGGTGATTCCAAGTGAGAAATCACCAGTGTTGCAAGAGACTGAAAATACAGGGCGAGTTCAGTGCTGCATTTGTACCTGCCCAAAGTAGTACTTGAATAAAATAGTTTTTAATACCCGAGGATATTAAATTTTTGTGGGTGAAGCCTTGGCTTCACGGAGCACTGGCAAACTCAGATGTGAGGAAATTACCTTTTTCAGGTAAGAAGTGAAAAGGACTTCAGGAAAGAACTGGAACTGCAAGTGTGTTTTGTGGACTAAAGGGCTCTTTCAGGAGATACAGTAACACCAAATTCAAATGTAGCAGTTATCTGGGACATTATTAACATGCATGCTGAAAGTACTGATCCATTTACAGCTGCTAGAGACAAGAGAATGTCAAGTGAATGAAAAACAGTCTAGGGTAACAGGACATACCTAGACCAAAGTGTCTCACTAATAAAATTTTAATTATGTACATTTTGAACTGTACTTGTCTGTGGAAAAAAAGTGTTTGGATTTACTCCTGCTGTTTCATTACACAGAAGTGGGTAAAAATACAGAGGAACCATATTGTGGGAGACTGCTGAAAGAGCTTTATCTAAGAAAACATGTTCCATTCCAAGGCAATGAATATTAACAGATAACAAATTATATATAAAATGAATTTAAGTTATATTTATTTCAGAGTGGTCGATTATCCTATCTTGCTAAAGGAGAATCCAGGAAAATACAAGGACAAAAGAATTCTAAACTGTAGCTGTTGTTAAAAAAATGTAAAATATTTATAAATCCTATATTTTTATTATAACAATACATCAGCTTTTACTAAGCAAACCCATGTACCCAGTCCCAAGATAGAGCATCAGGTAATTTATGGCGAGTACCTGGCAGGAAAATTGTTTTTATGAGGTGTATCTATGCATTGTGCAGTTCTGAAAAATACTTAATGGAAGGACCTTGCTCTGTGTTTGAGACTTTTTACCCATTCACGTGAGGTTCCTGTGGTGAACTGACCTCCTTCAGTCTTGAGTGATTTTTCAAGTAAAATTGGCACTTGTGATTAGGATGAGCTGTGGAAGAGTACATTAATCTCAGAACACGCTCTGAGGCCTGCTGGCTGCAGGAGCTGCGAGAGCGAGCTCACGTGCAGGTGAGCCACGTGCAGGTTCCACAGGCACCTGTGCATGGGGTGGAGGGAACAGCCTTCATCTGCACATCCCACTTGGTTCTGTTCTGCAAATGGGAACCCAGGCCCTGAGCCCCTGCCTAGAATGGAATGCCACTCCATGGCAGGCAATCAAGACCTTGTGCATTTATTATGGCTGCTTTCAAAATCTATGAAGAAGAGTATCTAAAGCCTTACCTCCAATTCAGGTAAACTTTGATGACCCAGTTAACAGGCAGTGATACAACTGTGTAACAAGCATTCAAGAACCTCAGACAAGATGATTTTATCTGTACACACACACACACTTACCTGTGGTAGGCATGGGACCAAGCATAAAATAATACCCATAGTCCTTTCCCATCTGATGATTCTGGAAGAATAAAATTCCAAACCCCCTTGTTCAGAGGATGCCAGAACATCCCCATGGCTGCTCAGGAGAGCAGAGCAGCTTTCCTCAGCCAAGCTGATGATGGTAATTGATTGTTATGACATAAAACAAAAGATGGAAGAATAAAAGCCGGCTTCATTGGAACTTGGTGTATTATTAGCAAAATAGGCTGTGAATGGTGACTCTGCCCCCATAATAAATCCCTTGTCTTCCACAGATGTAACAATTATCTGAAAGTTTGGCATCTCTAATTAACTAGAATCACACACAGTCCTTACAAATCTCCTTTTAATTGTTGCCTCTAACTCAAGAGAAAAAGATCAGCAATTTCAGTTTTGGTTGGGGGTTTGGCTTTCTTTTTTTTTTAAAGGTTTACAAACCTCGAATAAATGATGTGGAAAGCTGAAGCATATACTTTTTACTGGTGTCATACAGAAGTCACACACAGCCAGATGGAAGTGCTCAATTTCCAAGTTCCTTATTCTTACAGGGAAACTTGGACAACAGCATATCCCTTTTGAGAATTTTGTATCCTATTTAACGGACCTGAACAGTGCTGAGATCTTTGTGCACACAGTGCTGCTTCTCTGCCTTATCAGAACTTCACTCAGGATTTATGATACAAAGTACACCATAGCCCACTGTGACCTTTCCAGAAACTGCCACAGGAATTAATTACATCTATTCATAATTACATTGTTCTCAAAGGTGCTGATCACAGCGTGGAAGTGGAACCAATGCTCCTCACACATTTTCCCGTATTTACCAACTGACCAACTGCTCTTCAGTAACAGGATAAAACAAGTGAAAAGAATATTTGCTGAAGGTAGCAGGGAAAAGGAGAGCTCCATGCTGAGATGGCTCACACTGATTTGTGATACAAAGGCACAAGGATGTTGTCTCAGCTCCCTGCAGCAGCTGCTGGAGGATAAAGGAGAGAACTTGGCCTTCAGGAGCTTTGTTTTAAACTGCAATTCAAAAACTTGTTGAAACCAACTGGAAGTATTTCTCTGTACTGATGATATATATTGGACATATATATATAGGAAAGTTATATTCCACATAATTTCCATCATTTATAGAAGTCTGAACACTTCAGCGTGCAGTGCAGGTATCTGCCTGTGCCTGATTACAGAAAATACTTCACACACATGTGTGAAAGGTCATGAAACTAAAATTTCAATTGCCAGTTCATACTGGTTTTCTTGATTTGTCAACATTCTAGAAAAGTATCCATACAGTTTAGAACATATCTGAACAGTATTTAGAAAAGAACAGCTTTGTGTTCTTTTTATACTTGAAAAATGCAGTTGACATGTACACCCCCACCTGAACTAGCACAGGACAGGGGTACACAACCATTTGAGACACGTATTATCAGTATTCTTTTCTGACACGATCTGCATCACAGTACAGAAGCAGAAGTTTGCCTAACCTTATGGAAGTTTTCACATTTCCATAGTGTAAAGAGTTGGGTGACATGAAGTGGAATTGAAAGTGAAAATTATGAGACTCCCAGAAACTCAGAATTTTAACAGCAGGTGTTCCCTATTTTAACATCAACATAATTTTGGAATAAAATAACATGGCTTTTCAGTAATAAAGCTCCTGAATAACTGCATCCTCAGAAATAAGTTGTTTGAATCTACTAGCACGGAAAACATAGCACTATCATGTAACACATCATGCTTTTTAATTAGGATTGCAGTAAAAACAACTATGCTGACTTGTGAAAAGAACATTTGCACCTTTTCACTGTAACTTTACTATTTTTTAAGGTTTTGATGGAGTTCACCTCCCATATGAGCCTTGTAGACCTGAATGGGCTTGGGTACCAACTTGCTGCTGAAAAGCATCAGGCCTTGAGAACTAAGGCAACCTAAGTAATCTCTGCAGCTAGACCACTAGAGTATTGCTCAATATAAATTCTGCATTTTCTCTTTGGACTTGTGGGATAAAGAATAGGAAAATCCGCAACTCAGTGATGCCATTCCCTCTGATCTGCCTTTCCTAACAAAACCAAATCCTACACAGACTAATAGAAGAAAAGGTCCCTACAGTGCAGAACAACAGCATAAGAGTGAGAAACAGGAAAGCAATGAGAATGTCAGCTTAGTTCATCTGCCTTAATTTTGATGTCAGTGCTCCTTCTGAAGTTCATGAAAAAATCACCGCTTAAAGATGTTTTTTAGTCTAAAAATTCCATTTCTGTGATTAACTAAAACTCTCAGTTGCTTCAGTTCACACTGGCAAGTACCTGAGTGTTACTCTTGGGTGCTAAGGATAAAGATTTAGCAGTCTTATGTTACATAGTCTCCCCCACGCAGGTCTAATTCTCAAGATTTTCATCTCCAGACACCAGGAAGAAACAGCTTTCTCTGCTAACTGCCCCACTTCGTCTCAACACAACCAGATAAAAAAATAAAAGTTCCCATAAAAAGCACAGTCCTTAGAACACAGGCCTGAGCTGCACCCAACATGGCACCATCATTCCAGTGGATGGCAAACTAAATGATAAAACATGGTATCAAAATCGCTATTGAAAAATCAAACTGGATAAAAATAGAAGTTTAAACTGCTGTTTTAATCAATGTTTGTATCAGATAACTGTACACCAAATATTAAAGGACTATTTAGGACTAACGCCCTCATCAGTAGGCTCATCTATCAGCATGACCAGAACAAGAGAAGATCAATGTTTAGCTGGCACTCAAGTACAGCACGGCTTCAAAGCAGAGATCATAGCATCAAAGCACAGAGAAAAACAGTGGTTAGAATATAATACACTAAATTTGCAATGGCAGTATCCCTGATGATTCTAACAGAAAGAGCAACCTAAATATTGTGAAGTTAATAACTGCTTCTGAACAGAACATAAAATAACTTGCATTTTTAAGAAAAATGAAATGAGTGACTGATGGGAATCAGTTCCCCAAATATTCCCACATATGCTGCATATTCAGTGGGATCTGCACAAAATTATCAGTAACTTCTATACAATTTTAAAGTGCATTTCATCTGTTTAAGAAAGTAATAAAATATCAGCTGAACACAGTGACTCAATCAAATCATTCTTGACAGTCATCCACAGCAAAGCACAAAGCAGTGAAAATTTGTCCTTTCCATTTCTAGCTTGGATACATCCTGGTAAGGTACAGGCGCTGAACTGCCTAAACACAAGGCTCTCTATGTACCTAACCACTACAGGAAAATAAATAAAATGACACTTGAGAAGCCTGAGGAGCTCCTTGATCTCTCGATCAGAATTAGTACAGTTTTCAGCCTAGCAGGGTCACGTGGCAGTGTACTTATCTCACAACAGTTCATTTCGACTTCATTCAATGAACAAGGAAAAATCATGGATTTATTTTGGTCAATTCAGCATCTTATTCACATGCAGATATTAGGAAACAGTCATTTTGATAAATGAATACCAGTCTTGTTTTTCTTGGAAGACTTACTCAATTTTCCAAATCTGTAATGTTCAGATCTCTTTCACAGCATTCTACTATTTCAAATTTCCATTTCCTACATCTTTTTCAATTCCAACTTATTTATTGTGCACATGTATATCCACTTAAAAATCAACTTTATTTATCGCCAAGGAATTCTTTCACAGATGAAGAATTAAATCATCACCCTCTAATACTTTATTTCTAATACTAGACATAATTAATATTTCAGTTAAAGTAGCATTGAAATATTCTCTATAGTAACAAGGAAGGGAAAACCTGCATGCCAGCAGTACCTGTAATGAAAATGTTCTTTCAGAGTCAATTCTCAGGCATTTGGAGGGCTGGGGGTGACACAACACTGAGTAACACCTGTATGTAACACATGAAGTCAGTCGCCAGTGAAATGCAAAATATCCAGTAATATTAAAAGAAAAAAAATTATCTACCCCCTTGAAAGCTCTTTTAGCAACTGCAACAATGCAATTCTTTGCTACCCAAAAATATGTACCAGGATCTAGGAAAACATCTAATTTTCCGCACATCATGTTATTAACTGGAACACCACTGCACGTGCAGGGAGATAGGAACAGCCCCAATGTCCTCGGGCAACTCTCTCCAATCTGCACAAGGGCCAAGAGAGACAACTAAAACACTGGAGATTTCAGCCAAAATAACAAAGATTTATAAACCACCAAAATCCAGAGAAGGGGAAAAAGCAATAAGCGAGGACTAATTTCAGTACAGCAGAACACATGAAAGATTTATTGCTGAAGCAAAAATCTTATGCAGCAGGAATAAAGGCTATAGCACAGGACTGAAACAAGGCCTTTGTCAGATTAATGAACAATATGGGAGGTGAAATTCTCAGAAAAAGTACTCCCCTCTCAAATGACAACCTCATTAAAATGAACATACCACAGGGAGAGGACATCACTTTTTTTAAATCTTTTTTTTAAAAAGCAAGTAAAAAGTCAGCCAGCCAACCCAGACTGCAGACATCCTTAAATGCAAAGGGAGGTCTGGTAGCCATTGATAATCCCAATATGGTTCAAATTCTGTCTGCAAGGAATTCTGCCTAAACTGAGAATCTAGTCTGTCTCAAAAAACCGAAAGAATACACAAAAAATGCAAAAAACCTGCCTTTTAAAAAATATCTTAAAATTCTGAAAGTGGTAAGAAAAAATGAGTCGAACATGTGGGCACTTCAGAAGCAAAATCTGTTCAGGTATCTTAGTCCTGAGAAGTTCAAGACCACATCAGCCAAGACCACTGGGTAGGTCTCCAAAAGGAAACAAAGTTCTACTCATAAGTGTAAAGTTGTATTTGCTAGTAATTTTCAAAGATTTATTATTTCTGTCTGGACAGGGCCTATGCTGCAGAAAGCTGGCAGCTGTCCTGGGGGATGTATGTCCACTCTTCACTAAAATCTGACATGTTACCAACCATTATTTGCACCCAAACAAATGGTTGGCATATGCATGACCAGCACACTGGTAAGACTGTTATTCTGAGTCAAAGAGTTTTGGTGGTTTGTTTCCTGTGGTTTTTATTTTAAAAAGCAGTATCTGGCAAGACTGCCTTTGCTAAAGCTAGAGCCCTCATCTATCCCACCTGGAGAGCTGCATGCTTGGTGCAAACTATAACATGCAGCTCTGCTCTGTTGCTGTTCTCCCATGGGCAGCACAGAGAACAGGAATGGAAGGCCAAGTAACTGTATATGGATGTTCATGAAGCCAGAGATTACAGGTGGAAGCATTATTTCCAGAAAAATCCAGAAAATAATAAAGGGAGCTGAGACCACATTCGTGCTATAAGGAAGGCTCAAATTCTTACACGAACAAATTAATTTTTTCAGATCAGAATCTACTAGTGGAATAACTTACCACATAACACATGAATTATTTGCTCATGGCAAAGGGGAAAGCAAGATCCCTGAGGCTGAAAAACTGGTAGCAATCTCTTAGCCAGCATTAAAGAAAACAGTAGCAAGACTTAAGGATGTATTAGCCACATCCAAGAGACTCACATTTCTATTGCTTCTCTAATACATAATTATGGCTCTGTAGGAGAAATGTTTAGCAATTCAAATATTGATTTAATTAATAATTCCTCAACAGATCTATTTTGGATTAAACCAATCAGGGCACTCACCTAATAAATAGCTGATTTTAGTGCCACCTCATGAGTATGCAGTAACATTTTAAATTTTAACAACCTATAAGGAAAAGAACATTTACAACAGAAGGACCTCAGGTAGTTGAGCTGGATATCACCTGAAAATCACATTGTTCTATTGCTACAAATGAAGCCAATGTGACCACTAAGTGCATCAAGGTTTAAGAACTGGGTACTTAAAAGACGTACAACTCTCAAAAACGTTATACAGAAAAATTCTAACAAAAATCAGAGATACAGGCTTTGGAAATAATAGGCCTTGGATCTGAAGCTTTACATATTTAGCTGAAGGACAGGCTGTAGGGCAGTTGACTGCTGTGTGCAGCTACCCAAGAAAGACATATCATTTGGCTGTGTTTGAACTACACAGGAGTACACTACACAGAGAATATATAAGTTAAATGACAGAGTTACCAGATCAGATGCTAGCTAGTCTTGAAATTCTCTTCCCTCAGAACACAACTTTAAAGAATCCAAGTGTTCCATAGATTGGGAAAGAGAACAGTTAACTTGGACAATGCTTTTATTTTCTTAATGAAACACCTCTTGCTTCCAAACTGTGACTCATGAGGAACCTTCCCACTACACATATTGGCAAGCCTCTTTATTGCCTGGCACTATCAACACACGGAGTAATTCAAATCCAGGTATGTCTTTGTGAATTACAGGTCACTGCCAAAGTTGAGGCCTTTTTAGCTTGGTAAGTAGCCCCTTATATATTCTTTTAATTGCAGTCAGGTAACAGATTTCAGGGAGTGGTTGCTTTTTTGGCTTTTGTGGGTTTGTTGGTTTCTTGGTTGGGTGGGGGTTTTTTTACGTGAAATGTAACTGTCTGAACCGTGCCCTGAGCAGGGCCAAGAGGCAAAGCCCAGGAGGGGGTTTGCTCGCCTGCACCAGCTCATCTAGAGAGATGCAGGCAGGTACAGGTAGCGCTCCTGGAGCCCACTGCGTGTCCAACTGCCCTCCAAACAGACCACTTGTCTCCCTGTTCCAATGAATACCTGACAGCAGGAGTTTGGGGAGTGCCTGGAATGAGCACCTGTAAGGAATCACATGAAGGGAGGACTGATTCTGCCTTCTGACTAATCTGCATTTACAAAGATGCCTCAGCTCTACCTCAGTTTGCTACAGCTCCTCACCCTCAAGGTGTAAGGGCATCCTATGCATTAGTGGCAGGTAGAAACATAACCACTAAGAGAGGCAGTTGAACTGAATTATTTTTTGCAGACCCAAAAATAAAACCAATCTGTTATTATGAACCTTTATTAAGCGGCTCACATTTCAGTATAAATCACACTAAAAAGATTCTTAAAAAAGATATTTACACTACAGTGCTGACACATTTAAAATGAAAAAATTGGTATAAATAAGCTCTATGGAAAAGCCTGGAATTGTCAAAAAGAATTCTGGCTCATCTTACAAAAAATATATATGTTAAATGTCAGCTCTACTCTAAAACCTACAACTCAAAATTATTTAAAGACTTCTTTATGTTAAACCTGCAGTGTTTACAGTGCATCTGGCCCTAAGTGCTTTGATACTTCACAGTTATGGACAGGCACTGAGGAATGTTACAAAGCTACATAACTATTTTCTGTAACAGGTGCGAAGACAAGTCACAAACTTGCCTCACAATTCATGATCTTTACATTATTACATCATTAAGTTTAAAAAGGAATTTAAAACCATATATACAAATTTAGCACAAAAAATCATCCTCTCTTTGTCCATGCAATTTTGGATATGATAAGCTAGGTTGTCTTGTATCATCTGGATGTACGTGACCTCCAGAGCACAACTTGCCTTGTAAGTCCTTGTTGTCGGGTTCAAATTTAGAATCCAACTTTAGCGATGTCAACTCAACATGATCCAGCCTAGCCTGAACATTCTGTCCCCCGACGTCATTAGGTGTCACTGTCTTTTCAGCAAGGTCAACATTCATGGGTTCTTCTTTTACTCGGAGAGATGCAAGGGGTTCATGTTTTATCGGCAAAAATTCCTGCTGCAGGTACTTGGTCTGCAAAGCTTCTGGAAATTTGGTGTCTTCAGAGGTATCTTTGCTCATGGTACAAATTCTGTCAGTCTGAAGTCCGACAGCCGAAGACTTGGTGTCTGCAGAGGTCCCTGCTTCAGCAGTACTTGTGTTTTGAGAGAGTTCTTCCTCTGAATGATAGAGCTTGAGCCGGATGTGCCAAGCCAAACTACACACAGCTGAAACTGTTTTGAACTGGTGCACAACATTCCTCGGGATGAAATAAATGTCATTATCGAATAACTGGATTCTGGCATATCGAATGCCTTCCCTTCGCAGCTGATTAAGTTTTGCATCATCAACCCACTGGACACACTGTAGGGAAAAGTTGAGGGAAAGGTGAAAACTCTGACTCAGTATTCAGATGACACTGACCATCAGCTCTTAGTGGGCTTACCTGTGAGAGTGGAGGCTCATGCAAATCTAACTGCATTCGCTGAACTACCTCCAAGAAGTCCTCAGCATGAAAACAAATTACATCTTTGGTTATACGAGGCTGCTCAGACCTACAGAAGAGTAAGTAGTGCAGTCAGAGGCTGAAACTACCATGCCACAGAAAATAACAAAAAGTCTGCAAGCAAGGATAAAGCAAATTTCTAAACTTAAAAACTAACTCTACCACAGCCTACATTTTTAAGAAAAAGTTGATCAAAACAGTTAATTCTAAAACACAACCTTGTTAACCGGGTTAAACAAATTAACTACGATTTTTTAATAAGTGGAAATAAAGGCAGCAATAAAAGGCCAACAATACACACTATTTTTCGTTTCTATTTTTAACTAGCCTCTTGGCTGTCTAGATGCTGAAAGACAGCTGTCCCAGATACACTGGGCTTACTCTGTCAGCACTCCAACACGATGAAACCATCAGGCACCTGAGCACGCAGCAGTCTGACTGGGAGCACTATGGCAACCACTGCTCAGCACCTCAGCCTCAAACACCTTGCTCAGAGTGGGAGTAAAAGCTGAATCTACATTAGCTGCCACAATGTAATCAGCCAGTACTGGCATCCTCCACAAAACATCCTTTAAAAAATACATCCCTATTTATGTTCACTAGAGAGAGCTACATAAAAAGCAAAGTCTGAATTAGTCTTTATCTCCACATTCAAACTGTTAGGAGAAACATCTCTAGTTCCAAAGCATCTTTTCCCCAAGGAAGGCATACCATTCATACGGTTCCTCAAGACATCATTTAGAATCAGCTCACAAAAGGCAAAAAGCAGCTACAATCCCTGTAACTTTCTGATCTAAAGGCCAAACTCTGTTCCTCACTAAAAATATGTAAAAAAAAAAAAAGCTCCACATATTTGCTTTTGAGGGATATTTGCATTTTAAAAGGATTTTTAAAATTTAAATGTGATGATACAAATATTTCATTTATAAGGGATAAAGCTCACACTGGGAGTAGTTTTCAAGGACAATTTCTCAGACAGAAAGAACCTGGCAAAGATTTCTTTCCTTCCTCCTCCAGAGTCCCCAGGGCTGACAGGAATGCTGTACCTCCTCTGCCTGCAGTGGGCACAGGCTGCGGGTCCAGGCGCTGCCCATCAGGACCAGGGAGTGGAACTAGGGATCAGAACCATGATCCACTGCTGTCCACCTGCCTCTCCCACCTGCAGGGCCTCCAGTACATCCTCACTCCACTTCCACCCCTCCAAAAACAGGGTATGAATCAGACATAGGGGGCCTGGGGAGCAGCTGATGCAGCAGAGTTGAAACATTTCAGAAGCTAATAGACAATCAAGAGCCCTTTTTTAAAAAAAAGATGATCACCTATTCTTATATTAAGACACATATGCCCTGTTATTACTGTTCTAAGAAGCAGGCAATGATGTACAGCTCATTCAGGCTTTTTAAACATAGGAGACATGTTTATTTTATTTAGGTCATGATCTCAACAAAGCAAAAAATAACGAGTCTGCAGTTATTTCCAGGAGAAAAAAAAATCCCAGATTAACTACTGAAAGTATGCTAGGGAGAATTTTCAGACCGCAAATTTTACTTCAGTTTTACAAAGATTAAAATGTGTCTGTGTATTTTGATCTCTATACTTCTAAAGAGGATTTAAACACTAAAAGCAAAAAGCTCCAGAAACACTTGTAATCAGTGGCATTAAAAATATTAACTACATTCATCTACCTTTCATAATGCAGGTATTTATTTTCCAAGTATGAATTTACATTTGGAGTCACCAGTATTTGTAAATGAAGTTTAGACTCAAAATCAATTGAAAGAATATTTTGCACAAGAACTTCAAACCAAATCAATGCATTTTCCCAGCAGCGTCTATTCTGGTTTATGCATAGTCATTCCTAGTCTCAGTCCATATATATCTGTCCAAGAGGATGGATCACCAGCTCTGTGCTGCAATTCTGTCACAGAACACAGCATTCCTTTCGCAAACAACTGAGAAAAAATACTGTCAGATAATTTTAAATTCTGCATTTGCAGATTTTATCTTTAGCACAACTTTGAGATAATACTTTGCAAAACCTTTAATTTAGGTATCATGGACCTACCCCCAAGCAAACCTGTAGCACAGAAGTTCAGTTAATGTCCAAAAAGACATTAAATGAAAATAAAAAAATAAGATAACTACAGGAAAACCCATTTAAGCCTCCACTAGAGAATTGCTAGAACTGGTTTTGGCAGTATTTTTTCCCCTTAACTCCATTCTTCAAAAGAATTGGATTCCTTTTGCTGTGACTTCTCAAAACACCCAAAACTAAGAGGCTTTACCATCAATATTTCTGGCCTAATGCATAAAGACTGGCAACATAACAAATTCCTATGATCATACAGAGAAGCACAACTTCAGTCACTAGAACACAAACCTGAAAGCTGCTTGCTGAAACACAGGTTTCATTTTGCCAGCAACAAAGCTACGAAGTGCCTTTTGCTGTCCCTGTAAAAACCCACCCAAATTCCCCACATAAAAATCTTACAAATTTCCATAATTCAAAATTTCACTGGCAACTTCATAAACTCTAAAGCTCATTTGGTATCACCTATGAAAATGGCATTAAGTAATCACTACGATCACACCTGCATCTGTCAGATTTTACTTCAATCCTTAAAATGTTTGCTAGCAATAGTCAGAGTTCTTCTGTAAATCATAAATACTCAAAGCAATAAAAAGAAGATCATAATATAGTAATCTTACAAAATACCTCAAATCAAGATCCTGTCACACTTGGGAAAGGACAATTTTTTTCTTCTTCTTCAGAATCTTCAGTTTCTTTTTTAACTATGTTTAGTTTCCATGTCTGTCCTCTCGCACCATAACCTGCTTTTTGCTTTTCAACAGTTCTGTTCCTGTCTGTTCTGAAAGATACCATTTATCCCACCTAGCATTAACATTCATCCCTATCAACTAAGAAATAAATCCTACTTTCTTTAAATCTACAGCAATTTATAAAGCTTTTTTTGCACACTCAATCCATTTTTATGGATTTAGTTCCGGCAGCCCAGGAATTGTTTTATTTTCTCCTCACAGAAAGCATTACTTTTATATACATTATTTCATCACTAGAACATGTGCATTTTTACTGCCATAGTGCCTCAACACCCCTGAATATCTCCAGCTTTTCAGGTTTGTCCAACTACTCAAACAGATTAAAAAAAGAAACAAAACAAAACTGAACAAAAAAATAGATTTTTCAAAACTTCCATCCATGTTGTTTCCTTTAAAATAAATCTACCCACAGAAGGCAAATGATGGCAAAACTAATACCTGAAATAATTTTAATGTGCTACATTAATCAATGATGCTTCATTATCATAAACCCTGAGTAGTTCTCATCATGTAAGTACAGTGAAGTGGCTTCTCAAAATTACACAAAAGTGGAAAGGGAAAGCAGGAATTATAATGTAGACCAAATCAAGCCTGAAATATGTAACTTCTATTGTGTTGCTTGTGTTGTATATTTTATTCCCCTCCATACCTCAGTCACAATTTTTTTGTTCTGAATTAAAATACATTTTCAATCTTTACACTGAAATGAAATGCTGATATTCCTTTTTTATTCCCCAAACTAAAGGATTTTCAAGTATGCTATAAAGCTATAGGATGAGAATGGGAAGTTCCCAGACACTTAAATTACTATCAATTCAACTTCTTAATCCCCACAAACATCCAAGTTTGGCGATTGTTTTGTTTGGTTTCTTTACTTCTTTTGCTTCCTCCCTTTCTCAGATGTGCTCAGTAATTTAAAATACTCGGATCTACAGAGTTATCTCAACTCTTGCCCTGCTACTTCTGCTCAGTCTTAATTCACCACAGCACAGTAAGAAGTTGAAGGCTCCCACTGTCATTGACCTGAAGAGGAAGGAAACTGAAAACCTCAGAGCCCAAGAGACAAACACATTATCATCTGAACAATCCAGCTCTTCCCCAATGACAATCCTTCTACTTTCTATGTCAATGACCTCATGCATTGTAACACAAATTCACATCATTTTATCCAAAGAGAATTGCTGCTTCTAATTTCTAGACAGACACAAAGAGAAAAAGGTATTTATACTGTCTACATATGCAAATCTAACCTCCAAAACTAAGGTCATTCTCCATGGTCTGAAGATGTTGAAAAATACCTCTTTGATCTGGACCAGGAAGCCCATATTTTTATTTGGTTAACATGTAAACAAGCTTCAAATGAAGCCCATTTCATTTCCTGAATATCACACAGGAACACCAAAAAATATCACACAACTTCCAACAGGATTCTTCCTAGGTGAGCTTCAACAAATAAATCAAGGTTATAACAGTCATGACTTAGGAAGCAGAAGTGTAACAATTCTGCTCATCTCCAGACAACACAGAGAACTGCCAGAAGGTCTCCATGTGCACCTCTGCCACAGTGACAGCTCAGTCTCTATGCACCACTTTAAGCAAAATGAAGCATGAGGTGTTTTTACATCTAACATGACCTCAGTAACAGCAACTCAATTATAGCTATTGAACTGTCACTGCAAGGTACCTTTCTGGTTTCGATCACACAGCAAAGCCACATGCAATCTAAAGAGGGTAGACGAACATCTAATGCTCAGCCAGGACCTATGAAGTCTCCATTGAATCTTTAATCCTAGATTAACCTATTCTACACCCCCAATTATAAATGGCAATTCAGGAAAACATTTTTCAGACACCTAGGTGAAGCCAATCAACACCTACCACTCCCCACAGTGCACAGCCTTCAGCACTCCCACAGCAGCTGTGGTCTGTCGTTCAAAGCCTTGTCCTATGTGATCCGCATGGGCTCGGGTCCGGTCCTCAAATAGCATTTCACGGGGTTCACTGGTTCGAGGTAGGTACTGCAAGTTTTTTATTTCATTGGTAGTTCTGTGTAAGAAAAACAGTAACAGCAACATAAAAATTTATCTGAATTATATAATTTCCATCATAGCCAATAGGACTACTCATCTATGCAAAATAATAAACTTTTTTTTCCCTTATTTTAAACGGATTTTCTTGTCATTCAGTTTTTGCCCATTCTCTCTGTTCATGTCACTGGGCACTGCTGAAAAAAGTCCTTTTTACAACCTTCCATGAAGTGCTTAAACACGTATGATCCCACTGAGCATTCCTTTCTCAAGAGTAAATCCTAGTTCTCCCAGGTCACCAGACATACTCCAGTATGGCCAGGTCTGTCTTGGCCTGGTGAGCCCAGAACCAGGCATGATTGTCTTACCAGTGATGAGTAGAGGGGAAGACCCCTCCCTGTCCCCCAATCTGCTGTGCTGTTCATGCTTGAAATGGCAACTTTCCCAGGATGAAGGTGAGACTGACTGGCCTGCAGTTCCCCAGGCTCTGCTTCACAGCCTTCTAAACAACTGGAGTGGCATTTGCTTTCCTCCAGTCTTCAGGAACCTTTGCCAATTGCCATAACCTTTCAAAGACAGTGGCCTTGCAATGATACTGGCCAGCTCCCACAGCACTTGTGGGATGTGACCCATCCCAGCAGGTCCCAAAGGCTTGTGTCTGTCTAATCTGCATGTCTACTAAGTTTCTTAACCAATTTTCCTCCAATGAAGGAAAATAGCTCTTCCTCCAGACACTCTACTGTCTCCAAGACAGAGAATTCCTAAAAGTAAATCTCACTAGGAAAGTCAAGGGCAAAGAAAGCACTATCTCAGCCTTTTCTGTGTCCTCTGTCCCCAGGCCCTCTGCCCGTTCAGCAAATGCCTTCCATTCTCCTAGTCTTCCTTCTACTGTCCACACACCTGTGAAGTCCCTGCTGCCCTTCACATCCCTTGCCAAATTCAACTCCAGATGGTCTCTGGCTTTAACTGTATCTCCTTCATGGTTGGACAATCTCTCTATACTCCTGAGGCACCTGCCCCTGCTTCCACTTCTTATATGCTCCCTTTTTGTGTTCACATTTTGAAAAGAACTCCCATGACAACTCCTTATGACATAAAATATTCAAGTTCTGCAGAGGTTGTCCCTACTCATCAGCTGGTTCTTATACCCAATACCACAGCAAAGCTTAAAGATTTCGTTTAATGTTTCTCTCCAAGCGAGAGAAAAGCCCTTGTCCCCAAAGGTCACAACACATCCACTCACATTCAACAATAGGAGTATCAATTCCAGTCTCATGGCATATATCAGTAATTGCATGCATGTACACATTTTCCTGAAGTTTTCACCTTAAAATTCTACTAAAGATCCAAAAAAGGACCAGCATCTCACTTGGTCAGACAGCAAAAATTAAACCAAAAAATTCCAGATTCTTACATAACAAAACAACGAAGTGGTTTTGGAGATGAAGATTCACAGTAATTTGTCTTAACATATAATATCAAACAGTAAAACGTTTGGGATAAAATGAATTTGTAAAGAAAAAAATACTAACCAGACATTTACGAAGTAAAATAATTCCACTTACCTCTTCCTTTTGAAAGGTGACTTTGGCATGTCAGCCACAGGGATCATCTGTTCTCCTGGACGTACCCACATAATGGGACCATCATCACTGTCTTTACGACTCTCTAATTTTAAACTAGAAAGTGTTCCCCATGGCAGTGTACACTAATGGGAAATACAAGCCACAATTTTCAAGTGAGTTACTTTAAGAAACTTGTTAAAAGCAGCCTTTATCTCTCACGATGAAAGCCTTTATTAGAACACTCAATTATCTGAACAAGTACCACATACTCTCACTTTATTATAATAACAGCACTACACAGCATGTTGTCCCCCTTCTCCCAGCCCATTCCCTTCTGTCCTTACTTTTAAGAAGGGTGATTCTTCCAACATATCAAGGAATTCAGGGAAGTAATCCCCCACTTCCTCATCAACTGCTCCAACCAGGCTGATCTGTCTCATTGGGCCAGCTCTATACGTACCATGAGAGTATGTTCTTTTTACCTACAAGTAGAATATGACAACAAAAGTTATACCAAGTCCTCTATGGTGCAAAATCTACATTCAATGAGCACCCATAATGGCTATGTGTATGCTTTCTGAGATAAAAAGACTGACTTTTTTTAGTCCTTCAGTCTTCAGTGTATTTAAGATTATTATGAAGTCAATTACTACAAACTCAAAGAAAGAAGATCTTATTAAACATCCACGACAATTTGTATTTCAACACCTGAAGGTAAACTGGAGCAACCATTCATTGCCTTTCAAAAGATAACATTCCAAACCAGTAACTCTGAAAATATATCAGTGCATGTTATGCTCAGTACCTAGTCAATAAGGATTCTTACCTGGATTACTCAAGTCTAGCTGAATTTCTACCTTTTTTCTTGCAACAGGCAGAACTCTGAGTTACAAGTAATTTAACTCTAAACATTTCCTCTGCTACTTATCCTCTCCAGTACCACTTCTTTGCAAGCACATTAACTGGAGCAAATTACAACAGTGAACACAAGGCTCATAGTTTGGACAAAAAGATGTATAATTTTCAGTTTTTTTTCAACAATCTGATCTGTTGTGTTAGATCACCAAAATATTCAGCCATGAGATTGATGAGGATCATGTCCGCTTTAAGACTCTGATTTCCTATTTAACAGGCTGAAAGATATAGTGGCATAATGAGATGAAATACGAAGAGATCAGAACTGAAGAAAGAGCAGATGGATTACTGCACACACCAAGTAAGCCTCCTGTACGGCACCTCTAGGCATTCTGGATCCAAAGCAAGAAAAGTCAAAAAGTGCAAGGAATACTGCTTAGCTATAGTCCTCACCCAAACAGACCATCAACATTCCTAGTAGTTATGGCAGAGGAGAATTAACAGCAGTTCCTGAAAAGAAAACATGGAACAACACTGTGCCCCTCTGAGAAACTCAACTAATGGAACCAGGTCTTTCTAGAAATGAAGAACCAAACTGTTCTGATCATCCCAGTCATCTCCCATTCCTCCCAGCAAACAGATTTATAGCTAAAAGTAGGCTTTTACAACAGGTCTTAGCTAATGCTACAGCAAGCCATCACAGACACACTGAAAAGAACAGTCCAGTAATATTCCCCTATTCCTCAAATCCTTAGTCATACATTCCTGCAGGGTTCTTTTTGCAGAGACAGCTAGTGATTTTGTGGTAAAATATCACAAAACATTCATTTCTGCTGAATCAGCATCAGCTCAGTCCTCATCTGCACCGGCACAAAGCATCAGGAGCTTGTACAACTACAGCAATGAGCAAGGAAGAACCCTAAAACCACTTTCTGAAGCTACAGACACCCACAAATCCGCAACACCTTATTAAAAAGCCTAACATGCAAAAGGATGTTTCTTCCACTGATGTAAGTAGCTTAGTATTCCACCACTCCAGTCCAGGATATTGCAATGCTGTTTTCATTTACACCCCTGATTAGGGAGAACAATTTTTCTGCTTTTTTTCCATGCTTCCTTATGCTGCCTACTACCACTCTCCCAAGTAACAAGTGGTAAGACGAGAAAATGGCCTGAAGTTGTGCCAAGGGAGTTACAGATTAGGTATCAAAAACATTTATTCACCAAAAAGGTACTCAAGCACTGGAATAAGCTACACAGGGAAATGTTGCGTCACCATCCCTGGAGGCATTTAAAAGATGCATAGCTGTGGAATTTAAGGACATGGTTTAGTGATGGATTTGGCAAGACTAAGTTAACAGTTGGGCTCTTAAAAAGGTCTTAAAGGTCTTTTCATCCTAAATAATTTTATGATTCATATAGAATATGATAAATTGATTGCAAACCTACTCCAAGTGAAAACTCTAAAAATACTAACTTAAAGCTTGGCAAAGCTGTGAAGCTTCCAGCTGGATCAACCCACTCATTGGGCTTATATACCACTAGGTGTTGGTAATGAAACAAAAAGTCAAAGTACTTAGCTGCAGCATAATTCTTACATTAAGAAGGATCGATTAAGAAATTTTTCATTTGTTCCCAAAAGAAGACCATGCTACTGAAAGTTAAAACTGAAAAATGACCACAACTTTTTCAAGCATTGTTTGTCCAACCCCTTTCACTCTCAGCTCTCCTGGTCAACCACCCTCCCCAACCAACACGAGGCTGTACAATTGCTTCTCAAGATCCAGCTTAGGAGAAGAAATACCAACATGAATGCTAAAATAATGTCAAACTTATAAATGATGAGTGGTTTCTTCTGGGATCATATCCAGAATCACATCATT
Source organism: Rhabdornis inornatus (assembly GCA_013397075.1). Lineage (NCBI taxonomy): Eukaryota > Metazoa > Chordata > Aves > Passeriformes > Rhabdornithidae > Rhabdornis > Rhabdornis inornatus. Next base: position 375,905 of record VWZS01001016.1, on the reverse strand, counting down.
GCAAATACAGAATGAAATGTTTGAGTGATTATGAACCCTGTAGGGGCTTAACCCCAGGCAGCAGATACTGATATTACACCCCCTGCTCACTCACCTCCCACAGTGGTGAGGCATGGGAGAGAACAGGAAAAGCAAGGAAATACACGGGTCCAGATAAACACAGTTTATTCAATGAAGAGGACACTGAAAAAGAAAAACCACTAAGTGGTGTTTTCCACCACTTACCAACTCCCACAAGCAGACTGATGCCCAGCAGTCCCAAGCAAAAGGCACCTGCCAGCCAACCCATCAGTCTCCTCAGATTTTTTTGCTGAGCATGATGTTATACAGCACAAATATCCTTGCAGTCAACTGGGACCAGCTGTCCCAGTCATGTCCCCTCCCAGCTTCTTGCCCACCCCAGCCCACTCACCACGGGGGTCCTGGAATCCTTGACACTCTGCCAGTGACGCTCAGCAGTAGCCAAAACACCAGTGTGTTACCAACAGTTTTAGTCACAAACCCAAAACACAGTCCACAAAGACAATTAACCCATCCAGATCCAGTATAATCAGGAAATAAATCCATCTTGGTGTTCGAAGGGAAGATTTCTCTCTCTTTTCCCGTCTTTCCTGATAGCATTAAGTCCTCTGAGGATGAACAAGGAGCAAGCCTAGGGAACTGATCTGAATTCAATCCAGGAATCACCTAAAAATTTCTCTATTCTAGAAAATAATAAAAAGAAAGGTAAAGACATAGGCCATAAATACTAATGCCTGGCCAGAAAGAACAAGAGAATTTGAAAGATAAAGCAGCTGTGGGCAAGTGGAAAGCAATTCCTATCTCATCTCTTCCATGAACTGGGCTGTAGCATCCTAAACTCTAGTCTTAGAGGAAAGGTTAATGCTTGAACTACATAAACTTAAGATTAGGCTAAAGACTTAGACAAGCACGTATAAAAAGGTGAGGTCATTCTTAGTGAGGAGCTAATTTTCACTCACTCCCAACTTAAAATGCTACTAAGTAATAGTGTGAGAACACCAAAACCTCCCATTGATGTCTGACCAATGACAAACATAAAACTAATCCTAATAAAGACAACAACCAAATAAATATAACCTATGGATATTAGATAACAGCAACGTTTTCCCTTCCTTTTACTGTCAGTATCCTTTGGCTGGTTTGTTCATAGGAACAGAAATAGATTCCTCTATGTATTTCTAAACTCACAAAAACAGTATTGACATACTAAAACCAGAACTTATCAAATTTTATATTAAACTATGCACTGACCACTAATGAAGCACTATATAGATTAAGTATTATATATATATACACCTTGTATAAAATAATCTTCACAGATGTAATTTCACAGCTTACAGTGTGACTAGGTTTTTGGAATTTTACAGACTTGCTCAAAACTGGAACAATTTAAATCCATAATAAAAGGACAAATCAAGAACATGCTGCTCCTCCTAGCATGTGGTCAGGAATGAATACATGCAAATCACCAAGTATATGTAGTATAATACCATGGACAGGTAAAAGAGATAGAAACATACAAAATTATAAATATGACATCTTAACTTCTTTTTTCTCGTGTAGCTTACCCTTGAAGTATGTCACTTAAAAATACACAAAAGGAGACTATGTCATTCTCTTGCATCACAGTAATGGAAAAACTGTGACAATAAAACCATCACTGAATCCACAATTAGTAAAACTTGAGAATTATCTGCTTCTGTGACTCGCATGGCCTCAACTGATTTTTTTAATGCAATAGCAAATGTTTTGACAGAAATGTCTTGGTGTCTGACAGGAATGTGAAGACTAAATGCAAAAATACATATACATATAAATACCAAAGATATATTTGAGCATTATCCTACAAATGGAAACATTTTAGATGCTACATGTTAAAGATTTTGTGTTTGAATAAGTCAAAGTGGAGGGAACAATCCAGAGAAATCATGGATTTCAAGAGAGGAATTTTAAAAATACACACTGGGGCAAGTAACAACTGAATTCCTATTTTTAATATAGTAGGATGTGGGTTGTCGTGGGGTTCATGTGGAAGAGTTTTTTCCTTAATTTAAACTATAGTTTTCCTGTTAGAATTTTAAGGTTTAAATTTAATTTCACAATTTTTCACCTTTAAAACCAAGAAAGTCTCAGAAAACAGACCTCAAAAAAAAAATAACCAACAACAAACAAAATTATCCACCAACTGAACCCAAAAGAATTTCAAGAAACCCATGAAGTCCCACCAAAGACCAACAAAAAAACCCCAAAAACATTACACCACCTAAGAATATGCAAGGACATTGAGGGTATAGAGAGTGCTGCTACACAAGTGCACAAGCAATGCACCTACACATTGGTATCTCAGAATAGAAAACATCTAATTTCAGAGTCTGTGTTAATCTCAAATGCTACAGCCATGAAGAGGCCATCACCATCTCTGCTAATTTGGTACATTTCAATAAAGTGCCCAAGTGGTTTTCTGTCCCTTGCCAACTTCATTCGAATCCTTAAATGCTTCCTTACACTTCCAGTTTCAAATGGGAGCCAACGCTGAACAAATAGTCATCAAAATTGCTTGATTTTACAAATACTCCTTAATCTGTTTCGTTTCTTTTTACTATTAAACCACATGTACTTCATACTCCTTCCTTCACCTTTTTTCCCCTTTTTTACATCAGGGTTTTAGTATCAGAATGGGATGTCTTGAAAGTTATGGCACTACTCAATTGTCATTAAAAACTTAATTTCAACAAATAGTTTTTCCCACTTGGAAGTTTCTGGAAATGCAATCCCAAGATTTATACTGCATTATTAGTTTCACCAGCATCCTTTTACCACTGTACTTCATTTATCGCCTGACATGTTTCATCTTGCATATGAAATCCTCGAATAATAACATGGACAGGTTTTTCAAAAGCAAAATTACTTCACTTTTACTCTGAATTCCAGCAACATAAAAAGAGTGAAGAGGTTTTGACAAAAATTCTTGACACAGAATTTTTAAAAAGAAATTAAAAATTAAGGATGGAATCAATTAGATATCTTCATGGAAAATGACATGGCAAAAGCGATGTAGCTAGATCTGTGACAGGGTCAGTCTCAGACCCTGTCCGAGCTGCCAGTACAAACCTCCAGGGTTTTATTTAGCTTTGGGTTTTGTCAATACAACATATGTGACTAAAAAGAGTAACACAAGACTGTCATCTAATATTTTTTTGATGTAATTATCAAGAAGAAATGTAGAAAGGTAACTGTTTTCTAAGTGGAAAACAAATGAGTACGTGTTGCAGATTTCCAGTGTCATTCCCAGTGAACTCAGTCTTTGTTCAATGTTCTTCAGTAAGTGAAAACTTCTCGTGCTTCAAGACAGTATGTTGCCATCATGAATCAAAAAGTCTCTTATATACAGTCCTACAGATCAATTTCTTTTAAAAATCGATTTTTTTGATAAAGAATCTTTTTAAAGATTTTTAAGCAGAATTTTTTAAAGAATCAATGTCTTTTAGATTAAGAAAAAAAGACAATGGGGCAATATATTTGCTTTAAGAGATAAAATTTAACTTTTCATCATCCAGAAGGAAAAAAAAAAGTAGGCTTAATTCTGGAGGACTTGTAACAGCAAGAAGTTGCTAGAAAATGTTATACCTCTTTAATAACTACCCAAACATTTGATCAGCTTAAAAGCAAGAAGCAAATTCTATTGAAAACAAAGTTCTACTGAAACACAACTGAAAAGACATAGGTCCAATATAAAAGAATTCTTTCTAGAACATAGGAAAATAACACAACATATGGAAATAGATGCACAAATCTTAAATGATAAGGAAATGAAGCACTAACCAACTATTCGAGATTTTCTTTAAAAAGTATATTCAGCAATTCCCCTCAAATAGTAAAGGAACAGATGATTTCAAGTAGGATTTCACAAATTAGAAAAGAACTAAACAGCAAAAACCTCTCTGCAAAATAAATGTTAGAGCTAAACGAGGACAACAAGGAGATGATAATATTAAAGAGGCTAAAACAGAATGGGAATGACAAGCTCTGTGTGCAGAACCTGAAAAAGCGAGGACAACCTCTCACAAAGTCACACCACAAACGTGAAATATCAATACCATCACACGTCTTCCTCTAAAATACTTATTAATATTTGACTATTCAGTGTCCATCACAGCTAGCATGGCAACTTTCATTTTTTCCAAACTGGGAAAAAAAAGCAACAAAAATTATTTCTCTGAAGATGCAACTGTTTGTTGTTATGGAATGGGGCTGATTTCGTAGACCCATAGGGATCCTTGAGCTACCTCTGACACATTTAAGCAATATAATTTGCTAACTCAGTAATAAAACCAATCCCTCAAGAGTAGTTAAGTAGTTCTGCCAAATTAACGAAACAAACTCACCAGCTCAAAAGCACATCTTGGCACAAGAATATGGAACTGGGAGGAAAGAAGGAATGAGGACATTTTCTGGCAGCAGCAGCAGCAGGTGCCAGATTGGCTCTGGCCATTTGTCTAATCGCACACTGTATAGTTACAGTGACTTCTCCTAAAGTGAACAGGCTGAATGATGAACATCCTCTCATACCTATAGCTAAAGGCAGTAAGGGAAAACAAGACAAAGCTTTAATACATCAATGAGAACCCCAAGCTGTGTGGTGCAGCTGACATGATGGAAGGAAGAGATGCCATCCAGAGGCTTGAAAGATGGGCCATGTGTACCTCATGAAGTTCAACAGGCCAAGTGCAAGGTCTTGCATGTGAGTTGGGGCAATCCCAAGCACAAATACATCATGGAGAATCAACTGAAAGCAGCCCTAGGGAGAAAAGACTGGTAGGTGCTGCTGGATGAGAGGCTGGACATCACCCAGCAATGTGCACTTGCAGCCCAGAAAGCCAAATGCACCCTGGGCTGCCACCCCAGCAGTGTGGGCAGCAGGGCAAGAGAGGGAATTCTGCCCCTCTGCTCTGCTGAGACCCCACCTGCAGCGCTGAATCCAGCTCTGGGATGCCAGCACAGGAAGGACATGGAGCTGCTGGAGCAAGTCCAGAGGAATGCCATGAAGATGAGAGGGCTGAAGCACCTCTCCTATGAAGACCGACTCTTCACAGAGAGATTGGAGCTGTTCAGCCTGGGGAAGAGAGGGAGACCTTAGAGCACCTAAGTACCTAAAGCAGACTACAAGAGAACTAGAGAGACAGTGTACAAAGGCATGTAGTGATAGAACAAGGTGTAATGACTTCAAACCAGAAGAGGGCAAGTTTAGCCATTACAAAGAATTTCTTTGCTGTGAAGGTGGTGAGGCACTGGAACAGGTTGCCCAGCAAAACTACGGATGGCCCATCCCTGGAAGAGTTCAAGGCCAGGCTAGATAGAGCTCTGAGCAACCTGGTCCAGTGCAAAGTGCCCTGCCCATGGCAGGGGGTTGGAACCAAGTGGTCTTTGGGATCCCTTCCAACACAAACCACTCCATGATTCTAACTCAAAACCACAAAACAAATTCTTCAAATCTGGAAGACAGTAACACACCATCTTAAAGAAATAGGTGTCAAGAAGACAGAGGAGCAAACAGAGAAACTATTTAGCCTAATTCCAATTTATAGGAAAAAAAAAAACCACTTAGGTGGATACAACTACCGACTACCTAGAAAATAAGATAGTAAGAACTAATAAACATGGTCACATTAAAAAAAAAACAGAAACCATCGAAGTCAAACTAACCTTTGTTACTATGACTGGATAGACTTGTTCAGAGGACCGGTAGACATCCTGACATTTGACATTTCCATTATATTCTAAGAACTGCTACAGAAACATGGTGAGCACAGTTTTGTCTGTGCTCACATAACTATCTAATTTTAAGGCAGGCAGCAAATCCTCGTAAAACCCACAGGTATCAAAATACTGCAGGTCCATTACAGGAAAGGATCAAAATTAATAAGATCTTGAAACTGGAGAGGGGATCTGACTGCAAAGGATATAATTCAGTTTAAACAAAAGCAAAAACTACACTCCCATACATATTTAATCAACTGCATAAACCTGAAAAGGGGAGTGACTCAATTAGCAGGAGCTGCTGCTACAGCAGATCACAAACTGCTCTGAAAAAGGAAGAAATAGATATAAGAGCAATAATTTGCAAGACACAGAAATCTTCTCATAGTCTTTGACATCAATACACCAGGCAGCCACTGTTGATTTTTAGTATTGCATATTAAGAAAAAAAAAATGGATGACTGAATTGAACGTAACGGGAGAACACTAAGACTAATAAGAGTATAACATGCAATCACAGACCGAAATAACTCAAATTACTTGATCTAGGGAGAGGGAAAAAAAGGAGCTTCTAAGCAATCTTCAAATATAGAGAAAACTAAATGAAAAAGATAAATTGTTTGCCTTGTCCACTAAAAATCAGAATAAAAGGGTAAGAGGTCAAACAAGAAAAAAAATTATTTTACAACAGATTTCTTTGGAAAGAGTGGAACCACACTGAGATCTCCTGCAAACACATCAGACAAGGACTTGTCAAAAATAGCTTCAAAATAGTCCATCTTGTTTTGCAGCAGAGGAATTGTTTGGTACTGTGCAGCATTTTACTTCATCTGTACTAAGAAGTTGCCTCTGATGCAAGACAGTAAAATCGATGCACTAAGCATTGTTCCTGTTAAACATCAACTGTGAGCTTTGGGGTTTCAGCACAGCAATAAGAACTTACACTCACCCAACACGAGGAAAAAATAACAAGTTCAAAATATTAACATTTGTCTCAACAGCACTAAATAGCTTAAGTGAAGCGATGTAAGCTGCAAGTAGGCGGCAAAAGCTGATTATTTACGTTCTTCAAAATCCTCATAAGAACCTGACAAGACTCATGGCTATTGGGTAACTGATGCAGCTGTTGCCAGCAACACAAATACAGAGCTCAGGGAAGATGGAGCTACAAGACGGCTTTTCACCACCTGAAGAACTGACCTACTGGCTACAAGGATATCCGGACTAATTTCATTTTGCACAGTTACAGAAACTGTCTGACTAAGCCTTCCAGTCAGTTCAGAAAGAGCTGTTCCACTAATGCAAAAAAATTTTAAGGAGTACTCAGGCATAGGCCCAAGCCGGATGAAGTAAAACTCCCCAGTTCCTCTCCCTGCAAAATTTAAAAGGTAATTCTCCTTAGAAAGAATCCATTCCAAAACTGTCTCCTGCACCTGCTGTACATCTTCTCACAAATCTGTGTCCCTTATAATCTTCTAACAAGTAAAATTACAATACTCCTATTTGACACAGGTGTATTGGGAAGCAAGCTGAAAGGAGTTAGATTTCAACTCTAAAATTGTGAAAACTAAGTAAATTACTTGAGAGACGCAGACCTTCCATGTAAGCTTAGGAGGACTGCAATTTGATCTCAGCAACAGAATTTACTGTGCAATCTGCCTCTTGTCACAGAACTTGATGACTTGGAAATATGCATTACTTAAAACCAAAAAAACCCCAAACCCACATCTGTCACAAAACAGGAGGTGGAAGATTGAGTAATAACAAAAGGACCAACTTGAAAAACAAAAATTGATAAAACACTCTATAATACTTTCCATTTCAGGCTCAGCTCAACCTTCATTCTTCATTTTATAATACTTTTTTGATCTTTTTGAATACTTACATTTGTCAGATTGATTACATGTGCTGCATTAGCTCTGAGAAACCACCAAAGAACCTCTTGTACAAAAGTGAGCTTCATTTCAGTGTTTTAGTCAGAATTAGCAAAGGAATACCCAAGTTTCTTAAAGCTGATGAAGTCCAAGATACATACTCAAAGCAGACTTAATAAAACCAACCTCCTACTTAGACCCAAGAAAACAAATCCTTCCTCAACTGAGGCTATACAACAACCTCTAGACATTGCTCAGGCTGCTCAGGACAAGAAACACCACAGCACAAAGCTTGAGCAACGTAGGAACAGAAAACTAAATACATTTAAAGGTTCATCAGAATATATTGCAACAAGATACTACAATCTATTTAAAAGATTCACAAAGAACTTAGTGAGACAGGATAATGTTCTCAATCTGCACAAAATGTAACAAGTCAAAAAGGAGAATACAAAGCTAACAAAACATTTTAACTGTAGCAGACCACATTAAAAAAAAAAAAACAAAATAGCCAAAAGTAAAACAGAAATGAGAAAATCATAAGGAAAGATAGAATCAATATCTAGGCAACCAAGATATTGACTTAAATATTCCAGGAAATAGGAATGCTGCACAGAACACAATGTCTGATGTTTGCCTGTACATGTTATTTATACACCATATACCCCTTATTTAGCTAAAATACAAGGAGCCAAGTATTTTCTGTCAAGCAACCAAACCCAGAAGCGATAAAATGCCATGAAAACTGAGGAAAAAAATGAGGGAACACAAAGGAAAAGAAGACACTAGAACTAAACCTCTAGCCAAGCAAAACATAGCTTAGACCATAGACCTGATCAGTTGAATGCTGTAATAATACAGTTTAGCTTCTTTCATCTACTACAGACTCCCTCTGCTCCTCCTTCACTCACACAAAAATGGGGAATTACGACTTCAATCCCAACAAACACAGGACTGGTTTAACTACAGATGTTGATGCTACCATTGTAATACCAATTTAATCTATCCTTTTACTAAAATAATTCTATTATAATTCACAACAATAAAATTTTGGCTTTTCTTAACTATTTCTTTAGGGCAAGTACTAGCTCTCAGATATGCCTGTGTTAATGCTACCCAAGACAACGAGCTGGATTTAAGGAACATACTTACAAGGACAGACCCAGCTTTTCTTATATAAAATGGCCAAAGATAGAGCAACTCTGGAGAGCTGCCCATCATATGTTCTGTGATTTTTATTACTAATGATTCAGTTTACATACTCAAGAAAAACAGTGACTGTAGCTCACAGAATATTCATATTCCATGGCAGTAGGTATTTTCTCAGCCAGCACTGCAAATGTTCTCTTGCAGCAACATTTTAGTTCTGCATATCCTTGTGGATAACACACACCTGAACTTTGTCAATAGATGCAAGTGTTCTATGCAAATGGTTATGCAGTCAAAGGGGAAAAAAAAGGCATGTTCCTCATTAAAAAGATGACAGTGTAACTTACACTTGAACTCTGATTGTCTCAAAAGTGAAGACTAAAATAATTTAAAGCTGATCCATACAACATCTAAGTTCACAAATATGGGAGTTAAAAGGGTAATTGTGAGATAATGTTGATATAATTAAAAACAGGATTGAGTTTCTGCACAAATTGTTTCATACTCACTGTAGAGGCTTTTTGCAATAACATCATCAAGGTGAAAATCAGACAGATTTTTTTCCTGGAAACCAGTGCTACAAATAATTTCTGTGCAACAGAAATGTACTTTCTACAGCAAGTTAATAAACAGCAGAGGTGATGTTTAATCAGCAGCTGTTGTTAAGACAGCATACAGTCATTTCTCTCCAAAAAATTTTAAATAAAAAATATTCAAAAGCTGCCAGTCAATCTACCATTTAACCTACGAGCTTTCCAGAGAATCCAGCCAAGTGAGGAGAAATGCAAAGGTTTAAGGAACAAATCAGTAGCCACATTAACCCCCAAGTGCTTCTTTAAGGATGAATTTAGAAAACCCAAACGACAAATGCAGCTAATTTATGTGCACTATGTGAGTTTTTATGTATAACATAATATTAATGCATTTCAATTTTATGACAAAGTTCACACAGATAAACTACTGTTCAGACACCCAGAAAGCCACAGCTAAACCATTTTAACCCTCCAAAACTCCTGGTTAATTTTCAGCTATAGAAGCAAATCCAAAGAAAACTACACACGCAAGCATGCAACCACTTGCCCTCCCATCAAAAATCCAATTTGATGTCTCGGTTAATAGTTTTATGTCTCTTCTCATCTTCAATAATGCAGAACTGACTTAAAGAAATCCCTTGTTTCTAGTCTTCTGTGTCATCCACACAGCAGAGCTAATAGCAACTACTCTAAAAAAAAAACCATTCACAGTTGTTTGAAACCATTATATGACTTTAGAAAGTAAAATGCATAACCTCTTACCTGAGCATGAAAATTTGACATAGTCGTTGTCTCTATATCTTTCTTTCCCAAAATCTCCATTTTCACTGGTGAATTGGGAAAATTAAACGAAAAGTAGTCTAAAAAGTCAGGTAAATAAGTAGCTGCCCCATGAACAATACCCATTACATAGTAAGCTGCACAGTTTTCATTTTCACTAAAAACCAGACCCACAAACTCTTCTGCAAATCTCTCCATCTCCACAGGAGACAAGTGGGAGAGTTCATTACTGTAGGCATGGATAACTGATGCACCTCCGTTAGGCTGGTGCTCAATATGAATCAGCTGTTTGAACTCCAATGTGTCCAACCTTTTGAGTTTATTTTGAACCCGTGGCTCCTTTAACGAGACAAATGGAAACTCACTGTTCTCTGGTATCTTGGACTCACAGTCCTTCTTGGGATCCATATTTTTCCCATTGAAATCCTTAAGATGATCATCTATGATGCCTTTGGCTTCCTGATCCTCAATATCAGAAACCAATCCTGAGCAGATGGTCTGAATGGATTTGCTGTACATTTTTGGACGCTTCCTCTTCTCGTTCTCTTTATGTTTCTTTTTCTTTTTCTTCTTAACTTTTTTAATCTGTAGCTCTTCTGCATTGGTTTTTGGTTTCTCCTTCCCACCTGTTGAGAGTTAAAAAAAAAAATCTCTTAAGGATGTTTTTATACAAAATATGTATTTAAAGATTGGGATCCAAAGTCACCAAAACCCTCACACAAAGACCAGAGACCAAAAGCAAGGGTCACAATGTATATGTTACCAAACCTGAGGAGGGTAAGAGACATCTGCCATAGTCACATTGCAACTGATAAATAAGCTGAGACAACAAGGGAAAGACATCACAATAACCAAGTTTCCCAAGGCTGCTTTCAGGATGAGTTACAGTCCATCATTCCCTTTAGCTGGGCATTAGTTAATGTCCCATAAAGTCCAGAGACATCACAGGAAGGACAGCTGTCCAACACTGCCAAACAAGGGACTTACAAACCATCCATGGATAATAGCCCGCAGCAGCGAGCTGCCCACGAGATGCCACTGCCAAAACTGACCTCGTCTGATGGGCTTCTTCACATGGTCATTCTTTCACAACTAGATAAACTTTGTTGAAGAAGTACATGTGGGAACATCTAAAAACTGATCCCATACATATTATAACATAAATAAAATTAAAACAAAAGACACATTAAAGAAAACGCTCACAAAAAAGAAATTAGCTTCAAGTTCGCATAATATACAAGCTGAAGTGAAAACAAACAGTCCTAAATGTCCAAAATGTCCTCAAGGCAGAAATTACTTATTTGGGGATAACACATTCAAGTGATTCCCAAGGTACATGTTCTCACAAGTTTTCAACAAGTGAGAGGTGGTTTTTATTTTTTGCAAGTAATAGAAGTGGTAGCCAAAAAAACTTTCTAGCACTACACTGCTCTAAGATCAAGCAGTCAAAATAATTCAGCACACAGTAAAACAAAGTTAGTGGGTATATTTCAGCACGAAACTATACTCATACCAGCAATTCAAGACCAGCATATTCAAACACAGAAGCTTTGAAGTTTAAAAATTGTGTATTTCATTGCAAGACTAAGTAATATGAAATCTGCAAGAGTTGAGTTAGTGAGTCTCTATTTTACTATGTTGCAGTAGACTATTTTCAGCTTGCCATCCTCTACCCAAGTAACTTACAAGAGTCCTTTAAAAAAAACCAAAGTGAGATCACAACTGCTGGTGCATGGAATTATAAATTCTTGCTGATGATTAAGAGGCTGGACACGGAAGATGCAGACACTGTAATGGAGGTAACGGAGAAGAAACAATTAAGACACTTGGCTCTGAGTCTCCTGAGGTTTGTGACAGCAGCTAAATACTTCTGGGATTCCTCAAGTGGAGGCAGATTTAGTTATTTCTCTGGCTTCTATTTTCCCACAGAGATGGGAAGGAGAAGCGCCTTGAGGTCACCTCATTTCTTATTTATCCCAAACAAGGAAATAGATTCTAGGATTTCTTATCCTAATCCACACAGTTAATAACTACAAAGACTCCCTTCACTCACAAACAGATTTAACACGGCACACCCTCTGAACACAATTTCACTTTTAGCTAAGTTCAGCTGCATGAGAAGACCAGGAAGAGCAGCAACAGATATTCAACTAAGTACCTCAACCTTAAAGGAATCCTGAAAATAGTTCATTCAGGGTGGCAGGGTCCTTGCATGTAATGTCATCACATGACAAAAATCACCTACTGCTACATTCTGGGGGATTGTAATGGTGTTATTCTGGCACCAGCACCAGGAAGCGAGAAATAAAAACAAAGAAATGGTTTATGACAGTGGGAAGTTACCTATTGCAGGCTTTGAAATCTCAATACAAATCTCAAAATACAGACCTCCTCCTGACTGCAGGAATATATAACCAAAAGCATCCACAAGTATACAGGCATTGCAAACTCTTAAAAATGCTTTAATTTACCATTTTAAAATTGCTTCACTCTAAATATGAGAATTTTTGGCTATACTGATGGATATCACAAAGAAGCTAAGCATTCTGCAGATATTGTATTAGTTTGAATATACAAACTACGCAATTATAGCATCAAATGCTGGAGCAAGGTGATGCAGGGGGAAGTAGGAATTACCTGCCCACTCAGTTCACTTGTTTTTAAATGGAGCTCAGATTTTTGTTGAAATTAGCCACTCAGATCTGGGACATAATGCATGACAGGGAAAGGATGGAAATTTATATTTACTTGGGTTCAATCAGAGTAATATAAATGGCAACAAATGTCAAAACAAGAAGCTATTTGCTGTGGTAAAAGCGAAATTGCTCTCTCGTACTTGAGCAGGTTTGTAATCACCAAAGAAAATCCCAAGGCAACTGAAGATCAGCAGTATGCTCTTGCTGAGCATCCAGCTATTAAATTACATTCCATCATTACTAGATGAAATGTACTTACATAATAGATGGGTATGAATCTGTATCTGTGCAAAACAACAAAAACCACTGACTTCCATTCCTAAACTACAGCAAGGAAGATGATCTGATTTCCCCTTTCAATCTGTCTCATTCTTTTTGATTTGATCTTCTGAGTTTTACTAACAATCAATTTCATTCAACTGCTCCTGTAATAAGTGGTGGCAGTTTCTTTAATCCATAACTTAATGTGATGCAGCTATTTTTAAAAAACTAACCAAACAAAAGAATTCTACTATTAAACAACAAAACAGGCTTCCTTAGAGAGGTGGTCAATGCCCTGAGGCAGTGTTTAAGGGCATTGCCCAAATGCCTCTTAACAACATGGTTTAACTCTTGGTCAGCCCTGAAGTGGTTAGGCAGCTGAACTGGATGATCACTGTAGACCCCTTCCAACTGAAATAACTGATTTTTTCTGATCAGTGAGCAGCACTCAAAAGAGGACAGCCATAGTCTTGAAAGCAGAGGTGTCTTTAAGACAGAAACAACATAGATGGACTGCAAATCAAATTACACAACGTTCACATGAACATATTGAAAAAGGTTTGTCTTCAAAAGCAATTGTAAAAGTACTTTTTATTTAACTTGGTATACATCTATGGAAGCACTTAAAAGCTTAGAAGGAATTACACTAAGACATTTTTTAAGCGAAGAACATTTATCATTCCCTCTGTTTTCACACTATCTCTACGAAACCTTCAGAAGAGATAAAAGTTTTTAACCAGAGGATAAAAATAATTATTTTTCAGGTATATAAAAGAAGTTTTCTGCTCAGCTTTAAATACATTGATTTTAATATAGACTGCTTTTACTTCTGAACACAAGATAAAAGGGTTATACCATTCATATATATATCAAGTATTACAATTCATCATTGCACAATTTCTCAAATCACAACAAGTTGCAAAAATGATGTGCACAATTTGGAACAAAATAAATATTTGCCCACAGCCCCTCACTTCTGCGCACAACTCTCTTCCATAGAGTTTTCTGGATCTCCATACATAAGAAGGATGGAACTGAGATCAGTTTTAATTCCGAAACACTTGGAAACCAAGAGAGCAACAATAACTGAAAGAACAAAAGGCTGTACAACAAAAAATCCACCAGAATATCTATGATGGAAGGTAACAGGGACCCCTGAACTGCTACTTGTGACTGAAAGAGAGTAAAATGGTAAGTATCTAGCCTTGGGAGACAAAACATGAATCCCATCTTCAAGGGTCTGAGCTACTGATGCCACTGAAGTGGGAAAAAGCCTTAAAACACAGAAATCAGAAGACAAAAAGGATTCCAAATGCCCTTTTTGCAAAACATTACTAAAATTAAAGACTTTGAAAAAAATTGCACACCAACAAGAGTAAAACTTAGTTCTATAAAACCACTTCAAGCAGGAATTACGTAACACAACTTCAAGAACTGCTCAGCTGTTTTGAGCCTTTTTAAAATTCACACGAGCTTTTGCTACTGTATACACAACACAACTTGTGTCAAAAACTCCATTTCACCACTAGTAGCAAATGACATACATACAGAAAATTATTTCTACAGATACTTCATACACCACATTGCAAAGAAAAAAAAAATTTAAATCAAACTGTATATGGGAAGACTGAAAAAATGTGACATTCTTAATTATTAGTTCAGCCTTCAAATGGATATGACACAGTTGAGCAATCAATGAGCTCACTGCCAGATCATCCAACCCCCCCACCCTCCTCTGTCACAGCTCCTAGCACACAGTCCTGCACCACTGCTGCTACTGATGCTCATCAATGGCACAGTAATTTAATGGCTCAGCACAGAACTATTCACTCTGCTGCTCGATCAGTAAGCTGGCACACAGCACTGTCAGACAGGAACTAAAGCATACAGATCACCGGGAGCAGGACACAAGTGGTACTAGCACCCACCCCTCCTCGGGCAGCAAACCATCTGGTCTGCTTAGCTACCCTGCTCCCCACACCTTCTCCATCCACCTCAGCACTCAACAAAGCTGAATTTTTACGTGTCAAAAAAAGTTCCACCACCTCGCTCAACAGTACATTTATGAGACAGGATCAATTTCTTAGCAAACCTTAACAGAAATTTTCATAACCTGAACACTTCAACTTTTAAATTTAACAAAGAAGTTATAAAATTTACCTTTAAAAGGTAACACTTTAGTTCATTTAACTGCAATATGGATCAGACTAAAATTTCCTCCATCTATCCTCTTACAATGAGTGTGGTGCTTGCTCTCCATACTGCTTGGACACTGCATACACCTTATTCTGGAATATTTGTGTTCAACTATTTTAGCGTACAGACAGTTCTCCTGAAGAATACAAACACAAAACAAGAAATTGACTTCTAGAAGTAAACAGTATTTCTCAGTAAAGCTTGAATAGAATGTGACAGATAGAGAAGGAAACACATTTCTAGCCTACAGCTTTTGCTCTGATGAATTTCAAAGATCCACTCTGAAGTAGATGTTTAAAGCTACTCAAAAGCTGCAAATACTTAAGAGCAAAAGGAGTTAGCTTGCTGGAATACTGGAATTGCTATGAGCAATGCCCAGTAAATACTTTCTTCTTTTTCTTCTTCTGCATTAGCTGTAGAGAGGAGCAGAAACACACTCATTGAGTAACTCCTCTGCTGCATATATCAAAGTACTTTAAAGTAAAATGTGCTGCTTCTTCAAAAACCAGTAACACTGCTTTGACACTTCAGTAATGGACATCAGAAAAGAAGAGCAGCTTTCCACATCTCTCTAGGGCAGTAATCAAGTTGCTCCAGAGTAGACATACAAAACCTGGTGAAAACACAAATAAGCAATCCAAAAGTTTAAATAAAGATCCCAACGCAAGACTGAGATATCCAAACTATTTTGTTTTAAGTCAGATTTGAGAATAGCAGTGTAGTACTTGATGCAAGCTGACTGGATTTACCTCTTACTGCTGAGGCACACACTGGCAACCCAAAACTTTCAAGATGGGTGTTTCAGAGTCTTCACCAGCACACACAATACAGGTGTGCACATACATACATATGACTCTTGGAATTGGATTTCACACATTTTGAAGTGCATGGCATCTTTGCCTCTGTGTCCTGAGATCCATTTAGACACAATAGGTTCTGAACCTATAAACAAAAAGCCTTTCTCACTACATGGTTTGGAAACACAAGACAGGAGTTAATAAATTTCAGTTGCATTGAAAACATGTTATTTAATGTGACTCACTGCCCTGGGAGCCCAAGAATGAGAAATAACAGGGACCAGAGGTGGATAGAAAAACCTTCAGCATCCACACTTATAGGAACTTTCCCCTTTGACCTATTAAAAGTAGACTGAACTCACACTTCACTGGACTATAAAAACACCTAAGAACAGGTTCTTCTCTTATTTGTCTTAGCAATATCTGCACAACAATAGCGTTCCCAAATTTGCACTGTATCAAGAAAGAAATCAGAAGAATGGAAGTTATGTTCATTCTGTTCATGCATGCACATACTCAGCAGTATCAGGACTAATGCTAAATAACTTTTAGCCATCTTCTAGGCACCAAGCCTTATGTACCATAAATAGAAAAATAATTCTCACAGGCAAACATGTGAGAATTGTCACATTTTCACATTCCATCTAAAGGAATGGCAGATCTTTCAAAGGTTACTCAGCACACCTTATATTTTGTGGTGCCATAATATCCCTGTCACTGTTCATGACGTGAGACTTACTACTAAGGACTGATACTCAAAACTGTTCAAATTTTATGCAAATAAGCCAATGCTCTGTTATTACAAGATGACACATACTTGTAATTGAAAGTGATGCTAGACAGCCTGATCACTGATTAATTACAGACACCTTACAAATGTAAGTTTTTGCAAGAAGTCAGACACTACCTGAAATTTATTTTATGTTGTGTTTTGTCCATTTGTTGTGTTTGATCATTTGATCTGAAATTTTAAATAAGCAGAGACCATGAAGTCTAATATTTTATTCAGTTGTTTCAACAAGAGCAGCTGTTTCTCAATTTTGAGGTCACAGCCAAAACCATTAGAGGGGGACTTTAGATATTTCAAAACAAAAGCCAAAAATTAATGACACTAAACACTTTGTTTTCCACAGCTTTCTAGCTGACAGCTAGTAGCAGGAAGGCACAAACATTTCTGACAGCAGCCAGTAATTAAAATTGGTTCTCACTTTCTTACTTTAGGAGAGCCCAGTCACCAAAATATAACACTTCCATGTACCATATGTCTTTGCTTCAGGCTCCAAATTCCCAGCTCCACCAGAAAGCTTTCCAGCACAGCTCTCCTCCAGCTGCCACTTGTTCCATCCCATGTGACATCTGTGTTTTACCCTCTACTCATAGATTTTATACGTAAAAGTTGGTAACTTGGTGCCTAAGGACTGTGAAAACTCAGTACCAGACAAATCAGTGTGGTGGATTGTGTGCCCTGCACTCTTATCTCAGTCTTACTCATTCCCTCATCTGAAGTGCATAGCATACAAATACTTGAACATTTTACCTAAAGATATACAAAGACTCATGTCTTATGTTCAATATACTGATTTTGTAATTATTCATGTAAAAAAAATCTATAAAAATTTAAAAGGTTCATAAGACTGTGCAATTAAATGTCATTTCTTCTAGAAGAATTTTAAAAAAGCTTTAGAAAAACATTCACATATACCTATGTTCATCCTAGCAAATAAAATACTCATTTTCAGTTCTTTCCTGGATTTTGGCATTCAGTAAATCAAGGCACTTTATCTTGCAGAAACACATAGTAAGAATTTCTCCTACTGCAATTTTAGCAGTTGCTGTGCTCAGATATAAATAATCAGAAAAACAAGACTGTTTCTATCTAAAATGAAAAACAGAAATGGGACTGTTTACAAATAAGCCTATTAATCATCTTCCTTTTTGCAGGACCTCCAGTAACTTGGTATTATCACATTGGTGCAAATATTTTGCATGAAATGCTCAATTTCTAGATGGTAACTATTTACAATGCAGATTTTTCTTAAAAGTAAGTTTAAATCACTTAGAGTTTCTGAATTTTTAAGAATATGCATGTGCCAAGCAGCTTTTGTCTGAAAACTGAGCTCTTCCTTCCACACAGTAGTCAGAGAGACATAGGGGCAATTCTATAGCCTTATCTACAGAGAATACATCTTTTAAGTGGAAAAGGATCACAAAAAAAACTTTTAATTCTAGGTTCACAAGAAAAGCCATCAGGCTCTCTGAAAGAGCCTCATTTCCTTTAGCAGCCTCAAGCACAGCAGAAAAACCCTTTTTAAGAATCACCCTTCTCCAACACAGGCAAGTTTATCACTGCTTTCAACAGAACACCAACCCAAGTTTAGGCAGATGAACAGCTCACAACCTAGAGCCTCCAAGTATAAATAAACTCTCACATTTAGCCTAGGGCACCAAAATAAGGCTTATGCACCAGCTCTCCCTCAAAAGGCATCAGTCCCTCAGTACTGACCTCTTCTATAACCCGTCACCTTTGACCTTGGACAGCCAGTTTAGCTGTCTGAAGTCACGTTGGCTGTTACCTCCACCCCCTCAACCAGTCACAAACAGATGGTCAATATTTTACAAGATACAGATCTAATACCTAGAAGAAGGAAATAAGCTGTCTTTAGGCACCATACTGTTGGTCTCTCAACACACACACACAAAATAGAAAAAACAACCACAAAAGCAAAAACCTGAAGAAATGGAAAGCAGACTCATCCCAAAACTTTGTTCCATGCCCACACAGTAAATCCTAAGCTCAACACAATACGGCCTGAAGCTTAACTTTTGTTACACAGGAAGAAGACACTCTTAGATAAAGACTTAGTATTTGAAAAGATCACAGAGACACTGACCACTGATATATACAAGAAGCTGCATCATAAAGCACTTCTGCCTCTCCTCTCTCTTGCCTAGGATGTAAAGTTAGACCAGCAGGACAGCTCAAGAAATGTTATACAAACCTCACAGCACATACAAACACATCCAGTCAGATTTTGGAGGCCCACAGAAGACTCATTCTCTTCTTTCCCTGAAATAGGAGTCAATTTTGCAGGATACTGGCAAAACAAACACAGCCTCTACAAAATACTTAACAGCCAACACCTTAAAGAAAACCTAAAATATACTGGAGTGATAAAAAGTCAAATGAAATAGGGGTAAAGCATCTAATGCACTTGTAGCACTGTCTGCTGTGAAAACAAGCCATCCTCTTTCTCAGCAGAGGTGCTCTAACAGAGTCCCTGGGCATATGTACTTTTACATTAACCTGAAATAAAGCACAGTTTTAGGCTCAACAGCCCCACAAGGTATCATCTATTAGATAGGTGTAAGACAACTTGTTGTCTTTGCAGATTGCACCTCATCTGCTGAATGGCAACAGAAACAGGACCCAGTGTGAAAAAAGGCTGCTACTCAAACAAAGCCTAAAGAACCCACTGTTATGGCAGTTAAGTGTTGCCCAGTATCGCAACCACCGACTTCCTTCCACGCTCAGTAAAGACTAGTCACACCTGCCCTTTCCACAGGAAGTTACCAGCTTACACAATCCTCAAGCTCAAGGCAATACTTTGAGATCTGATCAACACAGTTTTAAGCTGTCATTGTTGTTAATACAGTTACTTGTGTGTAGAGTACAATATGTGATGTAGTAATTACAGAGTTCTGTGCCTCTGACCTCATATGAGCATTCTGAAAAGCAAGATTTGATTTGATTATTTCAGTTTCTGGTTTGTAAATTAAATCCTACAGTACAAAAGGTAACAGAAAAACATATCAGGAATTCATTCCTAACTTCAAAAGCAGAGTGTGAAAATAACAGACTAAAAAAGCATTTGGTCTACTCAAATAAGCAATGTCCTCACAGAAAATCTGATGCAGCACACCTAAGTGAAGAGTAAAGCAGTTCAAGTACTGGCTTAACTGCTGTGCTCAAAGGGTTGGGAGCAGCAGCACAAATTCCAGCTGGAAACAGTCACTGCTGGAGTAATCCAGACCTTAATATCTTGTGTCAGTATTGTTCAGTCTCTCCATTAATGGTATCATGGGACAGAGCACACCCTCAGCAAGCTGCAGCTGATCCAAAACTGCAAGAAGGAATTGATGCAACACAGAGTTGCACTGCCAGTGAGAGGGACCTCGAGAGGCTGTAGAAATGGGCTAACTTGGGGGACTCATGAAGTTAACAGAGGGGTGGGCAAAACCCTGCACCTGGAAAGAATAAACCCATAAAGCACAGGTTGATGACCTTCTTCATTCCCTTTCATCAGGTTTTTAGACACACTGATGAGATGCCCCTCGAGCCTCCTCTTCTCCAGGCCTATCAGTTCCAGCAGTCTCTGCCTTTCTTCATAAAGCATACAGACACATAGTTTGTGTTGGAATGGACCATCTAGTCTAACCTGCTGCAATAAGCAGGAACATCTTCCTAAGTAGATCTGGTTGCTCAGAGCCCAATCCTCGACCTGACCTTGAATGCTGCCAGGGATGGGATATTCATCACCTCTCTGGGCAACCTGTTCCAGTCTCTTACCACCATTATTATAAAAAAAAAATCTTCTGTATATATAATCTGAATGTAGTTGTCCAGAGAGACTGTTGCCTCCACCTTGAAGATAAGGAGTCTGATAATCCTGGGCAACGTGCTCTTGTTGATCATACTTGGAGCAGTTGGAATAGATCCCTTCCAACCTCAACTACTGTACAGTTCTAAGACTCAGTGGGTGAACAAGCCACATGAGAATGTAACCTTAACTACCTTTCATTACAAAAAAGAAAGTTGAAGACATTAGCCAAAATTAAGACTGCATGTTGCATACAACTACTTAATATTTGACAAAGCTCCTGAATTATAACTCCTTAATTACTCAGTCTTGTACAACTGTTAGACAGAAAATGTAACATGTATTCATCATTCTTCTCCACAATATATAAAATGATAACCTCTTATATGTATAGTTTTATATATAAAATGAAAAAAAAAATTATCTACAAAATGATAACATCTTGTCAGCAGTTACTGAAGCATCACTAATATTGTTCCTTGAAGTACTAGTCTCTCCCATTACTATTACATATGCCACACCATGATGGTAGCTTTATCTTTAATTTCCAGTATCTAGCACAGTTGACAAAAAAATTAACACCTATATCAGGTCTTGCACCAACTAATGATGAAAAATGGCACAAGTCAAATGACAAATATAGTATTAAAACACAGTATCCATTCAGAAAAACTTCTAATACTAGAATGAAAAACCACTACATAGTTTTAACCTACCTTTCTGCAGTAATTTGATCTCTCCATTTTCTTTCTTGATTTCATTCATTATTTTGTGCTTCTTCTTTTCTTTTTGCTTCTTTTCCCTTTCTTTAACTTTGTCTTTGATTTGACCTGAAATGCAAATATTTCACAATTAAGCAAGAACAGAAAACTAATTGTCACATACATGTTTCCTACTACTCTTATGCAAGCTCTATTAAGAGGATATAGAGGAGGAGTTACAAGGAAATCCCAGTACTTATAATATGAAAAGCTAATATTTATCTGTTGCGTAATCCAACCTAAGCTTCTTTATCTCAGAGAAGTTTTGTTTGTTGTGTTGTGGCTGTATGCAACAACACAGCAAGTTAACTGTATAGTAATTTTTGCTTACTCCTATGCCTTCTGCTCTTATTTTGCACCTGCAGTCAGCTCACTTGTTGAAATTGGAATTGCATGCATTACATAAGAACTGGGGAAAAATAAGAGTACAGTTTGCATTTTCTTGGGTGCACTTCTACACTGAAAACTCATCTATACATACTCTGAACTTAAAGGCCTTTGCAAATACCTGGGAAAGACTGCCTAATCTGCAAACTGAAAAATCTTTTATATGATAGTCACAGGCTAATGCATTAACAGCAGTCACATATAATGGATAAAAACATTAGATGTGCTGTACTCACACTGGTGAATACAGATTTAATTCACTGGTGTTTCCCCTGCTTACCTACCATCAGCAACAGCTTACCTGAGTAGTCTCATTATTCATTTACTTTCTTGTCAAGTCACTCCAGGTTTTTAAATCCTTGACATAGAAAAGCAGAGCCTTTAGGCATGCTTTCTGCATGTAAAATACTAGACCTAGAGAAATTCATAATTTCAAGCAGTCATCTTTGCAAGCCAAGTTGAGATTCACTTATGAGGCCAAGCATTAAAGAAGTCAGATTTTACTAGGCTTATATGCACTGCAGCTAGCAATTCATGCCTTATTTCCTGGCCCGAAGCCAGTACCTGCTCCAAGAGTTCAATGGGCTTTTTAACCTCCACAAGGAAAGAGGAAATCTGATTTCAAGCTTCTACATAATGTTATGCTTCAGTAATACAGCTGAGAGACAGCCCTGATGTTTTATTCATGGTACTTGCATTATAAACCCCAAATGGAAGCAAAGAAATCCAATTACTCTTCCTTAAGCATCCACATAAAATAGAAGCAGCGAATATGTTCACTACTAACAAATCAGAAATATTTCAGAACCAAACCAAAGAAAGCCCTCAATTCTAGAAGGCATTGTAGAGTGACCCCTAACCAAACTACTCAAGAAGCATGTTGATAAAGGTGCAAAGAGCTGAGAGTAATCCACATAAATGAATGCTCTAACAGGGATTTCACAGCATTCCTATCTTTCCTCTGATGAGTGTTCTAGTAAGGATACAAAACTTAAACCCTCACAACTCTTAGGGTGAAGGAAAGAATGTATTTTACAGAGAATCTTAAGAAAATAAGTCAAATAAAAACCAAAATAGATGGCAATTGAGATATGTCTGTTGCCTCTCCCCAGATCATGATAAGCAGCAGGGAGAGAACAGAAACCATACTGGCACAAATATAATAAGGTAGCTGCACTTACAGGATGTCTTAGTTCTAAGCGACTGAAATAGTCGCGTCCAAGAACAGCCTCCTCCTAACACCTCCGTGGGAAGGGATGGATGACAAAGCAGATTTATGTGTATAGAGACCATAGAAACCAAACAAGCTTTCCTAAGCAACACAAACCTTTCTAGGAATAGGTTAAACAGACATAAATCTTCCTCTCCAACCTGTTTCTCGCCAAAAAGGAATCTCTAATCTGTAAATCCTCTTCAACGTGAGCATGAAATTGGGTAAATTGTACAAACAGGAGTTAATGTAACTCTGGAAGCAGAAACTCAGCTAGTAGGCAGTAACACCAGGCTTGATTTATAACCTTTGCTGAATGATCAACTCAGCCAGAATTACAATTATCATGGGAAGACCTAGATTTTATCTCAACATTTTTGTATGGTTAAGAGGCACACTTGACTTCTGCTATCACTTACAAATCAAAGCAGGATTGAAGAGCATATACAAACGTTGAGTCTTGCTGAAAGAGGACAAAAGACTGAAAGAACCCTTACTGCCAGCTCATGAAAAGCATCACAGGCCAATGAATCTTCCCAGTTTTGTCAGAAGCAACATATAAAGAAAGAGAACCTTTTAAAGAGCCTCTAATTATTTCCACATCTACAAAACAATTGGAGTCAAATGGTGAAACCTTCCCAACAAAAGAAACAATCAATGTGTTCTGTAACATCCCCCAGCAACAGCCACAATCTTACCTTAAGTGACTGCAAATACAATGTAAATGCAGCTGAGGGAAGTTTGGAGTAAACTTTCCCTTCTAGAAATCACAGTATTGTAACAAAACCAGTGTATAATCTGATGCAAGTTAAAAACAGTTGAGAAGCTCAATTTAAATGTACAGATTTTCTGGTTTCCTCCCTCAAAGCTCACAGAATAGCTTAACAATAGCCAGTAGTTCATTTTTTTAAAGAAGCATAAATAAACACTGAAATTTAAAAAAACATCTTTGCACATTAAAAAAAAAAGCCTGTGTCAAAATGAGAGTTATTCCATGGATTAACACTTCAACTTAAGTCTCAGTTCAAATGTTTATTAGTATTAATAACTATTTTCTGGTCTGGCTTGCAGAATTCAAACACAACTCTCAAACAAAATCCTGCAAATTATTCTCCTCAGGGACATCCAGAACCATGAACATTCTTCACAAAATTCCTGCTTTAAAATTAATACCCCCAACATTAAGCAATTTACAACCTATGCACCATAGAATAAACAAGCAGTGAGTGACACTGGCAAGGGAAAACAAGAAAAATCGTGTTCTGCTAAAGTTATGAAAACCTGGAATGCTCTTGTACAGTTTTTTTGAAGTTTACCAGTAGAAGCTACTACTGGTCTCCATTTTATTTGTAGGGCAACAAGATCATAAAGCAGTAAAAGGCAGAAAGATGTTTATGATAAGCTTTCCATGTCCACAGAATACTCTGGAGTTAGCTTCCACCAAGCCTATTCCTAACAAATAAAACAGAAAAGTAAAAAAAAGCTTCTTGAGCTGCTGAGGATAAAACGAGCCTCCATGGAAATAATGCAACCCAAACAGACAGCCTTCCTAGACCTTTACATACCTCCAAAGATACTAAAACTAAAAGCCAACCATTTTAAATAATTTGTATCACAGGGCAAAAAAGAAAGAAATCTATCTTTTCATTAAGCTTGTCCCACCTATTAAAACATTTTAATACTTTTACACTTTTTTACTTTAAACACTTTAATGCTTTTACTTTATATGATTTTGACAAAAAAATACACTGCTCAGGAAATAACTGGTCACAGACTAAAGAGAATTTGCACATACTCCTTACCCGAGTTAAAAAAAAAATATAAATCCAAGTACAGCAGGAATCAGCTACGGAAGTTCAGTAAGAGCTAGGTTCAGTGCTTTGTTTTCAAGCTCTACCGACCAAGGTGAAAAGAAAAATTCTCTATTACTATAAAGTGATTTCTTACTCTTGTAGAAAGTTGACCCTGGCTGGACATAAGGTGCCCACCAAAGCCACTTCAACCTCCTCAACTGGACAGGGGAAAGAAAATACAACAACCCAAGAGCAGGCTCCTGGGTTGAGGTAAGGACAAAGAGATAGTATGTAACATCAGTTACTGTCATGGGCAAAACAGATTCAACTTGGGAAAAAAATTAACTCATTACCAATCAAAAGTAGAGTAGGGTAATGAGAAATAAAAACTAAATGTTAAAAACATCTTCCTCCTGCCCCTCCCTTCTTCCCAGGCTCAACTTCACTCCCAACTTTTTCTACTTCCCCTGAGTGACACAGGGGGATGGGGATTGTCGTCAGTTCATCACATGTCACCTCTGTCACTCCTCCCTCCTCAAGAGGGGAGGGACACCTCTCACTCTTCCCCTGCTCCAGAGTGAGGTCTCTCCCACAGGAGAGAGTACTTCACAAATTTCTCCAATGTGAGTCCTACCAGTGGGCTGCAGCTCTTCACGAACTGCTGCAGTGTGGCTCCTTTCCCACACGGCGCAGTCCCTCAGGCACAGCCTGCTCCATCGTGGTGCCACATGGAGTCACAGGCCCTGCCAGCAAACTAGCATGAGCTTCTCTGTGCACGGGGCCACAGGTCCTGCCAGGAGCCGGCTCCAGCAAAGGCTTCCCACAGGGTCACAGCCTCCCTTAGGCATCAGCCTGCTCCGGGGTGGAGTCCTCCAGGGGTTGCAGGTGGATCTCTGCTCCCCCATGGCCCTCCCTGGCTGCAGGGGAATCTACAGCTGCCTCACCAAGGGCTGCCCCAGGGGCTGCAGGGGAATCTGCTCCAGCACCTGGAGCACCTCCTGCCCCTCCTTCTGCACTGACCTGGGGGCCTGCAGGGCTGTTTCTCTCAGATATTCTTACTCTGCTCTCCAGCTGCAATTAGTCCTGTGCAGTAACTTTTTCCCCCTCTTAAAATATATAATCCCAGAGATGCTGCCACTGTCACTGGCAGCTTCTCACAGAAGCCACTCCTGAATCTCCTCTGCTACCAAAACCTTGCATGCAAACTTAATCCAACTAAATAAACAAACCAGTGTATACTTTTTAAAATACAGAGCTTTGTAGGAATAAGTATCCCTGTTTAGAGAAAATGCAATACCCAAGGAATTAAGAGATTTTTACATGTCTCGTTCAAGTTCACAGTAGAGTGCCACCATGAAGTCCATATTCTTTGCTTTGCATGTCACAGTAACGGTACACCCACACACAAAAGAAATGCTGCAACAGCAGTACATTGAAATAAAAGAAGTGCTACATATAGAAGAAGTGCCACAGGAAGAATTTTATTATGTGTGTGCCATTTCACCTTTCTAAAGGGTATCTGAAAAATATTTTCACTCGAAAACAACTCTACACAGTGAATTGAACTAATTAAGAGTTACATGCACATGCATACTTCCTCCTCAAATTCCAAAGCTACTTTTTCTGGATGTTACGTTAAGTAAATAAACGAATATACACTGTATGTATACATTAAATAGACATTTACAACTAAAGGCCACAGTAAAAGTTCTTAGTTTCCCAACTCAGGAGATACCTTCTCATAATGACTGCCACGATCTCCTAAGCAGTAAATACAGGAACACAAATTCACAGATCACACCATACTGATTTCAGAAATCTAATCAGATCTTTGCCTCTACTGCAAGCTTTATACAGACAAAAAGGTAAACCAAGAGCACAGAGAATGAGTGGGAAGCTCTTTAGTGAATGGACTATGTGGTGGCTGTCACTTGGGAAATTTGCACCTTGAAGCCCATGCAGGAGCTCAAACAAGCAAGTCCATTTCAGCACTGAAAGAGGAGAGCTGTACAACCCTGTCAGATGCCAAAAGTTGCAGCTGCTTTGCATCATTCTCCAGATGGTAACTCACATTAGTAGTCAGTCATAGATTATGTTCAAAGTATTCTGCCTCTCTCTCCTCTATTTGATTTAAGGGCTGTCACTGCACATGAGGCAAAATATTTACAGAGTACTGCTAAGGGACACCATCAATATGGATAACACCACCAGCAGCGTAACTGAAAGGAAGGGGGAATAAGGAGGAGTGTACAAGAACATCAGTTACCATTCCTTCCAGAAGCACTCTCCTCACTGTGAGCAAACACCCATAAAAATAAAACCTCAAGAAGCCATGTTTAACTGGTTATGCAGGTACATGAAGTACATTTAACAGCACCATGTTAACAGCTTTGACACCTGCACTTATTAAATTGTACAATGTACACTGCAGAGCAGGCTTCCCAACTTAATGAACATGGAAAAACCCATACAGTATTTCCAAGATACAAAAAAAAAAATCATCAAAAAAGGGATAGGCTTCACATTCCAGCAAGCAGGAATATATGGCTGACACCCCTTTCAGTAATTTAAGTTTAAAATCCAAGATATGACTGAAGAAATCCCCTTATCAGGCAAGAACATTTCCCCAGGCTCTTCAATGAGTGGAAAGGAAGACAGACCCCTTTCAGAATTAAAACACTTCCAAAAAATGGAAATATGATCTTTACAGTTCCCAGTTGCTTTAAGCTTTGTACTTCTAAGGAGACCTTCTACATGCAGAACTGAATGAGCCAAGTTTAAGCTCAAGCACTGGAGAGTTGCATCAGAAATCTGTAACAGAGAATGCGACAGCTGCAAACAAGACCTCTTCAAGAGGTTTCAGATCAAATGCTTCAGCCTCCTGATCTTGTGTCAACTAAGAAAAATTATTTGGTATTCTAAAACAAGAGTAAGTTTCTGCTGCATAAATTACACACAAAGCTGGATTCTGGGGTACAGGAAGGGCATGGCTCTCCAGCTTAGAAAGATTCTGTTCTGCCTAGCAAGTTTCAGGTTATCGGAAAGAGGCCAAGATGCAAGAAAAAGATGCACTGCTTCAAATTTATCCCAACATTGCATACTAACATTAATGCCACTACAAGCTCTGAAAACTGAACTGCATTTAAATCTCAAACAGCAACAGGAATTTGAGAAGTCACTCTTCCTCCTGAACACCATACTTGAAACCCTAAACATTTTCTAGACATTGCTGCTTACAGTAGGGTATCTAAATATAAATATATTGAAGAATTCAGACTAAAGTGGTCAAGAGGCCTCATAAGCATGAAAATGACTGCTATATTTAAAAAATTCAACAGAGAGGAGGGGGAAGTGAGTCAAGCTACATAGTACAAGGAAAAAGAAAAAAAGGGAAATAGAAGTTAACAGAAGGAGGAAATGTTTAGCAGAAGAAAAAATAAAAGACAACCTAACAAGCATGCATGGCCCCAGTTCTAAAGAAGGGAAAAAGGTGATCCAAAACTTTCTTCAACCTACTTTGGTAAAAGAGACTACGAAATGTGCATCCCACTGAATACAGACCAAAATCATTAAGACTGAAAAGCGTAACTTCTTGAAAGCTAAAATCCAAGAGAGGTCACAGAATACAAGGTAACAGTTGCCAGAATAATCATCGCTAAATGCTCATCTGAAATCTAATCTTATCTATTCTTCAAAGACAGCAGGAGAAAGAAGAGGAGTGGAGGGGGGGAGGCAAAGGAGGGAGAGTTAAAAAAAAAAAAAACAGACTAATATTAAAAACAAGAGCTACAGCACCATATTCACCATATTCACCCATCTGCAAGTCAAAAGACGTCAACCTCATTTTGCAACTGCCTGCACACTGAGACAATCTTATCAGCAAATGGATCATTGAAGAAAAAAAAAAAAGGGACGGGAAAGAGAAATTGGACACAAAAACAGCAAGAAAAGCAGAAAAGACAGATCATGCAACTGCATTACACCTTACAGCAAGTATAGGGACCAAAACCAAAGATCTGGGCAGGCGTTGTCTAATGAAGTGGGGAGTGGCTGAGCTGAATTTTGCACTCTTACGAAAACAATTTCAACTATGAACTGCTAGAGCAGATTATCAGTTAAATGACTAACTCAATCAGCAGAGTCATAGCACAAACAGCAATCACTTCTGTCAGACTGACACCGTGTTTTAAAAATAAAAACATTACACAACTTTAGTTCCACTATCAGAATGTATGCAACAAGTGAAATTTAAGCCTATTTTAAACAGCCTAGACCTCGTTATCTGCAGAATAAATCATGCATCCGGCAAAAGGCTCTTTCAGGTTCTCTGCATGGTAGATCATCTCTGAAGGGGTCACTAAACTCCATTCATTTAACAAAATCACAAGCTGTAAGGCCTGGTTATGACTCAGCAACTTAAAAGATCTTTGCAATTAATTAAAAGACCAGAGAAGTCTTTAAACAAAGACTTGAAGAAAATATAATTTTTTTTTTTTAAAGCTTAAAACACATCATCCATCCTGGCTACTACCAAGCTTAACATCCTCCTATCACTTAGGAAATCAGGGGGTCTCAGAACTAGGCTCCCTTACGTTGTAATCACTACCTCAAGTGAAGGACACACATCAGCTCCTGTCATCAGCTTTTCTGAATGCAAGGCGAAAAATCTGACAATTTCCTCCTCAGTGTCAATACCCCTATCATCATCACAGTAATTAAACCAAGATTAGGAAAATGCAATTGCTACTACTCTCAAGGCCAGATGTCACATTCATTCACTCCACAGCACTGCACACCCTGATGACCTGTATTATTTTATCTATACCACAGTCCAAACAATCTTACTAAACAAATTTGGCATTCTTCTCCTGATTCCTCTAATGCTGCTCCTCATTTTCTCTAGTACTGAGATCTGTGCAGGCCTTCAGTTTCTCTCACAAAGTTTAAGCTTTTTCTCCTCATACCCTAAGAGCTCTGTGCAGCAGAGCACACAGCTCACTGACCAGAAACACAACTCCTCCTCATTCACAGGAAGAGTAACAACGGGAAATTCCACTCCATCCCATGCACCCACCTGCAATGCATCTCCATTTTGGCTGCAAACA
Source organism: Rhabdornis inornatus (assembly GCA_013397075.1). NCBI lineage: Eukaryota > Metazoa > Chordata > Aves > Passeriformes > Rhabdornithidae > Rhabdornis > Rhabdornis inornatus. The sequence goes on along the minus strand of VWZS01001016.1, from coordinate 345,987 downwards.
GGAAGATGGATTTTTTCCATTTTCAGAGCCTCAAAAGAACCAAGGAACCCACCCATTCCACCTGCTTATCTCCTTAGTATTTCTGCATCTACACCTCTAGTCTCCCCACCAGCACAAATTTCTTTCTGGCAGGTGCAACACTGGCATATGTATCAGTTCTGAATGCTAGGAGAGAAGAATGATCAATACCATCAATTCCACGTTGCTGCTCCTTTTCCACTGCACCAAAAGCAAAGAGGTTGTCTAACTGCAGACTCCAGGAGCAAGAGCCTGCACTTGCCCACATGAGGTTGATTTTTAGAATGCACTGATGACAGCTTCTACAAACTCACCTCATTACACTTAAAGGAGACTATTTCATTCCTACTTCCCTGCCCTTCATATATTCGGCACATGCAAGCCTTTCAGTTTATCATAATTACCCCAAATTGTCTAAATTTACCCATGTCATATCTATAGGCTGCCTAAAACTTTCATTCTCCTTCTATCCTACCCTTTTCTAACCTTCCTGGCCTTTTCTACAGCACCTAAATATAATATTTTGCCCTGAAACAAGACCAGAATCACCTCCGTACTGCTTTTGCCTGCTATTTCCCTTTCCTGTCAGTATTTCAAATTCATTCCACATTCACTCATATACTGCAACCACAGTCCCTCTGGTATCTTTTTCCAGTCTGCAGCTTCAGCACTCCCAAGTCCTGACTATTCCACCCACCCACTTTAATGTCATTCTTAGCTTTCCTCTGTACTTTGGAGTCTATGTGCATGCCCCCCAGCCATTCTTTTCTCTCGGCATCATAACCGCATTTTTCCCTTTCCTTTCTGCAAAGTAAATTATTCACAGGATTAACAGCACAAACCTGTTCTTTAATCTACAGTCAAATACTGAATCACTTTTGAAAGGCTGGCAGTTCTCAGCAGAAGACTCAGTGCATCCTTCACTTTCTCACAGCCTTCTCTGCAAAAATATCTAGTTTAATTAAAGTTATCCTTTTGTATAGGAAATTATGTCACAAAATTTTAGCTTTAGAAACTACTTCCCCTAAACAGAAACCTGTAGACTCAGAACAGGGATTGTTTGCCTTTGAAAATTTGTTGCATGTAGGTAAGTTTTCAGTGAATAAATACAAGGTAAAAATATCTGTTCTGAGCACTCCACAACTAAAAAAATAAAGAATTTGTGCCTGCGAGTATATAAGCTCTGAGAAAACTATCTTTTCCAGATACAAGCTGCAGAATCTCCTATTTAAAGACAAATCACATCAATTATTCAGTTAACACTATCAGTGTCCATTCCTTTTACCAATGTGAAAGAACATTTCATCTTACTATTGTAATATGGTTCCAGGATTTACTAACGTGACTCTTTAACACTGGTAGGACACCATGGCAATCTGAGAAAATATGGTTATTAATTACATAGCTTTGCAAGAAGGATACTGGGTGAGTTTCTTAGCAGCTATCCTTGAAGACAAAATGATTTCACAACATCAAATGGGTAACTGAGCATCGTTGGTTTCTAAAGGCCTTTTCCAAGTCACCTTTAGGACAGGAACAAAGGGGGAAAAAAGCCCTAAAATGGAACACTTGAAAGCACCGAAATCACATACTTAAAACCTACTTGTTGGTAGTTAAAAACTACCAATCAAAATCGAAGTAAATAAAAAACCCCCCTCAATGGTAAGTGAATCATAGACTTGGTAAGTGAATCATAGACTAAGATACTCATAGAAAATAGTGGAAAATGAAGTAAGGCACCGCAGACAACATAATCAATAGACAAAAAGGCATATTGATATTTCTCTACAAGCTTGGCTGATCCTGTAGTTACAGGTATTGGCCACAATCAAACTAACCTAAATTTACTGCAGCTGTAGTTTATCTTTCCTTGAAAGGAAACTTGATTAAATTAGGTAATGGAGTGCACGTTTCAAATTCCTCATATTTCAATGGAAATATGAAAGCATCAACATCTGGTTTAAGGTCACTGAAGACTGGGAAAGGACACACTAGAAATAAAAGCATGTATTCTTGTACTGTCATCATATATTCATGTATTGTGTTTTAGTTCCCAAGATTTACTGTTGATCACAGCTAGAATCCAAGCAAGACTCCTGCCTGACATCTTGTCCTACCGCGTATGGCCATTTTTGTCCAGCCCCACTAATGAACTAATCCAGCACTCCTCCCCTTATCCTGAGCATTCCTTGAGAAATATGATCTTCAAGAAATAAAGGAAGCCTGAAGCAGCAACTACATGAGATTAGAAAAGTCTAAGTATCTAAATTTTAACTGCATGCTCTCTAGCACTCAATGACATAGCCTATAAAAATTAACAGCCTAAGAAACCAGATGATTCATAATCCAATTTTTAAATTACGGTGATTTTTTTGGAACATGTTCTCCGTTTTTCCCCAATTCAGTTTTGTTCGCACATTTCTAATAAATTACTCGGCATCCTCATTTCCCTAATAGGTAAGAAAACCTAAGGCCTCTGGCAGCTTCTGGCTGACGCCATCGCTAATTCCACACCCCCTTTTTTGACAGGATTGACGGCGGACTGAGCCGCCGCTGCCTTCCCCGCGAACTTACACAACGCCAGCGATGTGAGCGAGCCCAGCACTGCCCGCAGCCCCCGGCCCGGCTCGCAGCCGCCTCCCGCTGCCGCCGGGCAGCTCCGGCGAGCCCCCCCCGCGCTCGCTGCCCCTTCCAGCCCTCCCTGCCCGCCCCCCGGCTGCCGGCGCTGCCTCGCCGCTCACCTTTCGGGAACAGCAGCTTCACCTCCCCGTTCTCCTCCCGCTTCAGGGCCCCGCCGCCATCTCCCGCCGCCGCCACCACGGGCAGCGCCCCGTGCTTCCTCCTCTCCTTGTCCCGCTTTTCCTTGGGTCTCTTGGGCTTGGCGCTGCCGCCGCCTCCCGCCTCGGCCGCCAGCGCCAGGCGGTGCCGGTGGTGGCGGTGCTGGTGCTGCGGCTGGGACGACGAGGGGGAGGCGGACGGCGGCAGCAGCACCGCGGGCGGCAGCAGCTTCCGGGACAGCGGGGAAGAGAACGCAAAGCCCCCCGCGCCCGCCGAGGGGCCCGAGGGCAGCGTGGCGAAGCCCCAAGGCCCGGGGCCGCTGTAGCTGGGCACGACCGCGGGCAGCGGCTGCTTGGCGCTCCCGCCACCGCCGCCCCCTTCACCGTTGACGCGCTTAGCGCCCTTCAGGCTCCGCTCGTCGGCTCCCTTCACCTTCTTGGCGGCTGGCTGGGATCCGCGGGAACCTTTCGCGTCCGGGGCCGTCCTGGCGCCGAGCAGCTCCGGCTCGGGAGGCGCCGCGCCACGACCCGGACTGGGCGGCTCCGCCATCTTGGGCTCCGGCGTCTATTTACTCTCGGCTCGCCCCAACCGATAGCGCCGGGGGCGGGGCAGCGCCACGGCCTCGCCCAATGGGCTGGGGAGGCGCCGGACAGACAGCAAGAGCGACCAATCGCAAGGCGGGAAGAGGGGGCGGGCTCTCAGGGGATTGGGGGCGGTGGCTCGGCTGAGTGCACAGGGTGCACGGGGGTGGCAGTGGGGACGGTATGAGGGGAGCGCGGCGGGGACCGGAGCAAGGGAGTGGTGGTGCTCCTGAGAAAAGTGCTTGTTTGGGAAGAAGGAAGGTCTGGACCCCAGCCCGTGCTGGGGGTTTCGTTAACGCCTCAGGTTTTGGGCTTCTCCGCTCTGGGAGCGCCTGACGGGATCCTCACAGCCCCTCGGACTCTTCCTGGGAAGGGCGGTTTTTTGGGAATAAGGAAGGTCTGGACTAGCGCCGTTCCCGGTGGATGTACCCCGGGAGGCGATGAACCTGTCCCTCGGGATGTCCCGGTGCCGGCGGGTAGGTTCGTTCGGTGCACTCTGAACCCGAGTTCTCCACGCTCTCCCGCATCCTTGGAGGGAGTCAGATAAAGCTTGGAAGCTCCGGAGGGCCTGATGGGAGGAAGGCAGAGGCTGCCGAGGTCAGCCCGCCGGGATAGTCAGGTGTCTGTCACCAAAGGATCATTGACCGCCGTGCCTCAGGGAAGGGATTTGAGCTCAGTGCCCCAAATAGGAGCCCCCCACTCGTGCCTTTGGCGACTAAAGCTGCCATAGCCGCGGTTCAGGAGACTGAAATTCCCCCAAGTTCTGGTGTCAGTAGGAAGCGTCGTGGAAATGCACAGAGGTTTCTCGGAGAGTTCGCATTGCTAGGCTCCTGCTTTGGACAGTCGCACCTCGGGTCTGATGGTTGCCACGGGCAGAACAGAGTCGATGTCACATTAAACTGAACCTAGCAGATCGCTGCCAGATGACATTATTCTGAGAAGTTCTGTGCACGATATATCAGCAGGCAAACAAGGTTTTAAGTTTAGATTTTTTTGCTCCACAAAGCATTTTCATTTGAGCTGCCACTGATGAGGCTCAGAATAAGCTCCTAGCACTTGGGCTATCTCCTCCTTTGTTTCTTTTGAAATTGTAAACCAGGCTGAATGCAGTTCAGTGTTCATGTCAACAGCAGCAAAGAATAGATTTCCTGTATCCAGACAACTGCTTTGTCCTCAGGTCTCAAGTTCCACCACTGTGAGAGTGTGTCCTCAAACTGTATTTCTGGACCTGATGGGGAAAACGGCATTTGCATTGAAGGAAGAACATTTCACAGAAGGTGTTTCAGCAATAATCAACTCACATCCAATCCCAGACTGAAATCCAGGTACAAATCTACCCATGTGTACATAGGCTGGTAAACTAGAGTGGGCCTATGAGTATGAAGGTCATCTTCAGCTCCCCTCAGAAATGTTTTATTTGTATCAGTGGGTGAGAAATCAGTGTCCATTTTAATGGACGTCTCTTTTCCAGGTTAAGTAAATATAACCCATCCACCTTAGTCCAAATTAGTGGTTTTGTCTCATGTTAGAAGTGCCACAATACGCACACAAGGCCATTGGTATCTGTATATACCAGTCCCTAATGGAAACTGTATTGTGGTGACTCTAGAGTGAGAATTTGAGGCACCTTGTGGCCTTGTCTCAACTTCACAGCCTTTATAACCAAGTTCATCTTGCTTTTATCCCAGTATTGATCCCAATCCAACATTACCTTCTCTCAAACTTCAGATAAGTCACAATCATATTTTCATCTCTCACTTTAGGGGCTTTGAGAAACAGAAGAGCAGCATTTCTTTGTTCTTTAACTAGAGTAAATCCTAGGGCTTGGTTTTGGTTCAAGGAACTTGACTGCAACACCTGTGAAATGCCAGAGTCACCAAGGAATACATCACTTTTCTCCATGCAGCAGGCTTAGCGAGACTTAGGCTATTGAGGCTGGATAGCTGTATAAATAGCTGAATATCTTGATATGTGCACTTACATCAATGTTAATAATTAAGACAGTTCATATTTCTGATCTTCATATTGCGCATGCTTGGATGTCTTAAAAATGCATTGAATTATAATGCAACCCAGCAATATGAAAATAGATACAAAGATAGAACTGGTGAAAGAACTGACAAATAACTGTGCAGCAAACTTCAACAGCTGACAATATGGTACTAAACTCATGTCAAGCTGAAGTTGTTTCCTGTGCTTTCTGAAATAGCATATTGTGCTTGTAAGCATAAGGCAGGTTTTTATTAGTGAATTCTTTATAAAATTCACCTGGAGCAAGATGACAGAGTACCTATTACATGTAATAGTTGCTTGTTGGAAAGCAGTGTGACTAATGTTTGGAGGTTTGCTGCTGCTATCTCATACCCATTTGTCAGCAGAGGAAATTGCAGGGTGCATGGAATTCAGAAGCTGGCTCTGTTTCAGCTCCCACAGTTGTGGTGCTGTATGTGCATTAGAGGGAGAGGTGTTGTCCCTCTCACTTGTTTTGTCACCAATCACACAGATACATTAAAGTGTTCCACCATACCTATGGTGAGTACACATTCCAAAGCATTAAAACTAAATTTCAGGCTGTCTTCCTTACTACCTGTTTTTACTTTAATTAAACCTCTGGCTGCTGGTGTGCACATCCCAGGCAGATGCTCCTGAATGAGACAGACAAGATGAGAAACACCAAAACTGCTTCAGAATAAAGAGTGTCTTTAATAAAAAGGGGGTAAATACAAGCAGTATAGCTTGTGTAAAATACAGGTTAGAATCAGAAATTTGTTCTGATGTTTATTGAAAAGAGTGAAATATATATTAAATTATACAATCTCCAGAAGCACTGTCAAAACACTGCCCCAAACCAAACTACTACACAGAAATACAGTAGTGTTTCATGTCACAAGTCCAGTCCCCTACAGAGAGAGGGAGCTGTGTGAAGCTCCACTGGGAGTCTTTGTGGTGATCAGTCCTTGAGGTGTTAGCAGCAGCCCACACACAGAGCCCAGAGAACTCATCTCTTTCAGCAGAAGCCTTTAAACTGACTGTGGAAATTGTATCAATGTACTTTTGTGTATAGTTTTATATGCACTTAGGGAAACCCATGAAGACTCTCTAGACCATGGAAACTGAAGTGAGGCAAAACCATAGCAGTAAAAATGTCAGGTACAAAGCAGTACAGTAGCCGACATGCATTAAGAATAAGCTTCCCATGTTATTAACCTGCTTATTGCAAGTGTGTTGCCGTTTTAATTGGGATAATTATGAAATGTTAATATAAATGGTTATTAATCAAAGCATTTATTTAAACAAATTAGGGTATATGCTCACCTAGACTTAGAGTCATTTCAGACATCCTCTATAAAATAAAAAGCTGAACATAAATGCTGCACACAGGTTGAGTTACAGTGTTCCAGCTTTATCCTCTTAACTGCCTACCAAAGTGATGCTTTGTACCTTACTCAGGTCTCCAGAGAGAAAAACAGCTTTCAGAAATGTTATTTAATCTTTTTTATAATTCCAACAGTTTGCTCTCCATGTGCTTACTTCCTTGGTTTGGCATCTGCTCAGTTCTTAAGTCAAGCATGGAAATAATTGTGCCAAGTGTGAATTGAAAACATTTGATAACACTTAGACATCTTTATGCTGGTTTTTGTCTGCAAAATTAGCTAACTGTAATTTTTAATGTTATTAATTTTTTCTTCAAACTCATTGAAAGTCAGTTAATTCATCTTTGGAAATGGAGGTGAAAACTAGCCTTATGTGCACAGAAATGTACTGACAAAGGTGATCTCATCATGTAAAAGTGTGATTTATTTTAGAAGAGCTTAATTTTCCATAGTCAGGGTTTTCAGAACAACCAGTGACATATCCAAATACTTCTGCAATTACCACCCAAACAATTGAACTAAATGGGACACTGGGGACTAACTTGGCTCATAACTGGGAGCTGCTGACAGCATGACAAGCCTTGCTGCAGGGAGATCAGAACTGCCCCCTCCTGCCTTGTCCTTTGCAAAGGACAGTGTCCCCATGCCTGAGCAATGGGAATATGCAGCCCAGCATCTTTGATCAAACTGGTGACCAAGGCAGCAGTTATGCCACAAAGCCTTTTTTCCCCTCAAAAGCAGCAGATGTCTCTGCTGACTGCTCAGGGGTGGTGGGTTAGACATTTGGCAGTGTGGCAGAGCAGACAACTGGGGACACTCATGGTTTTTATTACACTGTTCATCTGCCAACATTTTACAGAATCCATAAAAACCACAAAAATGAGTTTACACTTCAGGGAGGACTACAGTACTTGTTTCTTATTTAATGTTTTTTTTTTTTTCAAAGAGCTACAGATTACTGCTATAACAGCTCTTTAGTCTTTACAACTGGTTTTCTCACTTGTGTTTAACATGTGAGACACCCCAGCGCCAATATTTCTTTTTTGAAGTGTAATAACAATCACAACAATGGAAGACTTGGAAAGTCTTGATATACACAATTTTAAATGATATCTGTTTGCAGTTGAAAAGGTAATTTGCTTAGCTGTTGTCTTCATAGCACCCCAAAAAAATTTGACTATTTGAAAGATCTTTAGAATTTTTCAATACAAAAGATACATAATGACTAAAATCAGGATGAAAGCAACAGGATGCAAGCCAAGCAAAATTGTATTTCCTTACATATGGATGAGATGGATCAAAGTCTTATCCGTTTTCTTATTTCATTAACAATTAGGAGATTAATTTTCTTCAAATGAAGCTGCTGGCTTGCAACTCTGGATTTTTTCCAGATTAACAGCCTCCTCACTGCAATTTGAGATACCTGAATTCCCTGTTGCTCTGCACAGATTTGTCCAGATACTTAAACAAGTAGTCATTTTTTCATTTTCCTTAGAATCCGCTACTGTTAGATCCACCTTCACTCCAATCCCCAGAGTCTGCCCACTCCCATATTTGTTTTCTGTATTCTGGGTGCTTTTTTAAAATCCAATACAGAGCCTAAACCTTATATCCTAACTTATCTACCACATCTGCTACAGCAAGGCTTTGGCTGCTCCTGTCCTTGGGGAAAGGGGAGACCATGGGAGAAGAGCTCTTTCTGTGGGCTGTGCCTAGAAATCACCATCTTTTCTCCTTGTTGATGCTCCAGCTGCAGGCCACTCCAAAGATCATGGAGGGAAGAACCTGCAAGTCTTTGCTCAGCAGGCACAGGAATCAATGTCTATTTGCTGACAAGGACTTAGACCAGCCACATTTCAAGTTGAGCAGTGCCTGCCTGGGTTGTAAATAGCTCTATATCCCATCCTTTCATTCCTATCAGCTTGGGAATTCTACAGAAGTCTTTCAACAGCAGATTCCAAGGGTTTCACAGGTGATTGTGGAACTAGTTTGGTTTTGACTAAGGGTGTTTTTGGTTTAAGTTTTGACATTGTTTCTGTTATATATCTTTAAGTTCCCATCTCACCCAAACCATTCCATGATTCCATTAAAGAAAAGTCACAGACTCTCCCAAACTAAACTTTCAAAGAGTACTTATTCCTTAACAAGCAGTTCTATGAGATATGCATACCTCTTATTGTTACCAAAGAGTTCAAGTCAATGAACTGAAATCCATATGGATCTCCTGATAGATTTTTTTTTCCTATCCCTAAAGCTTATGCAATGATAAACAGATCAAAGAATGGTTGAGGAATGGTTGGGTTGGAAAGGACCTTAAAGATCATCTCATTCCAGCCCCTCTACCATGGGCAGGGACACTTTTCTCTAGACCAAGTTGATCATAGTCCCATCTAACCTGGCCTTGATTTGGAGTACATTTAGTTCTAGGAAATTCAGGTCTTGTTTCTTAGGTAGGTCACTTATTTGCAAAGTAGCAGTTTATATTTGTAGGTGTATCTATAAAAAATAAAACAAACAGCTAGTTATATGTAGCAGCTAATCTTTCACTGCTCACCTCAGCTTCTTGCTCACATAAACATCTTAATGGAAAAGTCCACAATAAAGAGCTTTCTGTCTATTCACAAATTTCACTCCACCGTTGAGGCAGCGGCTCCTCAGTGGCTACAGTGATTCTGGGAAACAGCTTAAAACAAACTATTGAAAGTAAAAATGCATTTGCCATAATGTCCTCGGATTTTCTCTGATGAACCAATGTAACTGGAAGATAATTGCACCTGGAATTTCTAGACCATAGCATTAGGAAAGCATCTCACAGTGTAAAGTCACTCAAAAATGTTTAAATATATGTACTGGATGGCAGTTAGGGACTTTGGGATTCAGGATAGACTGAATAATGTCAATGTAAATCTAACATATCACTATCAGCCTCAGATCACAGTCTTGAAATGGGAGATGAGCAGGCTCCTCCCAGCCTGTTCATGTCAAATCACAATTGTACCTTGTTACTTGTGCAGTCTTGCCCTGGCTTAAAGGCAGGAATGCTGATGGATATCCCCACTTCCAGTAAATGTGCAGGACAGATTTGTTATCTGACCACAGACTCTGGCCCAGAGGCTGCTCCAAGTGAGCTCCCTCATGCTGGTTCCTTCTGATGCTCAGAGTTAATGGGAAGAGAGGGGAAGAAGCAGATGGAAAATTCTTCACACATTCTTAATCACTCAAAGAAGAGACTGAAAAGTGCTTGTTTGATATATCTACAAGACATCATTAATATAAAAATTCTCATAAAAACTTCAGCCAGCCTTCTGAGTTGTGTAACTGAAGCGTGCAGCGAACCTACAAACAGTTACTTACCCCAGTACCCTCTTTCTGGACCTTACTGTTATGCATATTTTAGTCTCTAGCAAAGTGAGGATTTGTCTCATGGTTTCAAATATAAATTAGATAGGCACATGATGTGGTCTGTGAGAGCACCTATCCATTTTTTGAGTTATGGGGAGTCCCTGAAGCATATCACATATTCCAGAAGCGGTGAGCAGAAGAGCCCTGAATGGCTGAAACACAAAGCATTTGGTTTAGTGACAGATGCTGCTCCCTTCCAAAATACCTCCCTGTGATCTGGGGACTGCAGACAGGCTCAAGAGCAGAGCTGCCTCTCTTGGAGCCAAACCCTTCCTTGAGACAGGGCTGAGCTCAGTCTTGTGGGCTAACATGGAAGATCTCCAAGAGAGACCTTTTGGCTCATGTAATCGTTCCAACTTAGCACCCAGAGGAGGCTGGCAGGTGCCTGAGGTCCAAAGGAGGCCTGATATTTTTCATTTTTTTTCATTGTAAGACTAGACACTCTCTTTTCTATAAATCAGGAAGTCTGAGACCACCCTCCCTCTTGTGGAATAGCTACCCAAATGAGGGTTCCATTCTTCTAGCAGAAACATGTGAAAGGCAGTAATGGCAGAGAAGTCAATTCAGGACACCTTTGACCACCACCTTTACAGTATCTAAACTGTAAAGAATATCTGTAGAAATATTTTGTAGGGTGTGAAAATTTATTTCCAAAAAGGGTAGATTTAGGGGGAAAAAATACACTTGAGTGTTCTTTCCAGCATCAATGACCTGGTATGAATTTGCTCTCTGATGACACAGAAGGGGAAAGAGCTGCTCAGCAACGCTTTTCTGAGCTGTTAGGTGTCTCACTAGTCCTAATGTATAATAAAAGTTGATTTACATTATACAAAGAATTACCTGCATTGCTTCCTTCTTACCAGTGATTTACATGTCAACAGGCAGACGAAGATGTATTCATTGCATGGCAATGGTAGCACGAAGTGCCCTTGTTCAGGTATCACTTCGAGGTCTGAAAATCCCTGACAAGAGATTGCTTTTTGAATTTAACATTCTTCACATCTCCACCTCTCCCACCCACTCCAGGATCCTTCAAGAGTCAGTTTATCCTTATTAGGTTATTATCCTTATTTATTATATCTTTATTTTTCTCCCACCTTGGAGAATAATCTTTGTCTGGGTCTGATCAGGCAAAACACAAGAGGCTTATACTCAATTGCAGATTTGAGTAGAAACTCAAACACAACAATTTATTTAAAGAAGCATCTACCTCGTGCTGCATTCCTGTTACCCAACCACACCTCTCTGCCCTTCTGAGAAGCTTACAAAACCGGGAACCTGCTTAACAAGTTCACTGCCCACAGGCAAAGACAGTTTTCCCCTTGTACTTGCTACAATTCAGCTCTTCCCACCTCCTCTCCTTTGGCATCATGTGTTCCTTGTTCTTCCCAACCCTGCCAGATTTGCAGAGACCATTCTTTGGATCATTTTATCCAGGCAACTTGCTTCACTTCTGAAGCACTCACACATTACTCCCCATTAATCTCATGACCTGAGTTATGAGTAATTTTTAAATTAACTTTTATAGAAACCAGTGTACAAGTGCTTTTTCAGAAAAGCCTGATGGTATGGACCATTCTCATCAATGGGAAAGGTAACCCTAGATTCCCTATTGGAGTTCACAAGGATGATTATTTTAGCTTTTGATTGTCTCTAAAGAAACAGATCAGAAGCTACATCACTGTTTTTTAACAAAACTGCCAGCCTTTCACTGGTGGCTCATTTGTATCCAGATACCATAGTAACGTGGAATTAGAATGTACCAGGCCCAACTTTCTTTCACTTACAGCAAAAGTGTTCAGTGCAGGCAAGACTGAAACCCTAAGATGAGAAGCATACTGGGCAGGGCTAATAAAATGTGTAAGTGACATTATAAAGTTAAATATTCACCATAAAGCATATACATTTTGGAGATAAAGCAAATAAAAGAGCAGCTACAGCCAATGGACACCAGAGGTGGCATGTTTCCTCACAAGGTTTGTGTCTTCTTCCTGCCAACTTCTCCAGGCTCACTTGAACAACAAATACACCATTTAATGTGGAAACAGCAAGAAAGCAAATAAAAATTTGAACAAATGTAGCAAAAGACTTGAAAACACTCAGATTATGAAGCTGACGGGGTTTCTTGGCCCATTTAACATTAGGTCACAGATGTAGCAGGTGGAATATATACTGGGATGGAACCACACACACCAGGTATCTTCTGGTGATGAGTGGAGTTGAGTAAGCAGAAAAGCTTGGCAGTCTTTGACACATCATGTTTGAAAAATGGGATCATCTTTGATCCAAGTCCAGCTCTTCTTTTGACTTGACAGTCAAGCTCTCCATGAGACTGTGGCACTACCGACCCAAAAGATCAATTTTTTTTACCTGCCTGTGATCTTTTATATTAAGGACTACAACTCTGTGGATCAAAGTAGGAATTGTAGATGTGAAAGACAATTTCCATCTCACTAGCTGAAATCTGTGGAGCTCAGTCACAGTGCCTGAGGCAGAGCTAACCCCTGTCCTTACGAGTGCCCCAGAACTGCAAACACCAACACACAACACCCATGAATGAATACCTGCATTGAGCTCACCACGGCTGTTTACATGCACAGGGTACCTAACTTTGCAGGATTTAAGCCAAAATGCAAAACTGATTTCTTACCTTAGCTTCACCACAGTAAGTTCTTCTTGCAAACACAATACAATTCAGAGGCAAGAGTCAAGTTTTTAAAGAAATCAACTGTTACAGCAACTATGACCGAATAGATCAAAACAGCAAACATTTTATTTACTCACTGTTTTAAGACTGCAAATACTAAGCTTTTGCCATGTGGTCTTAGAAGCAATAAAGTGAAGCATTTGGTACAGATCTTGAGGATACGATGGCACTGCAGCCAAGAAAACAGTTATTTTCTTGTTCTGTTTGACCTAACACTTGACAAACCTGTGTTTTGATTAAGTACATGCATTGAAAGGGTTAGGAAAAATCACATCAGAGAGCCTGGCTATTAGTGGATGTTACTAAGCCCATTACTAGCCACTTCACAGCCTTGCTGTTTTAACAGGCTTTAGATACTTGGAGGGCTCCAGAGCAGTCGGTGCATTGTGCTGGCTTGCCCCATCTATGCCCGGTCCTAGGTCCATGTATTCCAGGCATTTAGTCTTGCTCTTTAGCCCACACAGAATAACCTCCCTTAGAAAGAGTTTCAGCTTCTTATGAGCTGAAGAGCATTTTGAGATTGTGAGAAAGGCCCTGTAGGAACTGTGATTTGTTTGTTTATACTGCAGAGAGATGTTACTCCTCCCTCAAGCCTTGAGAAAATTCTCAAAGCCTTAGTTGTGTGCAATTGTATGTGGTTGCTCAGTTCCATTATCTAAAGTCCTTAACTCCTTGTTCCTCTTCAAAATCCCCTTTTGAAGGCAATATTCATTGCTAGTCTTTCCCCAGTCCAACCCTCTCTTGCTGGGTTCCCTTTCTCTCTCTGCAGCGTGTCAGGGTTATGCTACAGGCAAGAGCTTTGTATTTGGGTGCTTCCCAACAGTCTGACCTGCAGCTAAAAGCAACTGCTCCAGCAGCACAGGGTTATGATGCTGCCCAGTCACTGCATCACACTTCATTCATTCTGAGATTTATCTCCAAAGAAACCCAATCCAAGATTCCAATATACAAAGACCCAGAGGTAATTCTTAAAGATTTTCACTGTTCTACCTGGTTCCCAAGTTAGAAACTTCTTTAAGGAAAATTATGTGCAAATGCAGCAAGTTTTCCTAGCAGATAAGAAACAAAAATGCTGGTGTAATGCTCTAATTACTACCAAAATAGAATGTTACCTGCCAAATCAATGCTAAGGTAAAAAACCCCTTAAACATGCTGAGGAATAGAGATAAGCAATGGTATTAGGAGATGTCAGCTTTCTTCTGAGTCTTGAGAACTCACATTTCTAAAATACAGAGAACTCAGTCTTTTTTGATATTCACTGCATGATTTAATTCAATATTAATACCTTTAGAAAAATAATAAATGGTATATTAGAAAAACACTGAAGGACAAACAAGCCAATGCAGTGGTTATGAATAAAAATAGCTGGGTTGAATAGCATTACTTATTCTTTGCTACAGTGATTAAGTCAATGCCTGAAGAGCTGCACTTCAGAGATGAAAGTTGTAGAGTGGTTTTGGAAAAAATAGCACGTAAGACAGGAACTAAACAGGATTGATTTCAATATATGTATAAAATGGCTTCAGTGATAATTTGCAAGCCAATGTAATGCTCTAAACCCTTTTAGATTCCATTTCAAATAAACCAAAAAGAAAGGTCTTGGGTTTTTTGATGAAGCTGTTAAGATGATAATATTTCAAAGTTATGACGTGAAAACGCCCCAGTGTAAGGCATCCAGACCTGCAGTTATATCTGCACCACCCACAAGAGCAGATACAGAAAGTAATGACATTGGGCAGGTTTCACCTTGCTCTGCCAGCTTATTTGAAATACAGTAGGTGAAAATATAAACCCAAAGCAAGGAACAGTGAGTTGTGAATCAGCTCTGTCAAATGAAACAGAAATCCATATTGGACAATTGCAGTTTTTCATCACCAAAGCAAAGAAAGGCTGCAACATTTCTTTGAGTTTTTTTCTGTGACAAACTCAGCGTGGAATATGATCTAAATCTTTGCAAAACAAAGGGGGGAAAGAAAGATGAATCTGGATGTACTTTAATTAAACATAACCAGCTGGCCTGTGTGTAGTGCACAGATTTGGGTTAGCCTTTGCTGTTAAGTAAAATTCATCTGTGAAATACAGAAAATCTACCTGCACAGATTTGTGTTTTACTGGTGGACAAAAATGGAAGGATCCTTGAAAAGTATATCCAAAACATATTTTCTTATTTAACTTTTTTCCCCCAAAAGTTCCAGTGATTTGGACTGTCCAGGGGTGCTGACAGCCCATCTTGCATTAAAAACCTACAGGAGCTCTGTAAGAGTGAAAGTCTGAGCTAATGATCTGCAACACAAGGGAAGGAAGACAAAGTTCAGACCAGTCTTATTCTACCAACTGCAGAACATCCCAGCTGTCTGAACTGTTTACAAATCAGGAATATAGTTGATATAGGTTATCCCAGATGGCATATATCATTGAAGTATTTATTTTTAAATGAATAACTGCAAAACTACATCCATGGGAAGTATTTATAGTGCACACAGTTCTTTGAAAGCGCTCCCCAGCTTAGCAGTCTGTCACATGTAGAAAAGCACATGGTGATTAAATCCCGAGCCAGAGACAGTAATTACAAGTTATGTACCTTCAGGAAGTTACAACAGAGCTGCTAGCAGGGCATGAGCTCTCTTTTAGCAGAGATACTAAAGGTACAAGTAGTAGATCAGACAATGTTTCCAGCTAAAGTTCAGATCAATATAGTTTCACTACCTAAAATGAACATTTTCTTCTAAACATTCTTCTTTGCTTCTCTGGCATTATTGCTAGCCAGAACTTTTAAAGTAGTTACTAAAAATAAGGTTCTGAGTGTCAGTGTTCTGTTCAAGTATGAGATCTGTAAGCTAAGCCAGACTGCCTTCACTCTCTTACACTTTGCTTTTGGACACAGTTTTCTTTCCTAAGAGTAAAAACACCCAGAGTGAGATTTTTACTTTCTTTAATTTAAAGATTGTATTACAGAAAATTTTAAGTAAAGAATCCTTATAAGGATTAACTCTTGACATAATATATTGCCAAGATACAGTGTGGCTGCAAGGGCTCCAGGTGAACCTTCATATAAGTTGCTTTCTTACATACACAGTCACTGAACAACATAAATTGTATTCCCCATCTGTGAGAGAAGACAGTGGTATTGAAACAGTCCTTTTACCAGTGTGTTCTGGTTTTCCCAAATTAGAAACATGCCATACTATAACTGTAAAATCCTACTATACAGAAAGGTGATAGAGATGAGCTTTCTAAAGACTGCAGCTGATGAAACATTAAAATGAAAACTAAGGAGTGTTGATCATGTAAAATGGTTTCTCTTTTACTGGCAGGTCAAATATACTAAGAAACATACAAATATTTTTGATAATCTAATTCCAGATGAACTCAAAACACTGAAGGAACATACACAGGCTAAGAGAATTAAATACTGTTCCAAGGCACTTACTGAATCTCCATGACTAGATGAAAACCAGAACAAATCAGGTCTGACAATTAAACAGTATATAATATAAAAATAACCTTTTGCTTACAATTTACAAAATGCATTACAATCTTTATCTCTGCTAACCTGCAATTCTGGCTGTGTGTGTCCAGCAATTTTTGTAAAAAACCCCAGAAACTATTTTCTAAAACTTCAGGGCAAATAACTTACAAATAAGGTACACAAAAATTTAGATCATGCAGAGATTTCTTACATCTTCTGTTAATATTTTATGATTGCAACTTTATCAAATTATATACTTACTTGCCCTGTACATATACAAAATAATGCATACATGGTAATCAAATGTTAGCAAAAAGTAGTCCATAAACACAATCTGTCAAAAGTCTTACTATATTAACATATGTCTACAAGCAGCGTGTAACAGGGTTAAAAGACATTAAGGCAATAATACTTGAAGTTACAAAATAAATCATATGTAATACTTTCTCCTAAGTGTAGTAAGGCAGGTAGATGGCCCCAGCAAAAGGTTGTAATACTGGAATCCACTGTTGTGAACCTGTGTCAGGTTTTGCATGGGATGCACTGCAAGAATGTACCATTGATAGTTAGATCTACACTGCTCTGTGTTAGTTTCCCCCCCAGGAAAGTGGAACACTATTTCTCTAGTTCTCAGTGGCACTTGAGTTTTCCAGTATAATTTATTGATAGCATGTCCATTGGTTCTTGGATCATGTCCATTCTGAGGGTGGCTCTCTTGGTCCTCTGGGCTTTGCACAGCGGTTACCAAAACCTAAGGAAAGAAATGTGTTTAATACTTCTGTCTGCTGGGACAACACAGGCTCACAAAGGCTGGCAGCAGTCAGAAGATCACTAAGACATGGCTTCAGCTCTTACAGCACAGATTTACTCTCAGGGCTAGAAAACAACTTTGTCATACAAGGGATTCTGAAGGCACTCTGGCCATAGGAAATACAAATATGAAGAATTTGTATACCATTATAGTTCAGTACTTAAACCTCACTGGAAAGTACTTTTCAATAAATACAGCATTACAGTCTTTGTTATTTTTTTTCTTCTTCTCTGCATACCTAAGCAGTTATCGGGTATTATTTCTGGAAGATTTCAGTGCTTTACAAGAATTATAACCCATCTGACAAATTCTATATTTTATACACTTCAGATTTTTTTCAAAGTCAAGAATTATTTAATCATTTATTCTGGGGAAAACTCCTTCAGCACTGCTGAAAAGGCTAGGCAGGCTTATTTATCTGGGTTCTGCATCTCAGTGAGTTGGAGGGAGGCAGTAGTAGCAGCTATCCAAACCAGTACAGATAGTGAATTCCATTTAAGTCATCTAGTGATTATATTCTGAAAGAATTGTAATTACCAATATCTGTTACTTCTGCAGGAAATTCTGGAATTTGACCTCTTGTATCAGTGGAACCAGAAAAAGAAATCTGAGGTAAGATGTCAGTTGGTGTTTTGTTGCTTCTTTCAGGACGATCTGGAAAACACACAGACCCCTCACTGTAACATTCACTTACTCACCACTGTGGCAATGCCACTTGTCATTACAGTCCAGAAAAGAACTAGCAGCAAATACTATTTAAAAAAACAAAGCTTCGAAAGCCAATTTCTCATTTCCTAAAAGCAAAACTTGAAAATTATTTATGAAGTAGATGTTCAGTGACAGCAATATATTCCTGCTTTCCAAATCTCGATTATTGTTTTGTATTAGTTCCTATGGATAGCTGAAATCCCACATAGAATCTATTTATAGCAAAAGCTCACAGTGCCATTTAATACATCAACATAAAGGCATCTGTTCATGTTCTTTCTAAATTAAAGGTGCTTAGACATCATAAGTAACAATATATTTAGTATAATATATTTGACAATATACTTAGGTATCTTCAGAGCAAACACCAAGTTCAGGCAAATTTTTGTTCAGTAGGAAAAATGTATTTTGAAAATAAAATTAGAAAAGCTTTTCTACCACTTACCAGGTAGTATAGGTGAAGTTGTTTTCAAACCCTGTTAATGAGAGATATAGAAAATAATTACACAAACCACTTCCAAAAAACTAAAAGAAACTCAGAAATTTAAGATTATTAAAACATCACCAAAACCATATAACATTCATGGAAATACTTATTTGCCTCTACGTTTTTGACTTTACTCAATATTGACAAAAAATGCTACAGTAGTTAGTGTGAGAATTTACTATTATAATCTTAGCATTTAATAAAAATTTGAAAACATGACACTGCAACTTATTTGCAAATTTAGATAGGTTAGTTCTCACAGTACATTTACAGTCCCTGAAAATACACATCTATCTTTTTTCATATTTTTAAGTGAGATATTGGGGGCACATTAAAAAAAGTGACAAATGTAAAAAGGACTTATATGCTTTTAAAGTTTTCACAACTGTTCATGCAGGATGACTGTGAGCTGGATGAGTGAAAAGTGAAATCTGATGGGCAAAAATGGTTTGTTTAAAATAAATATGAACATAAGGGAAAACCATTTTCAGGCAGTGAAACCGGTTGCCCACAGATGATAAGAAGTGTCCATCTCTGGAGCTTTTCAAGACCCAGCTGGAAGAAGCTCTGGTTAGCCTGGGCTGAGGCCCTGCAGAAGTTTGGATGAGAGACTGCTGTTCTCTTTCAGTTTGATTCAGCCTAAGACCCCTTAAGGGCAGACAGCACACTCCCTTAAAAGCAGCATATTTACACTCTTAAGGCCATAGTTGAATATATATTTAGGATTACTCCTTTTAAAAGTATTGCTGACCTTAGAAAAACATAATTTTCTTGCAAAGAAAACATGCTCTTCACATCAATTCAGCAGCTCAGGCAGAGGAAAAACTGGCCGGTTGTAGACAACCAACAGCTGCAACTTCTCCCAAGTATGTATTTTACTTTTTGTTGTAGCTCCCAACCAAACCAGAAATGACTGATTAGTACAGACTTGTCTGCTGCACTTACTGTGGAGGATGTTTGCTCAGGCAGGTGTTGATCACGCAACATGCTCCACTCTGACTGTGCAATCAGAACTGGCTTCAGCAAGGGTGTGCCTAGGAAGAATTAAATCAACTCAACATACTTCAGTTCTCCTCATGATGAGGCATTAGTACACAGCATTAGAAATGTGCTCTAAACTTTTTTTTTTTTTTAGATTAAATGTCTGTAAAAACATGAAAATCTCTTTACATGAAAAGTGCTCTGGAAAAGGCAAAATGCCACAATATAACTCAAAGCACAAGACTACATTGAGGAGGTTAATTTTGTTTCTTTAGGGGTTTCTATTCAACAGGGGAATTGGCTTCCTTTTCAAGGACAATTTAGAACTTCTGTTATATCAGCTGGGCAGTAATAGTATGTGTTTTTCAAATCTCCTAAGTAAACATACAAGTCAGGATAGCCACACCTGTCCTTCACTGACATCATGCAAAAAGACATAAAATGGAAGTGGTTTTAGTGATTCCAGTCCTGGAGAGGTTTTTGTTGTTGTTGTTGTTTGTTTGTTTTAAGAAAACAGCTTTGGTCCTTGTGCAGTCACAGAAAAGCATCAGGTCCATAACATCCAAAGAAAGGATCACATTAACTCTCAATTACCTATGCTTATGATACTCAAAGAACATATTTATGAAACTTCAGCATTTTCATGCTAAAAATACCTAGATTAACTACTTGGGCCAAAATTTTTGTAGTTTCAAAATGACACGAAACAAAAGTCTCAGTAAATAACTACATCATTTTAGGCTTTCTGGAAGATACCAAGCATCTACCTAATTGATCATTTCAATTCATCTGTTTTGTATTCTGACATTACTGGCTTGATGAATGGACTATGACAATAGGAGCACATCATCTCTAAGTGTCAGCTTTCTCTTGCAGTTGCCCTTTTGACATAAAGAATGAACTACATTAAACTTAACAAACTGGGCTTGTTCACTACATGCAGTGCAGAATGAAGTGTCATCATCTTTCCTTTGCCCAAGAAAGGGGAATCAGATAAACACTGTTCATGTGCATGCCCATTCCCTACCTGGGAGCAGTAGCAAAGTAAAATAGCTGGGAAATTCCCTAACTGTACTGCATCTCCCAGTGTATCATCTCTTTTCCTCACCCTTCAGACTGAAAACCAGCTCTACTAATATTGAAGTCTCCAATTACTTAAATATTACATAACACCATAATTAGTCAGAAAATGAAAAATAATTTCTCTGTATTCAAGGGTGTGTAAAAGTTAAACCTCAAAATAAGCCACTGCACATGCTAGATTTCATTCCATTTTACAATTTGCTCCAACATACTAACCAAAAATCAGGGTTACTCAAATACAATACTGACATGCTCTTTGCATTTTATGTCAAATTATCACCAAACATCAAAAACTCACTCTGTTCACTTGCTAATACAAATGATTCTGGTGTTCTTTCTGGGAGCGGGGGAGAGGAATCTTCACTAGCATCAGCATCTAAATCAAATATGACATTTAGATAAGTTAAAAAACAGATTTTTCTCCTAGGCTTTTAGAAGTTGATCTTTTCATATATGAGATAATCCTAAACTTGGTATAATGTCTAAAGCAAAAGAAAAATTTGCTCCAAGTATTATAAAACATTTTGGTTTACCATACTAACACTATGGAGCAACTTCATCTAACAACATTAACTTCACATTAAGGGCGTAGGATCAGTTTATGTGTTATGCAAGTAAGAAAACAAAAACACATTTTCAGTCTAAATAACTTGGAGAAAAAAACCCTCAGTAACTCCAATTAATACTTTTTGTTCATTCTTTCAGGTCTCGGTTTTGCTTACCAAGTCCATGTTGAGGCCCACTGGCTCCCACACCACTGACAAAAAGCCTAGTGCAAGGTTTACTAGGCAGAAGGGTAAATAGGAGCCAGAAGAGATGGCTGGACATGCCAGTACCACATCCTGTCCCCAGTCTGTTCCCTCTCACCTCCCAAGAGTGTACTAACACAAGCTATTCTGGCAGCAAAAGCCCCTCTCTGACCAGCTAAGAAATTTGAAGTAGTAATTACAGGTTTAAAACAATTTAAAATAGCTGCTGCCATAAGAAGTCTCATCTGACAACTGTACTCTGCAGAGGATTCAAAAATACAAAGATACATTTCAACTAATAAAGCCATGAAGCTTGAGTGCCAGCATGCACAGCTGCTGCAGGGACAGAATTCCATCAAGTCTACAAGCCATCGTCTTCCAAGTGACTTCTGAGACCTGCTCCATCTCAAGCTTACTATACAGCACAAGAAAACCTTCATGAACAGAAAGGGCCTCTATAAAACCATCAAATAAAGTCACCATGGATATGCACTAACTGAAAGTGAGTTTTTAGGGTTTTGTTTTGGTGTTGTTGCTGTTTTATTGTTCTCTCTGGGTTTTTTTTTTTCCTTTTACCTCAGGGTACAACTACTTTACTACTTTTCAGTTCATTTGAATGAAAAAGAAGATTGAACTGTGTGGTAAGGATCATGCACACCAGCAGTTATGGTTAGGCAGTTAGGGTGCTGGTAAGTTCACAGACAAGTTTCACTGGTGATTGCAGCCACAGTATGAAAATGAGGACGCCACTGTACACAGGGTTTAGGATCACTGGTGCAAAGTGATCTAACCCTGTATTCTCGAGTCCAAGAGGCATTACAAGACCTGCAACCAGAATGTAAAATGGGAAGTGTTCACTATCATACAAACGGGGAAGAGATACACCCTTATTAATAAGAGATAGATGATAAAGTTAATGTTAGAATTTTAATCAATTTCTGTGAAATCATCAACATATCAGCAGCACAAGGGCTGTACTGTTATTTCAAGATGTTTCTGATACACAGTTACATGAAACAAATTCTAGAGTGACATTTCTCCAATTCTTTATCATATTTATGACATATCACTTATTTTATTTGCATGTTCTTATAGCATCTACATAATGAGATGCACAGAGAGGTGATAATTTCCAAACAGTGATAAACAATGATTGCTCTGGGACAGAAGAAAAAAATTCTGGCTAAAAGAAAAAATACAATAGCCTGCAAATCTATAAAACAAATCCAAGGAGAACTGCTTGTGAAGTTGAAATAGCTATGACAAAAGGATTTTGTCAGCTCTGCAGAGCACCTCTTTTAAGTCACAGTGTTAAAAATATACAGGTATGTGCAAGGGTTGTCCTGTGTTTACACAATGTCCCAAAGTCTATAGATCTATAGATACAATTCACAATATCTACAGATCTATATCAAGATCTACAGAAACAGATTGTTATTAAGGCTGCAAAACAGTTCATATCTCTGGATATATGACTTTTGATGAACATTCAGTTCACAAAGCCAGTATTTTCAATTCAGCTGGTTCTGCTTCTTGCATCATACACTGAACCCCATTTCACTTCAGAAAGTCATGATGTCTGCGCAGACTCCTGAGGTGAGGCCATCACTGTAAGCAGCACCAAGCACAGGAGTCTGAGCTGGATCCAGAAGTTCATGTTCTTCCTTCAGCTCCATAGCCTTACTTCTTGTTTTGCTGGGCTTTGCACAAGCAGTTACCAAGGCCTAATCTGTTCTTCCCAGCTCTGTCCTCCATCTGCTCTAAGTGTGCCAGCTTGACTGAAATCTGCACCTGCATATTTTGGGACCCTTTTGCCTTCAATAAATGATGTTCTAACTTGCAAACTTTCACCAAAAAAAATCCTCAACAAAGTAGTAAAAGATAAAAAGCCACTAAATAATTTTCAAAGTGCTAATAAAGCATAACTAGGATTTTTAGATGAACAGCTGTATTAGCTTATCACCCCCAGCCACGTACAACAAAAGAGGAAAGCACAGCTAAATAATTACAACACTATTAACATGCAGGAACCAAATCATGAGCAACTTCAAAGACCAATGCAGTGAATGAGGTTACATCTACATTTTTAGGAACAGCAGATCAACCAATAAGCATGAAATTGTTATGTATTTGCACAAGCCTGTTGAAAATGCTTTGACTTGTCAACCCCCAATTCTTATAGACACTTCCATGAAACTGGGCATAGAGAAAAAATATGCACCAAATAATAACAACATAGAAAACTACAATGACATACAACCCTACAGGAAGGCATTATAAATAAAGCATTAAACAAATGATCACAATAAAGCTCACAGTACGGCTTTTGAAGCAGCTAATCATGGTCTGTAGTACTTTATACCAAAAATAGCTCACATGCAAACTGAAAGCGGTCAGGAAAAGAGTTGTGCCCTCTCTGAAGCTGCCATACTGCACTGATTATATTTACATTTAGAAAATCGCATTGCAAAGAAATTTATGTTGTCCAACTCTACAGATGCAGCTAGATAAAGAGCAGCACTTCTGAACCTCAGTGAAACCTACCTTTGCCATCTTCAGAACATGTTACAGCTGTTAAGTCTTGCCTAGCGATAGACATTGGCAATACTTTTCTGGCAGAAATGTTTTCAGTATTAGTGGCAGCAGAGACTGTGGCACTTGCAGTTGACACATTGGACGCGCTTTTGCTCATGGCTCTGTCAAAGTCCACCTCATCCGTGTCAGAATCATCTGCATGGAGAGGATTAGTAAAACACAGGGGTGCTCGAACACAAAGAGGAGTATGATCAACAGTATCACTGGAAGGATGTTCAGCCGGGGTGTTTGATACTAGAGAGAGAGTTTTAACACCATGACACAAGGTGTCTGAAGACAGCTCTTCAGACACGGACGTACGCAGTGCATTTTCAGGCCCATGTAGTGACCACGTGGCATGTCCCTTTTCTGTCAGAGGCAGACGATCTGGTCTGGGTGGGGTATCAGACACCTGCTGACTCTGCAGACTTTCTGGTGAAAATATTAAGGCTGTGTTAGACTGTGGCACGCTGTACTCCATACATGAGTTTTGAGAAGCATCTACAAATGAATCCCCTGAAATCTGTTCCTGTGACTTAAAGCTCTTATCAACTACACAGGATGACACAGGCTTAATTTTAATTGCATGTCCCCTGTTCAACAGGGAGTTCCCATCAAAGCTTCGTGGTCCCTCCTGAAGAGGTACCTTCTTGATCTCAAAACTTAAGTTGCGCTCCAGCCTCTTCTCTGTGTGTTCACTGGGTTCATTCTTCCCTGAATGTTCTGTGGATTTATTATAATTCTCGTTGAGGTCTGTTGAATTCTCTGATGAAACCATGTGCAAAACTGGCTTTGGATGGTATCTGTCATTGTCCTGCCACACCGTAGTGACTGTTGGATAAGCTGATGGGGGAGATGGTGTTAGGATTGGTGGTACTGGCTGAGGCTCTGGAGGCTGCAAGATTTCTTCTTTAGCATCTCCTTCTACAAGGCAACTGCAAAACAACCAAGACACAATGGTCTAAGTTTTATGGATTTTTACAAGATTTTAGATATCTATCCATCTCCCACTTCCCAGGGAAGACAGTTTGGATCAGTTCTGCCTCTTCTCTCCCCCTTCACTCCTGGAACCAGTCTTAAAGCTGCAGAATTCAATGTTCAACATCAACAGAATAGACAATTGGGGATACAAGCATCATGAAGTCACCCCAAGACAAGTAGCTAATGCTGTAATACCAGTATCAAACTCCACACAGAGCTTCCATTGCACATGGAGAACAGTTACAGAATATGACTACTGGGGTAGGCAAGAATTAAGACAACACACTCAAAATATCTTTCAGAATACCAAAAAGACATTCATTCAGGGCACAACTAATCCTCACTACTAGTTCAAAGATTGCTCACATCCTTTCCCAGAAGCATTTTGCAAAGACATTGCAAGACAGGCCCTCTTGTGGCAGCATTTCACTACTTTTTTCCTTAAGTGGCTCTGAGAAACTTGACATATGGAATTCAAATTTCAACAAAGCCAAGAAAGATTTCTTTAAAAATATCCTTACAGCCCACATAACACTGAATGTCTTCCTTCCGTTTTATTTTCCTGTACATACCCAAGAGGATTTTATTTTTATGTTTGTGTACTTAATAGTCTTCGCTTAGTCGCAAACCAAATTTAGCCGACATGAGGTACATACAACATAAAAAATATTCCCAGTAGAATTTATGATGCAAATTACAGTGCATATTAGTGAGACCACAGCACTTATAAGTGCAGTTTATCTCAAGCTACTTAAAAGGAGAAGTTCTTCAAGCATACGGTCAGATTAGATGCAGAGTAGTTGACTACAAACATTTAGCATAACCGATGGAGGCATTTTTATAATTTCCATTCCTTTAAAAATCCAGCAGGACCTGGACAACCTCGAGAGGTGGGCCCATGAGAACATAATCAGCTTCAACAAAGCCAAGTGCAAGGTGCTGCACCTGGGTGGGGGCAACCCCGGGCATCCATACAGACTGGGGGATGAACAGACCAAGAGCAGCCCTGTGGAGAAGGACTTGGGGGTGCTGATGGAGGAGAGGCTGGACATGACCCAGCAGTGTGCAGAAACCAGCTCACAGTCCAAAAAACAACCATGTGTCCTGGGCTGCATGCAAAGCAGCATGGCCAGCATATGGAAGGAGGGAATTCTCTGCCCCTATACTCTGCCCTCATGAGACCCTCCAGCATAAGAAGGAGCACACAATTGCATAAGAACTCTGTCTACAAGAGAAAGGCATTGGACAGGCTCTCATTATTTGTCTGCATGCCACATAATGAGCAAAATCAAAGTACTACTTTGGCTCCCTACTTCCAAACCATGAGAAGGACTCAGCAAGTGCAAATTCTTGAGATTATCATGATATATAGGAAAAAACCCAAAACCAAAAAAGCCCAGGGACTGTCTCACAACTGAATCTTGTAGAGAACTAAAAGCCTGGCTGTCTTGGGACAGGCTACAGCATGTGTTTCATCCTTGCACCTTTGTTAGCACCAAGCTATAGCAGTATGGCTTGCAGAACTAAAATCTTTATACACGGGATTCCATACTACAGAGAACCATTTGGATTCTCAGTTTGTGAAAATCCTAACCTCGTCAAGTACTGCAAGCTTCCCAGTTTCCAAATTATCTTCTACAAGTTCCTGTACCTTTGTATCTGGAAAACCCCAGATCCCCTTTCAGTTCTGGGTGATCTCTTCCATTCCTTGCCTGAGTCCTATCACAAAGAGTTGGGCCTCAAATTCCTTCTCTTCCTCTCCTCCCTGCACTTGTATATTGCTGTTTTTCTTTACATTAAAACAGGAGAAATACAAAGCATATCAAAGCAATTTAACAGTAGTAATTTGGGAACTCTTGCCTCTAGATGTTGAAAAGTGAATACGCTTGACAACAAGTTGTTTGCCTGAATTAGTAAAGATAAGATAGGAAAGGGGGGGGGACATAAGTCTTGCTTCAACTTAATACACACTAAGGACAAGAGAATGCCCTCCTCTGTTCCAAATGGGGAGGAGAAGACAGGGAGGGAGACAGTGAGTGCACTTGCACAAATGTTTACATGCCCCCTTTTACCAGCAGTGATGGTCATCAGTAATCTCCACTAAATCCTCCTACTGAAAATCATGGTTTTCCCTTATTGACCTGATTTTCCTGACCCAGAGTTATTTGCAATCAGCAAAACTAATTTCTTATCTGGTACAGATCTAACATTAAGTATTACAATTAGCTAAAGGAGCAAATTAGCATTAAACTAGCTATAACAAGGTTATAGGTCCACAATACCAGTCGAAATTCATTAAGTTCTTCACCAATTACTGTTCAATAAAATCACTCTACCCTTCGATCCACTGGTAAACAGAGCCTCACTTGTGTTCAAACAGTTTCCTTAGATGTATCCATAGAACTGATACAGGAAATGCTGCATAAATCAGCAGCCCAAAGGTTGATTAAACAACTTCCTCCTACACATCTCAACACAACTACTACAATGTTCCCCATTATCACTCCTTCATTCTTAAATGAGAGCTTACAGTGAAGAAATGAGAAATTATTTGCCAAAATCATTCTTTGCCTTATTAATATTGAAAGATATCTGTCCTCAGCAACTGAGATGTCCAAATAGCACACTAATGTATTCTTTTCTCTTTAAATTAGGTAATAGACCCCAATAGGTAACATTTTTTCCATTTCAATTGCATGTTTCTATTTCACATATTCTGCATTGCAAATAATGTTTCTGTTTGTTTTTGCACAGCAGAGATATTAGGATATGGACACATTCAGAAGATCTCTGTTTGGCAGTAGTTTTTTCTAAAAGTCTTGTGAATCTTGGCCATTTTGGGCTGCTGCATAATGCTGTCTTTGGGCATGTCCTTCAACAGCTGTGCTCCAGAGACATTTCCAGAAAATTATCTAAAAATGAACTACTAGTACTGTTGAAAACAACATGAGATAGTAAGACCAGATTGATTTAAAATACCAGGAAACTAACAGAAAGCTCATGAAAGAGGATATTGAGACAGAAAAGAGTCAGTGAACCAAAGAAAGCCAGGCCATTCAAGTAAGAGAAGTAGGCTTCGATGTATTGTGCCTTTAAATATAAACACATACAGTTGCAAAATCTCACTGTGTGATAAAAAAAAAATAGAAAGCTTTGTCATGACTCAGCCTTCAAGTGCCTCTTCAGATACGACTGCTCCTGATTATCTTGGAATGCCACTACCTCGGCACTTCCTCATTTACAGCTGGATATGGAATTCCCCTGGGTGATTGAGGCAGCTTTTTCATACGCTTTTATTGCCACACAGCCTGAGCAGCTGATGCAGTGCCCTAGTGCTAGTGGCTTCTCAGGTGTCAGGCAACAGTAACAATTACACACAATTTGTCAAAAGTACTATAATTTGTAAAAAAAAAAAGAAAGAAAGAAAAAGCAGCCTTCCCACAGCTTTAAATCAAAACTGTATACATGAAAAAAGGCATTTATTGCTTTTTCTGCAGTACATTATATATTTTTTAAATGTTTTAAAATCTAATCCGTTCCACTCCTAATGGAAAAGAGCTCTATTACTACAACTGTGCACAATGGGTTCAGATTTAAATGAAACTTGGCCAGTGTTCAAAAGAAAAAAAGCCTTAAGTAATCCATGGTTATTCTATGCAGCATACTGTAGGGTATTTCAAATAAAAGAGAGTGATGCCAAGGTCATGGAATGCAGCTGCTATGAACAACCAAAAATAGATATCAAGCTCTACATCCTCCCTCATAATTAAAATAGGGAAATTAAACTCAACATAAGCAGGCTGAAGCTAGACAACCACATTACTCTACTTTAGAATTAAATCACTTCCATCCACATGAAAGAATAGCTGCACTTCAGTGAGTGAAACTGTTGCAAATGTACCACAAATAATTTATATAAAAGTACAATGAATTAATAAAAATAACCAGCTGGTGAATTTATCTCTTAAAATTTACTTAAGGAGGCTTTTTGATCTTTTTTAATTATGGCATACAAATTAGAGACAGTTAACAAAGAAGGAGCATCCACCAATGAGTTTTACCTTAGCTTTTCAGGAGACAGAAAGAGATGGTTTGCAGGGCTTGAAATGAAACAGAAAAACACATAACCCTGGAAATGTATTTACTATCGTTAGAAGTCCAAACAAAATCTGATGAGAAGTTCAACTGCTACAGTATTTCACCTTTTCTTCTTCAAACAGCAACACATAGCTCTTCATTACACTGCATACAAAAATGCTGTTCAATCATCTTCACTTTTTATGAGTTTTATGTCTAAGTTTATGCTTTGATTTCCAACTGATTTGAACTTGAAAATAAAGAACTTTTTGTAACCAAGCCTGACTAAAATAAACCACCTCTTTTCCCAAATACTTTTAGAATCAACTATTAAGCACACAAATATTTCAAGGACTAATACTTAAAGGTATTGAGGTGATCCCTCTGAATTCTGACACATCAGTCATGTAAAAATCAAGTACAGTCCTAAACTGTAAACCTAAAATTCAAGTTATTTGCAGTCTTATATCTAACAGTTAAACCTTACTTATGCCCTCTTCCTACCTTAACCTGAAAATAATTAGAACATGTCTAACTAAGGCTTTCCATCCCAAGTCCTCTAAAGAAAGGTGCCTTTCACAAGAAGTGATCAACTGCCAAGCCAAGCAATTTCTAGGATAAGGTGCTGATGTATGCACTAATGAGTTGTTCTTGTTTACCTCTATAATAATCAAAGAGTAATATTAGAATTTTTTTTATGTTGACATCAAATGGAGAGAGACATTAAGCTAAATGACTACACACATATTGTACAGCAAGTTTAATTACATTAAAGCATTACAAGGTGAGAAAAGATTGGAAAGCAGTACAATTCCAAAACCTCTGTAAAACAAGTACAGGTAGATGCTTCATGGCGACCTAAGTAAATAAAACACCAATTTAATACCAATATAATAACAATATCCTAAAGACACTTATAACTTACAAGAAGATGTAAAAGCAACCTAGAAAGTATCACTCCTTCCCCAATACATGCCCAGGCCAAAGCAAGTACTAAAAGGAGTAACTATACCTCTCTGAGTAAGCTTCCTGCCTTGCATGGTAAAAGTCTTTAGTGACATCTCATCCTTAGCACAGACAAGAGAGTTTACATGATATTAGATGCACTTTCAGCAGAAGAGATCTTAAAAGTCTAAAGTAGATACTGAGATGGTTTCATTATATTACAAACAGAACAAGAAGACTGAGCAAGCCACCTTCACAGAAAAATTCTGCCATGTCCTGAGTGGTTAGCCAGTGGAAAGGGCTGCAAAGGAGATGTCACCATCTCATCCAGCAGACTTGGGGCTGTCAGAAAACAACTAACAGGTATCACAGACTTCCCTGTCTAAGCAAACATGGTTTAGTCCAGTAACAATATGGAAAATAAGCATCCTGAGGCCAAGAAAATATCCCAACTTTTCTCCTACTCACTCAGGAGCATCTCAGGCAAGTTCACCTGAAATCAAGCTGGCCCAAAGTACTCTGCACTATCAGTCCCTATAGCCCTTTTTGCTTTAGAAAACAAAGCAAATGTCAAATCTTCCCTTAAAAATGCAGCTTGCTTTACTAAATACACATTATAAAGCCATTTACAACACAGATTACAAAGAACGTAAAAAATCTACTTTCTTTTCAGAAACAGTAGCTTTAGCAACTTGCTTATAACCTCTTCAGAGACAGTGCATATAAAACTCAAGTACACATTTGGCTAACAACCTAAAAATGTCTCCTTGTGAACATGGGGATTAAATTAGAATGTTTCACTTATTCTGCTCTCTCATCCTCCCCAGGAAAATGATGTTAATCTATGCCAAAATATCCACAAACCTGGCTCTATGTCCTTACTGAATCAGGCTGTAGATTTGTAAATTTACCCCACACATCAAGAAAAAAAACATGCTCATTAGTGGGTATTTTGAGCAGATGTGACTAATAGCAAATAAAGTCTTTCCTCAGAAGCATCTTCCAGGAGCAGTTTAATTAATTGTTTTTCAAAAATAATCCCCATTTTAGAAAGACAACAGCTTTGCTAAAAGCTTTCATTTATTCACCTCTAAGAAACCAATCTGCCTGCCACTGCTGGCAGATGGGAAAGTATGATTTTATGGAAACAGGCCCAAAAAAACCCCCAGCTTTAAGGAGAGATTAAAAGATTTTAACTTAATGCAGCAAGTAAAGAACAATGCAGTGCAGATAAGACAGATGTGTGCTTAAGCATGAATTACATGAATTATACATATGTTAATATTACATGAATATATAAAAATGATAAAACTAAGGTACACCTAAGATTATTTCAAGGAACACTTGGAAACAGTAAGTAAATAATCTATTGGATAGAAACCATATTTCTAAGCTCAGTGATTAAGTTCCAGGAGCTTGGAACTCATGAGCACAGGTTAACTGACTCATCTATCATCATCTTAATGTACATAATGGAATACAATCACATTACCATCTAATCTGAATAAGGCAACAAATATATTGCCTACATAGCACCAACCATGTAATTTCTTCATAAAAAGCCCTAACTTACTTCCATCTCTTTCTTTATTTTAAGGGTATTACACTTTACTTGTGCCTAAATGTTATGCAAGAATATCAATTGACTGGTGGTTTCTTATGTCATTTGACAACTTTAGGAAATCCAAGTGCTCACCTTATGTCTATTTAACTACAGGCAATGTAACACAGGCAAGATCACCTGCCAAAGGCTGCTATAGGCTCTCTAGAAACCATCTGGGGGACGTGAACACCTAGTTCAGGAGAGTTGCTTCTTTAGCTGTCTTAACACTTGGGCTGGGTACCCATTTTAGGCTGATGAATCTGCTGGTGCAGACTTGCTTTTTGCTTCTGTAAAGCTATGACTAGGCATTTTAAGAACTAGAGAAGATTTTCCTCTGCTGAACAAAAGGATTGGTGAGACCAATTCTTCTCAATAATAACAGCATTCGGTTGCCTTACTCTAGTCAAAACCAGTACTTGTCTGAGATTTCTCTGGAATAAATGGGCATATTTTTGTCTCCAAAAATGGGGTTTCAGTCATTATTTGAGGCTATTTTAAGTTTGTTTTGCTACTATCACCTAGCAGAATTAAAGCACAAGTATATCCAACATATTTGACTAGTAAATGTGTCTACTCACAGATAATCATTGCAAGGTTGGTATATTTAAACACAGACTTCATAAAGATATTGTAGCTTATATTTAGAGTAAATTAAATGACTTCTATTTGCATTACATATATTTCTATTTATAAACACAACATATTCATCTTAAGTCTTTTTGGTATCAGTAGTTTTATTCTACTTTTTATTCCTCTTTCAGCTTAAAAGAGTATTGGAACACAGTTAACTACCTGCGCGTCCGTGGAGGCTTTGGTGGAGGAGAATCCTGTTTCTCAGCATCTGAAGAACTGACAGCATTTTCTGTATTATTTTCATCCTGATTGAAAGAAAAAAGGGTATTTTTACTCATGGCTGTAAAGCTGATACACACAATATTTGAACTGTGAGGTCCAAAGATCTGTAATGACACTTGGCAGTAATACATAACAATATGACCTATTTTTGATTATCATATAGAGATCACTTTGAAAACTCTATTCTAAATGCACAAAATTATTTTTTATCTTGTGTATCCAACTTCAGATTTTTCTGACTGTAGATTTTGGTCCACTTGCCATTGAACAATCCACTAGAGGAAATACTCAAAATCTGATCTTTCTTTAGTAGTGAGCAAGCTCTTGTACACCCTCCCAATTATTCACGTTGAATAATTAAATGAATAATTGGATAATAAAGCATTTATTTTCCAGTCAGTCTAATTATTTCCACTTGTACAATCACTCCAATGAAGACAAGAATAATCTAAAGTGTTGTAAGAAAATAAGAAAGATCTTACCCACTTGTCTCCTAACACATTGATCTAAAACACTTCCGAATAATCTCCCATTAGTGTACAACAAAGTTGAATTTACTCAGCAAATCATGAAGATCTTAATTTCCCTTTAGGACCATAAATATAAAAGACATTTTATATATGCATGTATTTATAAATCCATACACACTTACATGCACATACATGTAAAACACTGTGGGTTAACCCTGGCAGGAAGCTAAGCCCCACAGAGCCACTCTCATTTCTCCACTCCATCCCTGGAGGGGAAAGAGGAACAGCAGGAAAACTCGTGGGTCAAGACAAAATTGTTTAGGAGGCAAAGGACAAGTGGGACAAGACAAAAAGAAATAAAACAAGCAATGCAAAAACCATCACTCATAACCTTCCACAGGTGGGCCTTTGCCAGTTCCTGACTGTGCAAACATTGTTCAGCAATAGCTGCAGCATTAGCTACAAACAACCATCAGCACTGTTTTCACCACAGATCTAAAACACAGCACCCCAAGAGTGGCTATGAAGACTATTTAACTATAACCCAGCCACCAAGTGAAAATAAGGGAAAAGACTATATATGATTAAAAATCATAAAACAGAACAGTCTAAAGTTGACATACCATTTCCAAACATGTGCCACAGCCAAAGACCCAACAAAACCAAGGAGGGCCTTAGTGTTCTCTTAACTTTAATGCTTATTTTACCTAAAGACTTTTCTTGAAGGAGTTCTCTTTTGAAAAGCAATCTTAAAAGAGAACAACAAATATCCCAAATTGGTGCAATATATTTCAAAGCACAATACCACATTCAGGCAATAGGGTCTGCTGTCTGCCAGCCTACCTGTTGAGACTGGTGATAGACACTGACCTTCTTCAGTCTTACAGAACAAAAGGGAACTTCCTATTAAATTTCTGCTTCAGATGTGATAGCTGGATTTGAATTCAGTGAGTGGTTTTTGCTTCGGAAGATAAACTACAGGTTTCCTCAAAAGCTAACTAACTTCACTTAAATTTAGATTAATTAGTTACATGTTTTTAATTTCCATTACTTGTCTTGAAAGTTACCACACTGCTGTTGACTACTATGAAGAGTCTATTATTAAATCCTATTCCTCAGTGTACTAAGTGGAGCTTTACCTGTGAAGAAAAAAATTAACTATTTGATCTTTCTTACTGTTTTTCCCTAACTGCCCCCATTAACTTGCTGTCAAATATAACATTGCATAAGTACTCCAGCAGAAATACCCTATTGTTCTTTAATGAATGGATCATGTTAGCCCTTTCAGGGAAATTGCACAGGGAGTTCATTGTCCTGTTGACCACTAGCTGTAGCTATCAGGGCTTTTTTGGAGTAAGATTCAATTAGCAGATAAAAGCCACTCACATTTAAATGAACACCACTGAAGCTCCCACAGCAGTCAATCAAAGTTGTTTGGTTTTCATAGAATCATAGAACAGTTTGTGTAGGAAGGGACTTTCAAAGGCCATTTAATCCTGCAATGAGCAGGGACATCTTAAAAAGATCAAGTTACTCAGAGCCCTGTCCAAGCTGGCCTTGGCTGTTGTCAAATGCCAGGATGGGACATGTACAGCCTCTCTGGGCAACCTATTCCTGTGTTTCATCACCATCATAAAACATTTCTTCTTTCCATCTAGTCTGGATGTACTGTCTTTGAATTTAAAACCATTATGCTTTGTCCTACTGCAACAGGCCCTGCTAAAAAGTCTGTCCCCCATCTTTCTTACGAGCCCCCTTGAAGTACTGCAAGGCCACAATGAGGTCTCCCTGGAGCCTTCTTTTCTCCAGGCTGAACAACCACAACTCCCAGTCTGTCTTCTTAGGAGACCTGTTCATCCCTCTGTTCATCTTTGTGTCCCTCCTCTGGACTCATTCCAACAGGTCCTTCCTCTGCTGAGGACCCCAATGCTGGATGCAGTACCCAAGGTGTGGTCTCACACCTTGGTACCTCTACATGGAATAGAGGGATGGAATCACCTCCCTTCACCTGCTGCCTATGCTGCTTTGGATGCAACTAATGACTGGGGAAAAATATGAATGTGGGTTGTTTTGGATTTTTTTAATTAGTATGTCTGCAGTGGTTTGCATCCAGATTTGGAATCCCCAGCATTGGAAACATTACCGTGGGGCATGAACATCCAACCCCTCTATCAGCTCCTCTAAAAAAGTAAGAAAGCAATTTCCTATATTTTGACATCAAGTAATGAGTGACCATACAGATCATTTTGCCTTTAACAAATATGGGCATTAATTTTATTGCCTCATTCAGGCAGGGGGCCATGCTGAAGCTTGGTGCCAAAGATGCTGAGGCTCCCAGAATTCAAAAATAAACTCAGTTTCCTGCTCAATGGTTGTGTCATGTTCCTCCCCACTTCACCCAGTTGTGCAATGCAAACTCTGAATCTCTCCCTTATGTATTCATTACTATGGATAGCACTAAAGGTTCCCCTTACTCATTAGTACTAACAACCAAAGCTAAAATGAATGCATCCTAAACAACTGCATCCTGAGAACAGAGTGGGCTGCTGGCCTTGCTTCAGCACCACAGCACATCCCAGTTTCACAGGCAGAAAGGTACTAGAAAGAGCGAGACTCCACGAGAGATCCTCCCCCTCACCACCAACTTCTCCATCCTACAAGAGATCTGAAAAGTCTCCCTGTTCAGTTCCACTAGCACAGAAGTTTTCAGGAACACATTTCTTATTTATGCACTCAGTTTTCTAAAGGGTATTGGCAAGGGAAGGGGTGTGCCTGTTGGCTCTAGACTAACTTGTCCAGAAAACAAACCAGCAGCTGCATCCCTGTCCTTCTATGTTTGTAAAGTGAAGTGTTTGTGAACAGAATGTTTCCTGAGATATGCTTTTCTCACAGGCAGAAGAAAAAGCTTATTAAAGAAGCTAGCATATGTCAAAGCTTTTTACAACTCCATGTATGCAGTAAGAAGCTGTTTCTAGTTGAGACAGGCAGAAGTAGCTGAAAAGGCACTGCCATTTTTGCTACTGGTAACAGAATATATGTATAAGCCTTACGAAAATGTATAAAAATTCAAATGTCCAAGGTATATATACAACCACAGAGTTTACAAAAGCAATTCCTTGAAAAAAAAAAATTAAGCCCCCAAACAAACAAAACCCAAGCAACCCTGCATACACAAAATGGTACTTTTAAATTGAACATCAGAAAAGCCAGTGGTTACCCCAATTTTGTACACAGTGAAGTCTTCAAGCAGAGAGGTGTTCAAAACTTTCATTTGTGCATCAGGTTAAACTCCAGATCAATTCACTGTTTAAGTTATTGAATGAGGAGCAAGAATTATTACAGGAATTACTATCACCAAAAAAGGAGGTACTTTGCCACTTTCCTTAATCAGCTCAATGGATTGATGTTTCTGTGAAGGCTTTGTTTACTTTTAGAGAAGTCATTCCCTGTTACTTGTTGTCAGTTCTGTGTTACAAGGAATAGGGAATAATCAGTATTTTGAGAATTTATCACCCTTGAGGGACACCAGGTCACAGATTTCCCTGTCATATATCAAACTAAGTGAATAGGCAAACATGCCGAAAAACTAGCACGGAGCAGAAACAAGGAAGCTCAGCTCTCAAAGTGAATATAGGGTATCTCACTGGGATGACTGCATCTGTTGAGAAGAGCAGATGGTGGTATTAAGAAAAAGCCTTCCACAGCCTTCCTAAGCACAGCTTATTGACATCAGTCAACACTCCCTTGTGTCTCTAGACAGATGTTGCATTCTCAGGCAGAGCACAATGTTTACAAGTATCAGCTTAGACAAACCAGGACAACATATGTAGCTCACCGGGGTCATCATACAGAATAATGTTTTAAAAATGGATTAACAAATGTGCAATTCATTAAGTGTTCAGTGTAGCACCCTGATTTCTCACAGAAGACAACTATCCTACTGTGGCAGACTTCTCACTGCAAAGTGGGTAAAAAAAAGAACAGGATCTTTCCCCAGCCTTTGTTGTCTATATGCATCAAATGCTCCACAGTTCAAGAGCTCCCTTGGAGTTGCTTGCCTGAGGGAGTAGCTACTGAGATCAAGTGAAACTGCTCATAGTTAGAAATTTCTAGGTATTCTGTTAAATTGCACATATATAGATGCGTGCACACCTATGAAAGACTACATTAACGAATGACAAGACCATAAACTCAAATACTCTGTGTAGATTGCCCCTAGTCTACTAAAATGCTAAAGTAACTTATGTTCCTGTAGTAATGCAGAGAAATAAGAAATTCTCAGGGCAGATGCAGTGTCTAAATCCAGCTAAGGTAACCCAAACTGTGCTGTCACCTCCCAAGGGGAGTCTTGCCCCCACCTGCTTCCTCCACTGGCTCAATCACCAAAGAGTGCTGTCACTAACTTCAAGCAAATAGAGGATCATAGTCTTAGACTGAGATTTCACACACACTGCCTACAATTCAAAACCTTTTGCCCAGGAATTGCAATGTATCATTTTCTTTTGGAACTCACAGTGGAAATATTTCATGTCATTCAGAAGCTTTCTTTACTGGTAAAATACTGGCAAATTTACTGCAAAGTCTCCTCCAGAAGTAATCTCATGTTTTCCTTTAAAAGGAATAGAGGCATTCCTTTTGCCCTTTTCATAAAGCAGCATGGGAATCACTGAGCATCAGTAGATAAAAACAGAAATACTTCAGATTGAAATGATACACTCAAGTGACTCAGATCAAATAAAACATTCCAACAGAGGCAACAAGATAAATGTCTCTGAAGAAATACATGATTTTTTAGAATGCTGTGATGACAAAAAATATCCTTCCAAGCTGCCAAACAGCAAAGAGAATATGAACAGCACAGTCTCTTCACTTACAGTTTCTAAACCATTAATGTTTCAAATAACATTCTTCTTATAGCAGCTGATTCCTCCATGACTTCTAAAAGTGCAGTCAACCACAGCAACAGAACTCTGTCACTTTCACAGCCCGAAACGCAAGAGACACTGGAGAGTACTAGCACTGCCAGATTTTGAAGAAAGTGTTTATTAACACAAGCTTCTACTCATGGGTAAGGGCAAAACAAGGACTTGCAGTACAGTAACATGCTTGGTACTGTCAAGAGAAAAAATTCAATGAGAAACATTTTTGAACTGAGAGTGAGTTTGGTTGTTTGTCTTTTAAACAGTTTTATTTTTCTGACTTCCAAACATCCAACTTGATGAAATTCCATATGATTCAGACTTTCCAAGACAGCTACAGTTGACTTCAGCTCATGAAGAACCTTCTCAAATAACTTAAAAAATATTTTACTGATACAAATCTGACTGATATCTTATCAGATGACCAAGACTAATGATCTCACATATATTTCAAACCTTCCAAACCCAACACCAACTGTAATATTTTCGCAGCAGTTCTAACAAAGCCAGTGATGGTGAGAAGCACAGCTATTGACTTGAAATACATGACAATATAATCAAGAATTGCAGTGGGAAGGGTTTCAGTCCAAGATTCTGTTCCAATTTAATTGTTTGGTAACTTGAAAGTACTACTAAGTGGGGGTGGGGAATAGTTCTGATTATGAAATTTAGCATCTGAATTTTTTCCTTATCTCAATAAAATGGCTCCTGAGCAGCAATTCTTCACCCTGAAGTTTGGCTGCTGTGGGGTACTGTTGAAAGTACTGGTATCTGAGCAGAGCTTTTTTTATTTCATTTCATTTAAATACTTAGTGTTATGTTAAACATTTGTAGCTCTACACATTCACAATAGGTACAACTATATGGGAAGAATATGCATTTACTACATTAAAGCACATCATGTATTTTCTAAATGGTTTCAAATCTATCAAATTCTAATGGAAATTCTAACCCTATCATAAGTGTATTTTCAAGCACTCCATGCCTTGCTGCTTTTTTCAGTATTGTTTCCAGCAGGGCAAAGCTGGCAAGTTCACAGGAACACACGTTCAGGATTGTGTCTGAGCTACTTCCCCATGAATACTGCCCCTCACTGCCAATCAGATGAACCTTTTACTGGGATATTACTGGCAAGCCCTGCTTACAGAGGCCCTGGAACTCAACCCACTTCAAACACTACTTGAAATGAGAACAGCAACAGGAAAACAAAAGCATGAAACCAACCCTAAAGAGCACTCCAGCTCTTCACAGAATTATCGAAATAGAAGAAATGACACATTTCCTCTTCAGCCCAGTAGCATCTCCTACTTAACAAATAGTAATACATCCAAAGTAGGCACATGAATTTTATTTGGAATTGTTTTCACTGGACATAATTAAAACCATTCACATATTGAAGATTTCATAGTTGCTGTAGCATCTGCAGGCAGAGTAACATACATGAAGGAGCCTTAGAATATGACATTGTATTTTAAAAAGTTACTTGAAAACTTCCTGCCTCAGAATTAGTTTTTTAACCAAGATACATCCCAGAATGCTTGTTTGTTTTTTAAAATAAAGCAAACTAGAAAATTTCTGAGGAAAATCAGACATTATCTACAACAGATGCTACATAACACTCATTGAGGTAAAAAAGGAGCTTTGTCAGAATATCAAAGTGATGTCACAAGTGAGCTTCAAAGTTTTGAGAATCAGATTAAAACTAGAAGAAAATATTTAACTGGATATGTGAGGTTTCCTTTATAAATCCAGAACAGAAGCTAAGCCTATACCAGTTAATTCCTTGAAAGAAAATTTTCTAACAAATGGGCAGAAGCAAGTCTAAGTACCAAAGTTTTAGATACAGAAATTCTTCATCCATGAGACTTCTCCCCTCAACCTTTCTGCAGAATTTTTCAAGTAACAGTAGGAAGAAGCATCATTTCCAAACACAAAAAAGGCTATGACTAGTCAGACAAAGATTTACTTTGCCCTGCTTCCAGCAGTGACCAAAAGGGAACTACCAGGGAAGAACAAGATCAGAGCAGACATACAGGGATCCCTCCCTAGAACATTTTCCAACAGATTGCAACTCTGGAATTTCAGAGGTTAGTGAAACTCACAGAAGAAGATTCCAAGATGGTGAGATATTCACCCCAAAGATACAGACTTTCAGCTGCAAGGAGCTCTGCAATTTCATGTTGCATTTTTTATACAAATGTCATTTTTTATGAAGTCTTGCAGGTCTCACTGGTATCCTTCAGAAAAAGTTAATAATAATCAGCTTTCTATTGTTACTTGGTCTCTCTTGTATCTAACCTCAGCCACTTTTCTCCACCTCAGTCTGGCTGTTCTTTAGATTGAGCCTTCCAAAACCTTTGATCCTTGTCCAGTTGTTTAATGTTCAAATTCTGTTTTTGAGATAAGCAGACTTGACATGCAGTCAGTAGTCAAACTGTAAGGTACTCACACGAGGACATTAAATTCTCTGCTCTTAATAGTTTCCAAGTAACTGTTAAAATTCAATTTCCTTTACAACTTGTTGATCACAAACCAAGATTATATCCAAGTAAAACTCAAAACTCACACTCCATCACTGCCTTTTCAGAGCTGGGATTTATCCCTCTCTCATCCCCATACACATTACCTATCTATTTTCTATTTGGTCTTGTTTTAATAGTCAGCATATCTCTCAAGCTGTGCTAAAGACAGCACTTGCCTTTGTTACAGAGTATCACCATAATGTGCCACAGCTTTACTCATCTTCTGGAATATGTAAGTCATTTAGTATATATAGTAATAGGAGTAAGTAAACAACAGACACTTTTGATTCTATTTAAGAGCACAGACACATGTAAGATTTAAGTCAAACAATCAGAAGACACAATAGACTGATCAACCCATTATTTTATGATCAAAACTCAAGTACTTAGAAATCACTTCTGTACAAAGCTAATCAATCTGCANGGGGGGGAGGGGGGGAGTGGAACAACGAAAAAAAAAACCCATATCACCTTAATCAAACCTGTAACAAACAAAAGCAGCCAGCCCTATCCATATTGCATTTAGTCAATAGGCTTCTTGCTATGACCAACGACCTCATAAGTACTGCAAGAACTGATATAAATTCTTAGGAGTTAGCAGAAGGGTGATGACTTTAATCCAAGAATTGAAAACATTCTATACTTCCTAAAAAGCACTGCAGAGGACAGCTAAATCCCTAAAATAAATGGGATGCTCATTAATAAAAGCACATTTAAAATTGCTTCCAGATATTTCAAAGAGTCCTGGAGATACGACTCATACTCCCTCTAGACAGCTATGGAATCTACACAATTATAGGGACAGAAAAAAATCACTGAATAAACAAAACACAGTCCAGGGACAAAGGGTGGGACAGAGTTCTGGACTGTGGGAGAGAAATAATATATTAATCCAAAAAGCCATTTTTCACATAGTGCCCAGCAACAGCCAAGAAAACATATCTAAACATAAAAAAGAGAATAAACCTATAGGAGACATGAAATTTAAAGGGGAAGAACAGAAAGACAGAAAAATCCTCAAGTACTGTGAATACCAATGAAGAATATTTTTTCCACTTCCTTCTCCTTTGTTAAAAGGGTAGAGCATGAAGCTCCCTGACAAAAGCATTTTAAACTTATTTTTCTCTCTCCTAATCTATTTCAATGCAAGCAGTACTTTAAAAAACATGACAACTTAATAAGATCACACCATTGAATACTTGAAAAACAACTTCACAGGAGAATTTTCATCAGAAGCTAACAGCTACATATGGGAAAGACACCTACCACTCCATCTGCAATCTTCCAGTCTGCACAACTTTCATATTTTTGCAGTTGCTTTTCAAATAGTTGTGCTATGGCTCGATGGACAAGTTCATACTGCTCCTACAATAAGGTACCAGATAAAAATTAATGCACAAGATCTTTTTAAAGAATAGCGATATAATATCACATTGATTTTAATAGAAACTATACCTTTGTTTGCACTGCAGAATGCCTCTGCGTCCTCATTTCCTGTATTAAATTAAATACATTGAATTCTTCAGGTATTTTCTGAAATACAGAAGCAAATTAATTACAATGACATAACTGTCAGAAGAACAATATAAAAGCTGTTAAACATAAAAAAAGTGTAGCTTTTATATGTAAAGCTAATCTGTTCTGTCCACACTGCAACTATTTAATTTTTTTAAAGCAA
The DNA here is from genome assembly GCA_013397075.1 of Rhabdornis inornatus. Taxonomy (NCBI): domain Eukaryota; kingdom Metazoa; phylum Chordata; class Aves; order Passeriformes; family Rhabdornithidae; genus Rhabdornis; species Rhabdornis inornatus. Next base: position 304,215 of record VWZS01001016.1, on the reverse strand, counting down.
CTCCAAACTGACATTTGATTTAGACCAGATGAGAGTATTTCAAGCATTTTTAATGACACTGATGACAATGATAACAACGCATCATAATCTAAAAATTCCAGAATGAAAGTTATCCCTTTATATTTGAACTGCTCAATACATCAGAGACTGAGAAAGCTGAATTCAAAAGTTAATTTATATTGAAATTTATTTTTTAAATAATAGAATTTCATAGTGAACTTTTTAGATAAAAACTTGCTGTCAAATGAAAGTAAGTTCATACTAAAACACAAATGCAATGAAACTAAACATCCAACCTGTCAAGAGAGTTCCAGATTGTCTTAAACATTTCACTATTTTTGAACACTTGGAAGCTCAATCAATTGCTGTTTTGAAATTACCGAATGTCATGAAACTTCTTTTAGGATTCCTTACCCCAGCTTTAAGCAAATTCCATGTATAATCTATGGCACAGATGGCTCCTGTTCTTCCACACCCTGCACTATGAACATAAACAGATAGGTGTTAGATATTACTTAAATTTGATGAAAAAATACACTCTAAGCCTTATATTTCAAAAGTCCATATTAAAAAAAGATCTAAATCCCTCAACCATCATTTTAATTTCACTCAGCCTGACACTACAGTGTCTTAAAAATAAAATCAGCAGTGCAAAACGCAGCATTGAATCTTTTAATGCAAGTTTTCATAGCCACTTGGAACTGCAGTCGTGAAAGATGATTCGGTGCTGACAATTTTATTGCCTCTTTCTTTTGTCACATCATTCCCAGCTACTACTGCTTCATCAGGTGTGGTCTTCTCCAAGTTTAATGATAAATGATGTAATACGCTAGAACAGACTACGTTTAAAGACTTGCCACATTTTTCTGATTTAGTATCACATCTGTATTTTATGCTTTTTAGCTAAAAACACAAATCTGAAAGTTTAAGAATGACAGCAGGTTATCTTATTTATTTTTCCTAATTGTATTAATTAATCTGTTTTACACATGCAGAGTTATAATTCATGCTTATTAATTACATTATAATTACACTGTTATAAGGAATCAACATTGAGAATTATATTGACATTCAAAAAGAACAGGACAAAGTGAATAGATTTTAGTGCTAAGTCAGTTTATGGTTTTAGACCTCATTAAACATTGACAACTCAAAAATAGAATGCAGCCCTTGAAGAGAATAACTAAGCTCTAAAAAGTTAGTAAGTCCCATGAATTTAACATGTCCTGGCTTATAAACCTGAATTCAATTTTTCCTGACATAACACATGAAATTTTGTTGCTTCAAAAAGCATAAAAAACAATAGGCAAGATTTCCAGATAAATTATCAGAAAGTGTCAATTGAGCAAAATATTTTCATAGCAGTTCAGACTGAACAGTTCTGTTTGCCAAATTTCAGGTCAAGGATGAAACTGTTGTTCAGAAGTATAGACCTCCCAACTGGAAACTACAGCCTGCTAATTAAAATCTTTTTTGTCATATTAGAACACAGACAGAGTTCTTAGTGATGCACGTGCTACATAGTGTCTCCTGTTGAGAATGGAGCCTTTACTGCCAAGCTGATTTGCAGTGATCTTCAAAGTCTGTTTTGTCCTCACGAGGATTTACATCTTAAGAACCTCAAAACAGGTCCCCTTTCAAGGGCTTCTTTTCTGATTGATATTTTGTCTTAAACTGAAGTAAAAGCAAAATTTCGCTGTGGCATCAGTTTTAAGAAAATGAAGCCTGTGTGATTTTAAATTTTGACACAAGCTTTTTTTTTCCAAGTAGAATAAATAAATAAATTCTGACTTAGAACCAAAACTAGCACATCCCATAACAAATGTCTAGACTTCAAAAAATGAAAATGTTTAAAAACTAAAAGATAAATACATTTGATACCTGCAGTGTATGCAAATAGGAACATCTTCATGTTCCTGGTATTCTCTCATCAAGCTGATCATATCCAGAATAGAATCAAAAGATGAAGGGACATCGTGGTCAGGCCAGTTAACATAATGAAACTGATAGACACTACGAGTCTCCTAAGGGAGAGGCAGGGAGAAAGGTGTTAGTGATAACACATATTTGAGTTTATACCAAAGAAGTAGTTCTATGAACCTTTCCTTTGACAAGCAAAATCACTTACTTGGTTTTTTTTACATCATTTACCAGGGATTAAAAAACTCTACAGCTTATACCACTTTGAAAAATAGAAGAGAAATTCTGAAGTCATATTGGAAGTGCTGCTAATGCATAAGAAGATGCCCTATGGGACAGTTCAGAAGCCTCTCTATTATATGGGTAGAGGACCAACAATCCTGCACCATATGAACATTTTCTATGTCCTTAAACCTATAGCTTGGAAATGGAGAAAGCATCTTTTATGTGGTCTTTCTCTTTGTACTTCAGTAACTTACATTGAGGAAATAAAATGGGGGCAAAGGTGTTGTTTTGTCACATGACAAAACAAAGTGTGTGCACATGTGCACAGGCTCACAGACAAATTAAGAAAACTATAGAAATAATCCAGACCATATCTAAATATGGATCACACTTGCAACAACAATAGGTACACTTTTGTTCTAGTAACAGGAGCTACAATAGTACTAAAGAGAAGGTAAGAAGCAGGCTTTAGAACAGCTTAGTTACTCAGCTACCTGAATCCCTGAAAATCCTCTCTTTCATCACTATCCAAAGCACCAGCAGAACAAGTAGCTAGTTCTACTGCACCTTTCCATGCTGGTGTCACACCTCTGGGTTCCTCAAAGTAATGTACTGGAGAGCATGAAGGTTTTGACCCATATTACAGTCTACAGGTTTCAAGACCTACACTACCTTCTGTTTAATTATGTGAGAAGCAACATAGCAGGCCTCTTGAGCATGGAAATTTTTCTATTTGTGATGCTTGACTTTTCCCAGCTCTATGGAAATACCATAGTTAGTTAAAACAAACAAAAAAAAACCACATCCTAAGAAAGCACAAATTAAAAAATCTAGATGATTATGTAAAACTAGGGTCATCAGAAAAAAGGAAGAGTTACAGCTATCTATTAAGCTCCAGCAAGAAATTACACTTAATTACTTTTTAAAAGACCAGTGATTTTTCACATTAGTGGAATTGCCAGGGAAAAAAAAAGGGGGTGTTTTTTATACGAAAATCAAAAAATTAGAAGAACCCTTATAGTTCTTTTTTTCTACTTCTACTTATAAACTAAGCAATGAAAGTTCTTTTTTGAAAATAATCAAGTCTCAGTCAAACTGGTTTTCCTTCTAGAAACTAAAATAATTTTGTAGATTTGTAGAAAATTTAAATCCTTTTGCATAGTTTTTTTTTGTATGATAATGCACTCTAATGCTACAGAAGTGACAAAACATAATTATTCTGGAAAACCTGAAAGCCAACTTAAAAGGATATTACTTTATACCACAAATACACTTTTCCTTCCCGATGCAACGCTATGCTTAGAATTCTTCAAAGAAAGATGAAAAGTCTGTAGTTAATTTTACAGGAATGCTCAAGCAAATCTGCTTCATAAATCTGAAGAAAAACCACTTTATCAGATGCACATATCGAATAACACATCTTATTAACCCTTTCAGTTAAATTGCTCCTCAAAGGAACAAACTTGTCTCCTTGCTTAGATCAAAAGCTCAGCATAAGCTGTAGCTTTTTGTTGCTGCTCAGTTTTTAAGCAGAACACAGGCTTCTAATTGGGACAGAACTCCCCAAAGTCAATAGCCAAACATCATCAGCATGTATCGTATAGGCAAGCAAAATATACATCAGCTACAGTTTCTGGTAACTAGTTCGTACAATATTCAGGTATTAAAAGGAAGGCAGGTTCTGCTTTGGGGTTTTTGGTATCCAGTTCTGTTTGGAAGTGCACCATTTCAATAAGTGTCACACACCCCAACTACTACACAGAATTTCTGTTATCTAAACTGTCTCATAGCCCAGTCAGCTATGAGCACTAACAGAAACAAATTCATTTCATGCATTCCTAGCAAATACAGCAGACAAAAATTATTCCCCAAAATTACTCCCCTCATGATTAAGCAGTTTTCATAACTGCTGTGGTATCCATTGTTGAATTGGAACAAAGCTTTGCTAAAGAAAACATAACCACAAATGAGACTAACCTGTAATAAATAATTTATTAATGCAGATTAACAATTAAAATGACAAGTATTCTGTAAAATAGACTGTCATGCTTTGTGTTTTTACAGGAGGACTCTACAGTTTTTACTTACTGGTATCTGCTTTTCAGTCAAATGAAGTCTGACATCTGACATTTCAGTGTAAGTTTATAAGAAAAGCTTAAGCCATTTGGGTAAAAAAGAACATAGATAAAAGGCAAAGAGTTTTGCTATTCCTCCTTTATATACTAAGATTTTAACATCACTTCCAAACTTTATCATTTACATGCATAATCAGCACCTAAAAAAGTGAAGATATTTTCATGAGTTTCTGACATTGTATAATTTTGGAGACTTTTGAGCAACCATTGAAGGTGAGACCAGAAGTGACTGTGTACTTACATTTTGAAATTCAAGTAATAATGTTCTAATGAAGTAATCTGTTCTTGCTTGCTCAGCTTCCTAAACATGAGAAAACAAAAATGCATGGGAAAAAAAATATTAAAAACAATATACAACATACAGGACATAACTAAAACCTCGAACTTTAAACTCAGGGTCTTTTTTAATTTATTGGTTTTGTATTTATGATTTCCTCAAGAGAGGGGCAATCAAAACACTGATTAACACACCAGCAAGTCAACTTGCTGCATAAGATGTGCAAAACACATTACTTTTATTTAAACGTGTGAGTCTGGAAATTAAAGTCTTGTCTGCTCCAAAGTCATCAATAAACCATGTAAGAATATTTCTGAGTACCTCTTTTACTTTATTTCTCCATACTTTTAATTTACAGATTGTCTTGCACAGCCATCCCTCTATAACACTTCAGCCTCTTACCACTCTATCCTCCAATGTCTCCTTTTATGTTTTCCTTTTCCATTGTTTTCAATTAAGGGTGTATCTAAAAGACCCACTAATTATCTTGGTTTTGGCCAAAAAACCTAGCTTATAGATCACAGAATTTTCAAATCTTCCTTTGGAATATCAAGGAAAGTTTATAGTGCAGAAATTGAACAATATTATTGTACTTTAAATACCAGTAACATCAGAATTTGAAGGTGCCTTTAAAAACTTGGCATTACAGCTTCCCACAGAGAATTTAAAGCATATATGCAGTCTCCTAATGTGTTTCTATCTCCGCCTGGGAATTTACCATTTCCCATCAACAACTGCAACACTTTGCAGGTTTTAAAGCAATGCAGCCCACATACACCAGAGTACCTAAAGGTAACAGATTCTCAGCCGTAGCTAGGAAGTCAATTACAACAAACACACAAACCCCTTTCACCACTATCACAAGGAACAGAGGGGAAAAGCCAAATTTTAATCAACTTACAGTAGGAAAAGGTTACTCAGAATCTTTATAGACTAAAATTTGCAAGTATATATTTTCCTGACTAGATTAATTGAAGCGTACTTAACTAATGTTAGACTATTTCAAAGACATATCAATAGCTGAATGAACGGGCATGTAAACTCTTTCTTAAACACCTTAAAACACTTCATGCTAATTAACTTAATAAAAAAACCTATTCCAGTGTTACTTTCAGTTTACTCAGAAAGTACAAGTCACAACAGACAAAATAACTGCACAAGTCTTTGATTTCTGGAGTATGGTACAGACATTCAAGCAGCATATAAAGCTCAATAAATAATATATAAAAAGATACAAGACCAGGAGACACAGGTCCCCTTCTTAAAAAAAAAAACAAACAATCATGGAGGATTCAAAAAACCACTTAGATGTGCACATTCCTTTGAGAGTGACTTTGTAAAATTTAGTACTGAACAACTAAAAAGCCCATTACAAACAGTTCATTGAACATTTAAGTTACAAACCCACTAAATACTTGAAAATTAATTTATAAAGCTTTATACTTACACAAGAAACACGAAATGGACCAAAAGTTACAGCTGCTTCTCCATACAGAGGCCAGTAGCGCTCACATTTTTTCTGTTAAAGTAAAGAATCCTAATTTAATTCATGTATGGTACTGAAAGATGATTAACAGAAGCAGAGCAGAAAAAAATCACAACCCTGAATGCCTTATTCTGGACTTCTTTTAAGATAGTGAAATAACTTTGCTTTTGGATAACAAGAGCAAAACAAAACCAAGATCTCAAACAACCAACATAAATATAAGCAAAAGACATTTTGCAAATTAGGATGAAAACTTCGTATCTGCCTGTACCATATACATAAGCATCATGCAGAGGGAAGCAATGAAAGCTTAGTTTTTGTGCAAGTTGGGAATTCACAATTCTGGATTTCCTTCTAGGGTCATAAGAATAAAAAAGAAAGATTTTAAAAAAATTGTTTTTGCAGCTGTGTCAATTGACAGGAAATTCTGAAGGACTCAGGATTTTCATAGTTGGCCTACATCCCACAAAGAGCAAGACACTTTTTTCCACAGTGACAGGGCCAGTAACAAACGCTTGGTACAGTTCTGTACACAGACACATTCCACTGAGATGACACCTAAATAATCATGAAACCCTACAAATGGGCAAAGAAATGCAGTCTCATGAACTATTTCCTGTGTACAGAATATGTAAGGATATGCTAGATGAAGTGAGAATGCTTATTATTATCACAGTTATGGATTTGGCATACGAAGCTTCACAGCTATTGCCCCATATGGGCAAAGCTCATTTATTTTTATATTTAGGACACATACCCTTCCCATTTCAAATTCTCGACAGGCCATTACAATTATCTGAAAAGAAAAAAAAAAAGATGCTCCAGGTCAGATGTTTTTGGATCATGTAACTTAAACCTACACTTCACCACTTGCTTCTGTCAGGCAGATACTGATACACATTAAGCGGTTACTATGGAAGAGACTAATTATTAATAATACTTTCTTTCCTGCATATACATGCTCTTCTAATTCTAAAACAGTGACAAAGTTTCATCCTTCACAAAATCTACATCACTAATACAACACTTCAAGGCTACTTAATTCAAATTCACTGTAATCCTGTACAAATACCTTATTTATTCAGTCTGTAAAGTCTAAACTTATAAAAATATAGAACGAAGAAACAGCTATATTTGCTTAAAGTGATATAGAATGCATAAAATATTAACAACACCCACCCAAAAAAAACCCTAACCATCAAATTTCTTGGGTGAAGCTATTTCAGAAAGCATGAGTAGCACAATAAAAGTGCACCAACAGGTGAGCTATTTGTTTCAGTAAGTAACTCTGACTTCAGTGTCAAACAACTCCCCTCCCCCAAAAAAATTTCACAAATAATTTATCAAACCTATCCAATCTCCACAAGTATTTAAAAGTCAATTCTTGACAAAAGCTGTTTAAACAGATATAGAATATATAAAACAGTAACTAACCCAAAACTAGCATAAAAAGAAAGATAAGTTGTTTGGGGGTATTTTTTGTTTCACATGCTGTTCTGTATTTGATTTTGTCAGTCTACATTAGGTCAGAATTATAAGGTCTCCTGCCTTACAGATGTAACCAAGCAAGAACCTATTCATAAATATGAAGGACTTAACATTCATTCAACAAAATTATTACTTTGAATTTACATTATTAAACTGAATACATAATATTAATTTAACTATTAGCTAGTAACTATTATTTAGATATTTAACTACAAAAAGCAAGATTTGGGAAGCAAATAATCTAAATCACTGTCAATATTTTGATAATAATAGCCAGCTCAGGCAAAAAATACACAGTCACAGTGCCATGAAATAAGGTAACACTGAATTTTTCTATAGCTACTTACAGCAACGTTGTATTCCCATATCATCCTCCAGAAGTCTATGACTGTATTGGCTAAGGGTCCCTGGGTAGCAACATATGCTTTTGGCCCATGTACTCCCTGGGATTGCAGAAAGGAACCATTATTGTTTATAAATAACATTCATCTGCACTGAATTTAAAAAAGTTTTGGGTTATAATGGTAAAATTAGAATATCCTTTTTTTAAGTATAAAACAGGAAGGGTGAATTGGAAACAAGACTCCTAATTGCATTAGTAGGAATTTTGCTGCTAATCTCAAGGGAGCCCAAGATCACAACAGCTACAGCATTGCCAGAAACTGACACAGGAAATAAGTATGTTCAGATACTGAAGATTCCCTTTAAGTCTGCATTTTCTTTGTTACTCAAACATTCAGTGATTAAAAATTGAAAAGATTTCTGCAAAAAAGCATCCTCTTGAAAAAATTTAAGTTCCTCCCTCCCTTTAATTAATTTCAAAAATTTTAGAATTTATTTTATATAAATTTTCAGTACATGAATGTTCAGCATTTCAAGCTAAACGTCCATGCAGGAATATTTACAGGAACACCTGTTTCTGAAAAACAAATACTGTGTATAAGCACCATCAGAACAAAGCTACAAAGACAGCTCAAGATATTAATACTTTGAAACAAAACTGTAACAGGCTTCTAGTCAAATTCTGGCTTCTCTTTATGAATGTTAGAATCTTAACTCTATTGCCACAGTTTTTCCACAAACAGAGCAAAATGTACATTAACATATGCAATTTGTCAAACATCTCATTTATGGTCCTGAAAAATGTCACCTGTTAAAACAACTGCATCTGAATTTTCCTATGGTATAAATCTCCAATTCAGTTGCCTGCCACTTTAAAATGACGTATTTTACGTTATATTTCCACTTAGGAGTAAAATCAAAACTTTAAAGATTGTGTTATAAATGGCACCATGTTTGCAAATTTATTCAAGACATAATAAAAGAATATCTTCCCTCACAGCTTTACAGGCTTATTTTAGACTATAATATTAAAACTGCACTGACAAGAAAAAAAAAAGCTTAAAAAGAATAGACAACTGTTAAACTAGTACCACATACCTTAATAAAGTTTGCATTGATGTAGTCTGAATCTTGTGGGGGAGTTTTTAAGGTCAGTTTAACTCGGCTGTGATCAACTGAAAAAAACAGACCAAAATATATTTTTGAACAAGGATTACAACACATGTAAATCAATATAGAACAGTAAATATAATACATAGAGAACATTAAAGAACATTTTCCAAAGGTAAGTCACACAAGCAAGTCAATACATTTGGTTTACAGGTAAATCAACTCAGGTAGTGAGTGATAAGCAGAGTAGTTCCTACTGCTATGTGCTTCTGATGCTCAACTTCACAGGGTACCACCTCCTGGAATTCCAAGAGCAATTCATTACAAAGAGGCAGAATACAATTCCTCAGAAGCCATCAAAACTATATTTACACAACCTTAACACAGATCACGGTGGGCAGAATTAAGACACACGCAGGGAAAGCAGAAAGCACAAAACACCAGTGCACAGTTAAAGCAGCTGGCAGCTCTCAAAGTCTCTGCCAAGGAGGACTCCATCAGGTATTAAAACAGGAAATAGCCACCAGGATTTACTGCTCAGGCACAGAGTGACCTCTATCTTTGCTGGAGCAAAGAAAAAAACCTTCTGAACTAGAAAGCAGCAGATTCCTTCATTTAGGGGTTTTGGACATGTCAAGTTTCTGCCTCAAACATTACTGACAGTCTCAGAAAAAGCTTCTGATAAAAACCAGCAGATCTTTGGAGACCAAAATCCATGGCAATATAAAAATACCCTTATTATTTGTTGACAGAATAAACTAGACATTTTGTTATTCTTTTCCGCCTTAAAAAAACTTGCATCTTTAATACAACAACTTGATTGTTACTAAAATGGTGTAGGTGGTTGGCAAGGCTTGCCAATCCTTCCAGCTCTTGTTGATAACAACACTTATTAGTTATTAGTTATCATATAAAAATTGCTCAGACTATCTCTATAATAGAGGCTCTTGTAGTTAGAAATCCATATCTAAAAAGAAATTATATTTAAATGGGGCAACAGAAGTATCTGTAGAAACAGCAGCTCCTCAAGCAATTTGTTACTTTCTGCTCCCAAGGTCAATTCCTCAACCACAGAACAGCTGCTAAACCTTTGATTAGACATAAATTCAAGAAAAAGGCAAAGAACATATTTCAAAAGAGAAAATATGGTTACTTGGGTTTTTTTGTTTTGTAAAAACATCACTGATAATAAAACAGGTAACCATGCCCAGAAGAAGTAAATGCTAAGAGTTATTTCTATACAGAAAGCCCTCCCAAAAAGCTTGCAAAATGGTGACATTTTTCTGCCAGAGTTCTCATAACACGCAAAACAAAATTGTGTTACCATGTAATGCTTCTTAAAAAAGCACAAGTGTAAATTATGAGACTTTTAGATCACAAATCTAAAGACAACACTCATATAAAGGCCTAGAAAAAACCATAAAACACATTGCACTGTATTACACACTGATTCATAAATTGTAAAAGCAAGAACATTCTCCAAGCGTGAAATGGTGCCACAGACTTTATGCTAAAAACTGCTTTTAAGTGGCAGGACAGACTGAAGCAGCAGGCTAATGAGGGATCCTATCTTTCCAGCACAGTAGATCCAAAAATTTTGAGCAGTTTCCAAATGTCAACATCACCATCCTGTCTCTGTGTGCCACGGCTCATCTGTTACAGAGTTTAAAGTCTGGAATAGAATTCCTCCCAAAAAATCCACTGCAGTTCTCAGCTTCTGAAGATTAAGTGCTTAAATATTATTATATAACTTAAAGGCTCAGTTCACAATAACTAATTAGTTCTTCAGGTGACCAGTGAACACCATATTGCATTTAACTACCATTTAGGATGGCTTAGTAACCTGTAATGGGAACATGCATCTTCTACTCTGAAGCCAGTGTTGAGTTGGTGCTGAGGTACTGATCTCTCTGGTAGCAGCAACAATTTCTGATAAATACAGCACTAATCTCTGATTAAGTTACAAATGTACATTATTTCCTGGATTTATGAGAGATGGACAAGGATATTTTGCCTTTCTCCTGCTTCTCATTGCAAGCTGGTCTCTCATCACTTCATTACTGGAGACTTCAGATGTTTAAGAAGACATTCACTTAAACACATATTCAATTTTCCTCAATGTCAGTCGCTCATTTCCCCACTGTGAGGTTCGTTCCCTTCCAGATGTCAGTGACTCAGGTTTTATTTCCATGCAATGACACATGAGCTCATCTACTGCTGTAGCTGCAGCCATGCACTGCTGCAGTGCTACTGGCTCACCAATTCAGCCTGGCTGCTACCAAGATCTTACTATATTGTTCATGATCTACCAAAATGCCAAGACACTGTTAATAAGATGACAACAACCACTTCCTCTCTCTCTTTCACTCTACCTATTAAACATTTCCTCCCAACTAATAAGCAGAGTAAAAGGTACTTGTTGCTGACCTTCTGGACAAGAGAAGTGGCATTTGTCAGAATGCCCTTTAATCTCACTATCAGATGTTCAGATAAAGAAGCACAGTGAAATAAGTGGCCTCAGGAGCTACACAAAGCGAGTATGTAATAGACAGCCTTGTAATTTCAGATCACTGATCTGTGATATCCACATGTTGGTGGGTTTAAAACCTAAATTGTGCTCTGACTCATGCTTTGTGTCCACACATTAAAAAGAATTTCGTTTGGACTCTAGCAAAATAGAAACCAAAGCACTGAAAGTTTTTCAACACCATTTGCAGGATACAAACAGGCAAAAAATATGTATTTTACATCAAAACAGGTTCCCTTAAGCCTCCTTAGAATTTCACCTAGAGTATATGCTGACATTTGTTTGTTTTCTACCATGAATAACATGCTCCTAAGGAAAACATACACTCAAGCATCTAGTAAAGTTCTCAGCTACTCTGAGCTAAAATGAAAGTTTCGACTCGATACAGTTTCAGAATCAGAACACATTTATCTTCAGGTGATACCTCTCCAGATAAAATATAATATTCAGTCCTTTGCCTTCCAAGTTAAAAATAAAAAAAATTAATAATTTAATAATGTCATCTTTCAGCAAATTATCTCCAATTTTGCCTTTCAGTAATAATTAAAAAGTAAAATTCAAAATACATGTAAATCAAACTTACATGGCAATATATCCTTGTATCTATTCTTTTTAACATTTTCTTCTTTTTCTCCAGTGGCTGTTGGGTAGATCTTCTCTGTTCTGTATTTTGTTGATAATCTTCTTAACCTCTGGAATAAAAGATTTATGTTATACTTTCAAGCCTCAAAATAAACATCACAAGGGATTAGCTTCATTGACGAAGATGATCACTTGGAAAAAAAAAAACCTCTCCTTTTATGATATTCACTACAATGAAGTTTAAACACCTAGTTAGCCAGCACTTTTAGCACACCAACAGGTTATGCCCATGCTGATGCCAGCTCTATGCATCATGAGACATGGAACTTTGGAAAAAACACTACAGCACCAGCATGAACTATGGCCATATTTTACTTGTACAATACATTGCCCTGTTGTGGAGTAACACCTGCATTAAGAACACCTGTGAGAAACAGAAACATCTCAGGCTACCTGGAGCACAGCATGGCTGGCTCAGGAACAGCTGGTACTTGGCTCTGAGCACAAAGCTTCCAGCACCGACAACTGAACAGAGACCAAAATCTTACATTTAACTGGTGCCAACTCCGAACGCGCAACTCCTGTTGAGTTTCAAGGCCAAAGAAAGAAGGTCCCTGTCTCAGGCACAAGCTATTCACAATTAAGATGAGTGACAGGAGGTCTGCTGTATTCATAATAGTGTGTCATTTCCCCCCCCCATCTATTTCAAATCCTAGAAATGTGAGAGAGTCAAAACCCCTAATAATAAAAACCAGCCCCTGCCTTCCAGTAAGCTAGGAAATAAAAAGAGCAATACAGCTTTTATCATTCCAAACAAGTTAGGCCTTTGCAACCTTAAAACTGAGAAGTAAAAGTTCTCATTGAAAAAAATAAATGCAAGAGGAGCCAGCAGTACTTGTTATTTTAAACTGTGTAGACATCCAGATTTAAAAAGGAACACCAAAGAAGGAAGAAATTTAACTCAGGTGGTTGCAAACCCAGCCATTCTATCGACACCTTCATGGTGGTGGTGCCTAAGACTATCAAGAGGAAGGCTGAAAGTAGCTTCAAACAAGTTTAGCATCTCCAGTGGAGGGGTGTTCTGCACAGGTAGAAGGATATATATTCTTCATGTGTCCCTCCCTCCATAATCAATTCATCATTGTACACTTGAAGACACAAAACATCCATGATTTGTATTCTTTTGGGGTAGGGGGACAATGCTACAGGTTTTTTGCCAGTTAAAAATGTAAATCTTGTTTGTCACTGACTATGCAACAACATACAGGCAGAAAGGAATCATAATGAAGATGATTTGTTTGGAAAGCCAATTTTAGTAATTTTAGAAGAATTCAAGAAGAAAACACTTGGGACACTCACTGCACACTTTAATTTAAAAAATGTTTTGGCAACTCAAGCCTTCCAATAATTCCTCCTAATTTATTATGCAATTAATTATGCATATTAGGTCCAAAATTGTCCTAGCCCCACCCTCAACCTTAAGAGTAAAATCACATAAAACTTAGCATCTCTCTTACATAGAGAAAAACATTTTCCTGAAATTTATATGAACATAGCAAAACAAAATCAGATTACCTATGCAAATGTGGATAAAACCCGTCATTAATTTAATTGAATAATACACATCTAATTAACTAGAAAACTGACATTTGCAGAGCAAAAACCAATGGCAAGGTGAAAAAAAAAGGCAAGGTAAAATAAAAAGTCAAATCAAGAAGCACCAGTTTTCAATTTTTTTCTCTTCTGCAAGGACTTCATCACAGATTCAATCACTGAACATTACAAAGAGCAACAGAACTAGCCTGCAACTAATTTTTTTCTTAAAATTAATTTTCTTGAGAAATCTGCAATATTAATCACTGAAGAAAAATGGTAAATATCTGGAGGTGTGGTAGTGTCTGACCACACAGTGATCAAGCTGCTAAATATTTAACCTGAAAGCACTGCAAGAGTGAGGAACAGGAAGATTAAAATTTTTAAAAAACACAAACAGTTCCTGGAAGCCCCCATGTAGACTAGACTCATCTTTGCAACACTAAAAACAAATTCACAGCATAACCTGAACACCAGCAAGCAGAGAAAACTGGTTTGTCACACAGCACAAAGAATACCACTGCACACAGGAGACACTGTCCTACATAGCACTGACCTTTCCTAAGTCAAAAAATATCACTTGTGTTAAAACTTAACACATCCAGGAGACTAGAAAAAACCCAAATGAATGCACATAATTTGGCTAAATCAGCTATGAACTGCAAGGCTGAAAAATAGTTTTAAATAGGCTNAGTCATTAATATGACTTTGTGTATTGTTCCAACATGGTTGTGGGTCTTAAAGGGTTTTTCCCTCCATCTTACTGATTTTTATAGGGCAAAATGTCATGACTCTGCTTAAAAGAAGTTTAGACAAAACCTACTTCTACAAACCATGACTAGAAGAAGCAAAAGTTATTTTACATGAGAAAGAACACACTCAAGGAAGTCAAGTTAGGTATCAAAAAGTAGGAAGACTACCATTTTTGTGAAAGCCCATTTTAAAGGCAAGAAAAAACACTTTTGCCAATACAATTTGGACAAATTGTAAGCCAAAAAGGCCTGAGTGACTAGTACCAACTCTCATTTTCTCGAAAACAATGCTATGAGAATCCAGCACAGCCTTCTTCCCTACATGATTCAATCTCCCCTGCTCTGCAGTCTGCCAAACAGACCAGAAAGTAAGATTAACTTCACCCAGCTCCAAGGCAAAGTGTGGAAATGAAATACAGGTTGATTTTAGCACACATCTGTTCCTAAAATACTTCAGGATCCATGCTTTTAATGCATGCCTGCCAGCTGCTCTGTGACATGGGAAATAGAAGATACGTAAGTCCTGAGAGCAATCGAAACGACTAAGGAGCATTCTTTACAGTAGTGTCTGCTACATAGAATAATATCTATTTCACGCTTTGGAAAATGAAGAATTGACTAAAGAGTTAGGAAAGAATTTTTAAAACAGAGCTTTGAACAGAGTACCACAGGAATGGAAAAGTGCCAGACTCAGCAGAGGATTCCGCCCTACATGCAATAGGAAATTCCTGCAGATGGCTATTGCAGTGTGTGCTCACAGCCTGCTGTGGGATGCAAGGGATCCAGTGCTTCCTAGGTTACAGTCCAGAGGGACCAGCAGGAGGAGAATGTACTCAACAGCAGAATGGGGGTAATAACAGGGCAGAAGAGAAAAGAATTCTGTTCAGACCACACTAAGCTGACAGGACAGCCAGCAAGATCCCTCTCAGCCTGGTTTCAGGTGAATTCTTAATAAACAGCTGTCCAGAGTACAAAGCAGGGCTCATTTGGGTTAAGTCAGTCAATTGCCCAAATGCTTCCCTGAAGATACTGGGGTGCCAAGAGCAGGGCCATGGGAGGTGCAGCCTGGTGCCTCTGCAGATAACATTGGGCTCTTCCGTGACACTCGCCTGCTCAGTGGGACTGCTGTTCTGGCACCATGGAAATCTTCACTGCTATGTTCTCTTGAGAGCAAACAAAATGGTCAAAGAGTAAGCATGATGATCCATAAATATACACTTTAAGAACTACATTCACAAGGCCTTTAGTTCCAGTCATTAGAAAAGCTCAATTTTAATTCTGCTTATTCATTATGTGACAGAAGTGGTTTGTGGGGTGGTGACAAACACCACATGTGACAGTGGGGAGATGAGTCCTTGAAACAATTAAAGTTTCAGAAACATACTTCCAACTTCCACAGTGGTTTTACAATCTGTACTACAAATCTACTTCAGAGTTTTTACAAAAAGACAAACCAGCTTTTCAAATCCAGCTTGTGGAATCCTACCATATTAAGAAGAACTTTGTCCAATCAGTTCAGGAAATACAGATCTTTGACTTTCATTGTCTATTTATTGAACACTTTAGAAAGCCTTTAAAGACAAAATGCCTAATATCATAGAAGTGCTGTTTGTGGATTAAAGAAAGTATTTATACAGCACACTGAAATTTAAAGAACCCACTTCAAAAGCATAAACTTATTTAAGGTACCAAAGTTCCTTTGACTCCTTTCCAGGCTTCTTTTCAAGGAGAACAAAACAAATATTTCACCCCAGTTTCTGTTATCTCAAGTCCTCAAACTGCTTCCTAAGCCTTGTCTGACATTTCTAATTGGCAGAACAAGAGATAATACAACAGAGATGTTCTCTTGACTCTTCCTGACCATTCCTGAGGAGCAGGACATACCAGTGTCAGATACCAGCTGCTACAGTATTCCATGACACCCACTTGCCATGTGACAAAAGGCCATAGAAGCAGGCTCAGGAAGCTCTACACGGCCAGCTCTGGTAGTGGTCTCCTGACATTGTGCCAATCACACAGGAACATATTTTATTTTGCAAAATTTGCCAAAGCATATTAAGAAATACTCAAAGAAACAAGCAATTAAAGAAAAGCTTCCACAAAACTTACCTTAAAAATCAGAGCATAAAACAAGATGCTAGGAAACACTTTTAAAATGTTGTATTAATGCACTCACTCATTTAATTAAATAAGACAGCTATTTCTATCATAAGGTGGACATTGCATTTTTCTTACTAACAGGAAGGAAGAAAAGAGCAGAGAATTATGTGCAACTCTGATCTCATTCAAATAATTTAGATAAAGCTTACTAGGGCAGAATACATTCTCTAGTACTTATACAGTGAGAAAAATGTACCTGTATGGAGCAATGTGAACTAAATTACCACAAAAATTTCAAAATTACTATCTTCTGGTTATCTATAGTCAGATAACACAGGTTTCAGGTTCTGTACCTATGAACGAAGAAATGCCAGAGATGCCTTTGGCAACAGACAGTTCAATGCAGACTTTGGTATCAGTGCTCAAATGGGGTTCTGACTTCCTAAAACTTTGGTTCAGTTCCAGAAGTATTTCAACTTCAAGGCCTTGCAAATCCAGCTGGAGGTTTCCTATACCACTTTCTCATCAGTGAGGTCTCTGGGAAACACCAAGACTAGCTGACGGTAGTAAATTCAGGTGGAGAATGGACTATTCAGGAGCGCATGTGCAGCTCCAGGTTGCAATAGCAAGGAATAAATGAACACAGTGAACACCACTTTGTCTTAGGAGTATTTGTAAAATATCATACACTTGTGACCCATGTCAATATTTCCCCCCTGACTCCTGTCAACTTTCAAACAGCAATTGTTTGCAAGAATTCCTAGCCCTCATGAAGGACAGAAAAAGCCTTCCCAAAGAGTAGTCAAACAAACAGTGAAAGGAGAATTACTTGGTTTTGTAAAACTTCACTGTATCTCAACATTCATAGATGGCTTTGGCTGCAAAAACCAGGCTAGCAGTCTGCACTGGACCTATCTCTCTGAAACAAAGCCCTGAAAGGAGATTGCAGGCTGAACTGATAGAAGGAGGAGTTTTCATTGCCTTGGCATTCTCTTCTGGCAACACCTTCTAACCCTGGAGCTCTAGGTGCTCCAAGGGAATCTCTGTTGAAGTGTTTAACAGACAAGCTTGGTAACTACACTCCCTTGGGAGCTCTGTCTTCAGCATTTTATAGCAGGACAGTGATGAATCCAACAAACCCCACTGCATTCCCGGAAGCTTGTGGGAACCACGTAGAAGAAAAATCCCTCCAAAATTACCTAGACAACAGAAAACAGCATTATTTCAGTATTAGATTGTATGGTGTGTTCTGTATAGGAGTTGAAACTTCAATGATTCTTGTGGATCCCTTCCAACTCAGGGCATTTTATGATTTTACATCATCTTAACTCTGGTATTTTCTCAGGAAAGAGCTGAATTCATGTTACTGAACTAATTGGACATTTCTATCCCATAAAGAAGTATCAGACAATGAAGACAATGCTGGTATATCCTCATGTAGAGATGGCAAAATGATAATACTGCAAGCAGCCTGTAAGGGATACATTCTACTTTCTTCAATATCACATTAAAACCAGAACCAGGTAATAAACTCAAACCAGCAGCTCATTCTCCTGAGTTCGGTACTGTCAGAGTAAGACCAACATTTCCCATCTTTCCAAACCTTTATTTTCCCTAAGAAAAACATTAGAATCACACACATCTTCCACACTGCTAATAACTAAAGATAGCTTTACACAGACACTATCAAAATGTGGGCTGACTGCTTCAAAAGTCTCCTTTCCCCTCCCTCATTTCTAAAACTATGCTATCTGCATGTTAATCCTAGTCTGAACTAGCAGTACTATTGATAATTACAGCTAATTTATGTTCAGCATTATAGTTAAACCACATACCTATTGCCAGTTTTACAAGGTTGGAGAAGACTAAGTAGATCTGTGGTTTGGCGACAAGCAAGGAAATAATAGAGCAAAGCAGAATATTAAACCACTAAAGCAAATTCTGGTTTTAGCTAGTAGGTTACTAATGTATGTTCTGAGATATCTTAGAAAGTCCTACAGCACACTCATTAAGAATTGGGATTATAACTTCCCATCTCTGAGCCATACTGTTTCCTCAGCACAGTCACATTACTGCAGTGACTACTGTGAACACATTACAAGAAGTGAAAACATACTGGACAATGAAACAGTAACAGTTCTTTATAGACTCTGAGTGAACAACATGAAAATTTCTGTTAGTATGAAAGCACACAGTTAGAAAGTTGACTGCTTTGGACTCCAGTCTAGGAAGCACCTTGATGCAAAACCAGAAAAGGTTAACATTAGCACACACTACAAATAGCAGGCTTCTTAACAGTGTTAGAGCAATTCCAGAATAATTGTTGATAATTCAAAACAAATAAGCCTCAAATTTTTTTGCAACAAGATGACTTTGTCTTCACAATATAAACCTAAACAGCATATGGAAGCAAAGCAGTTGGAGAAACAAAGAAATAAAACTCATAAAGCAGTGAACCCCCTTATTTAAAATAATGATTTCCAAGTTACTGGATTCATTATTTTCCTCTTATTCCTTCAGTATTAGGCTTTATGCATGCTGGCAGCATAGGTATATTAAAAGCATCACATTTAATCTTGTTTTAAAACAAAAAATGGTTATGGGTCTAGGTAAACTTCTTTTCAAGAGCCACTATGAGTTACCCAGGAGAGGTGACCACACTACAGTCCACCCCATCTTGACAGTCTGTCCCAGACTCTGCCTTTGAAATAAATCAAATTTTGGCATGCTGGATGTGACACTAACACTGTTAGTGCTACGTTTGAGTGAAAACTTCTACAGACCATGTCCTTCACCCAAAACAGAGATGAAGTAGATACTTGTCCTGCTCTCCCTTACACACACCAGATTTACTTCAAAACCCAACAGCTCTGATGTAACAGCAGAAGATAACAAAATAACAACGTTCCCAAGACCAACCCTTGGAACCCTAGAAGAAAGTATCCAAAGGAGAATTGAGGCTTTTTCCACAAAGAAACACCCCAAAAGCAAGAGGTTTTATTCCAGGTCAATCAGGCAGCTAAATAGAACATAAACCATATTTTTCCATTGTCACAGGAGAGGCTGGACCAGTCACTATTTGTGACTCTTCAGCTTCAGTGCTTGTGTCTAAACCAACATAACATCCTGAAACACTCAAAACCACCCTGTGACAAGCATTCACAGGAAAACCTGCACAGCAAATACATGTGAGGTACAATTCTTATCAACAAACAGCATGAGGATCTAAATAAGTACTAGCCTCTATCCTTGAAGATTATTAAGGTTTTTATTCTCCCTGAAATATTTCATCATCTATCACCACCTATTACTCCCAACAGTCTTCACAATTCCCTTGCCTGCAACTTCATAGTATGTGGCATGAAGCATTAAGATCCATGGAGAATGTATCTTGCTTTTGTTCCTGCCCAGCACGAAAGAAAAGGGGGGGAACCAACCCAAATTCTCCTCCCTCTTCCTTCACAAGATGCAAAACCCTTCCTCTTTTCCCACGCCTTGGAACACATTTCCTTGAGGTCAGTGTTTGTTTCCCAAGCAATTCATACAAGGTGGAAAAAAAAGTACCATGACTGAAACAGGAAACACTGAGCTTTCACCCCAACAGAAGTAAACTAGAATTTCCACCTGCTAGTCCCCCACTACCAAAGCTGCCATAAATAAAGGCACAGGAGAATAGTCTTGGAGCCTTATTAAAACCTTATTTAAGCCTTTCAATAAATTTGCACACACTCACACACACTCCCTCCAGAAAGGTCTGACATAGCTGTTATGTCCTGCCGTCCCAAAAGGGTTTTAACAGCCATGTCCTGCCAATTTATCTGAAAAACAGATCCTGCCCTGTAAGACTTTCACTGAGAATGACTTTAAGCTGAAAAGCTGGAGCCTAACAACTGCTCTGGGTAAAAAGCAGAGCTGTTTGTGCAGTCAAGAAACACTGTAATTGTAATCTAGTTTTGAGTCCAAACTACTTTACTCAAGCATCTCTAGAGCTCAGAGGTGCCGTTCCTTTCAGTGACATCCTTCGGCTTACAGTTGAATTGCTATTCAATGACACGTGTTTAGCATTTAATATACAATCCCAATTAAAAATATGCCAATTTTGTCTTTCACCAGAAGTCTTAACTTCTTTTTGTTTTTTTAAAGCAAGGTTGAATCTTGTAGAGAAACACAGTATCTTTAGAGACTTTCAGCAGTTTAGACCCCCCACTATTCAGTAGGTAAAACTAGGATACTGAAAATATAGTTATGCCAGTTCATGACTGGCAAGTAAAACCCCCACTATTTAATAAATAAAAATAAGAAAACTTTTGACCAACACTGAATCAGTACTTCGATGCAGCAATTCATATCCAGGGAATATATAAGGGATTGTAAAAAATAGATAAGACAGCAAATAGAAAATACATTTCTACTATCTGGAGAAAAGACACAACTATTTTCACCCTTTCTTTGAGGCTGTGTTTGGAAGCCAAGGAATGTGCTAGTTATAAAGAGGCCATTTATGATAAGAGTTCAATAGCATTTTAAGAGCTGCTAGAAAGAAATAGCCTCATTAAAGTCACAAACTTGTACTGAGATTTCAACTGTAATAACCCTAGCTAATAACTAGCACAATATTTACGGAGAGACAAAGGAATTTTGTGTTACAATCATTTATATTTGCAGTATCTGTCGATTTTTGCCTAACAAACTTGTCCCCAACAATTCAGAAGCACACACCTTCTAAGTATAATTCTGGTTTCAAAGAGACAGGACAGGGAATCCAATGGCCAGAAAAATTCTCATAATTCTGGCAGAAAGAACTATAAAGCAACTATTGAAATGAAACCAAAGCAGTAATGACTAGTACAGAAACAATAAATTCAGACAACCAGTTATTCCCATGCATGACTTCAGATTATTTCTCTCCATTAAAGGTCTTGCTTTAACGGCTGAACATCCAAGTAGAACTCCTAAATGTTCAAATGCTTGAACTATATGAACTTTGCCGTTTAATTTGTTTCTGCTGAATTCAAGAAAAGGCCCTTAAATCTTCCCCATTCATGCTACATTGTATGCAATTGTCTCCCACAAAAGGAACACACGCAACCACACACTATTACCTTTAAGAGTACATATTATAGTATTAATACAGTATTACCACTCAAGGAGAAGGTTTCTTACTTGCCTCGTATTTTGTTCAATAAGCACTTCAAGAAAAGGAAAAGGCTTCTCCAACATAACCATTTACTGTTCAACATACCATTAACACATTGAATTCCATGGTAAACTTAATCCCAGGTATTCTCCAGGGCATGCCAATTCAAAAGTGTCTAAAAAGGAAACCGTCCTCTTTGGCAAGATGTATCTTGACAGGATACAAAGACAAGAATACTGCAGTGAAATTACCAGAAAGTAAATGAAAATACTATTTCAATCAAACAGATTGATGTTTAACCTTTTTAAAACCATGACCATTTTTGAGGAAATTTTTAACTCTGAAGACTCACAAAAGTTTGTAGCTAAAGGGTCAAGTAAGATATTCTTTGTACATCCTCTTAAAACTAGTGTTGAAAACCTATACCACTATACTCCTCATACTTCTACAATAAAGCCTTTATATAAATTTTATTCTGTATATCAAAACCGCAGTTCAAATTTTAAATTATTTTCCAAATAGTTGCAGGATGCCTTTTTTACATTTATAATGCAATCATTTCTGTAATCTTTATATTTTGAAGTGCAAAGCAAAAATTGTCTCATATGAAGTATATGCTCAACCACCTAAAGGTTTTTAAGTACTCCACAACTTAAATTTGCTACACAGATAAAGTGCAAAGTACATTCCTTCCGCAGTGCCAAATTTCAACAAATAGGAAGGTCCTCAAGTCAACTGGTAGAATGAATCTGTTTAAGACAAGAGTCTTGTCAATCAAGCTGCTGATAAATTTAAAATAAACCTCAGCTGCCATTGCTTTAAAAAGATTAATATTTACAATCCAGAATGTACAAGCGATAGTTTGTTTGGTAAACAATAGCACGGGGGTTTTTATCTGATACACAAACAACTTTATTCAACACCTCCAGGTTCTGGATGACAGATTTACTTCCAGGTATTTCAGAAACACAAAGAATACCTTCAGATCCCACCTCAAGATCTTTATCTATAATTCTCATCTATGTGGAACATGTGACTCCACTTCCTTTCTTGGAAAAGGAAGCTGTTCCAATCTAAGCTTCAACTAAGCATTTGATATGGTGCCAATTCAAAAGAAGAGTATGTGAATTTCTACAGGAATTCAGTCAAGACTAGTCTCTAGTTTGTTTTTACAAGGAAAAATAAAACAAAAAAAAAATCATCTGACTGAAGGGATTTCACAAGCAGAGTTTCTCAAAAAAACTTCCCAGACCAAGCAGGCATTTTCCTTCATGACCTCTCCAGCAATGCCATGCACACTAACAAACATTTGATGGTACACCAGAAGACAGTAAGAGGTGAAGATGGGAATATAACATTAATCAAGAGAGCCAACTTTCAGGGTGAAAGAAAAAAGAATAAACCTCAAAAACGCCAAAAAAACAGTTGTAGGCTAGAAGTTATAATGAAGGAAACACAAATGCGTATCACAAGTAATTAAGTGGCAACTCAAGAGTTACAGAAGACACCGAGGAAAAAAGTCACAGAATAGTTACTGATAACCTGCATTCAGTAGTTAGTCCAGCATGCTGGTGAACTACAGATGAGACAATATAAATTCTCAACAGACAACAGGACAGGAAAAAAATAGGTTTTCTTCTTAATTAACATAACAGGTTAGTTAAAGCTATGATTCTTCTGTTTTGATGGACTATGTTTTTAATTTTCTTTGTGGTCCAAAATAAGTAAAACTTGAAATTAATGAAATTTTCCTCTTAGGACCGATGTATTCATATTCTACTATTGCTGGCATTGCCTAAATGCACACAAAAAGTGTTAATAGCTCGTACATTTGTTTCCTGGTACTTTCATATAAAACATTAATTCTTTTTTATTGCAATGGTTTTGGTTGCAATAGTCCAGTTTTATCTGGGGATACTTTCAAAGTAACCAAAGAATGCTAGCAAATATTAGCATCTTTCAGGAAAAAAAATAATCAATGTTTACTCTGGACAAGGAAGAAATATTTTCCTTTTAAAAACGGTCCCTGAACATTTAGGTCTAACACCCTCATCCTAAGCAATGTCAGTCTACACTTTCTATTACTCTTGTACCATTAAAGGTACAAGAAGGCTTTTCTTTGATTTTAAGTCCTAATTTAAGTTCCTTGAAATTGTCTCACTCTGACCATATTTACAAAGTTATCAGATAGTCAACAAATCCAAACCCAGTACATTATTGTTTAATGAGTACTAGTGCAGAACAGTTTAAACACTTGAGAGATCGAACAGTAATCTACAGCAATACTTAAGCATGGCATCTCCTGCTGTCAAGCTTTAGGCTGTGTTTACTTTCTCTGATAAAGAAATGTGGATTTTATTGCTTCAGAAACAAAATGTCTATTTTTGTCTTCAATTAAATACTAGCATTTTGACGAATATTTTCAGGAAGTTTGATTTCTAAGCACTGCTCTCTGCTTAGGAACATTCCTGGAAAACCTGTAGTTTTGTTAAAGCTTCTCCTGCTACTTGGTTCCCAGTTAAACTAACGTGTCCAGGACGAGCTGCAAGGCAGCTATTAGGCAATTATTAGGCTTCAAGTTTCCTACAAAGAACAGGCAGAGAACTGAAGGCAGCATAGAGGCACTGTGTGTCTCAGAGGTGAGAAGCTGGAACACCTGCTGAGAGTTGTGGTTGTTCAGCCTGGAGAAGAGAAGGCTCCAAGGAGACCTTAGAGCAGCCAACAACAAAGATGGAGAGGGACTTGTCCCAAGGACATGTAGCCACAGGACATGAGCAATCCCTTCAAACTGAAAGAGGGTGCATTTAGCTAAGATATTAGGAAGAAATGCTTTACTATGAGGGTGGTGAGACACTGGAACAGGTTGCCTAAAAAAGCCTCCCCATCCCTGGAAGTGTTCAGGGCCAGGCTGGGTGGGGTTTTGAGCAAGATGTCCCCGTCCATGGCAGGGCCACTGGAATTAGATGATCTTTAAGGTCCCTTCCAATCCAAACCACTCAGTTTTATGATCTGCCTCTTGCTGTGCTCCACAGGTAACTTATGTTCTACACAGGCTGGGAGGACAACTGCCAATGCCCTAACCTGAATCATTTCACTACAAAAACCAAATGCATGTGACTTGAAGGAACAAAAAAATCCTCAAAATCCAGTAACAACGAGACACATCTACTTTGACTGCATAGACTTCCCTCCTTAAACTCAGGAGTTACATAAAAATTGAGTGGGCTTTTTCTCTTTTTCCTTTTTCTTAACAACCCCAAGGATCTAAATGAAAGAAAAATTATGTCAAAGTTTAGAAGAAAGATGGCCACTAAGCAGCAGTTCTCTTGCCCTGTGTCAGTGGAACCCATCCACTAGATGTCAGTGTCCTCTTGGGCAGAGAAAACCTTGGCTCCCAATGGAAATAGGGCAGCTGGCAGCCCTCGGTTATCAGGCCAAGTATACAGGAGGAAATTCTTATAAAGCATCCATGGGCCACAACAGGAACAGCCAGTAACAGCAGCAGCTCTGGGCAAGAGACACAGAACAAATATAGCCCTAGACACAAAGCTCAGCCAACAGAGTTGAGAACCTCATGACTAAGAACTCTTTCCTAAAAATTGCTGACATTTTTCAGGATCCTGAACACGGGTGTTAAAAATACCTGAAAGACCAAGGTATTTCTGTTTCCTACTTCCTGAAATACCCCAAAACACCAACCAATGCTTATTGGAAAAAAACAAACAAACAAAAAACCAAAAACAAGCCACAAGAATGGGTTCTACATCTACTAAAATGTAAGTCCAGCCTAAAGAGGCTTAGACTTGGAAGCAATAATGTAAATTATTACAGCACAGTGTGAAATCCTCTGTGATAAGCATGAAACACCATACCCTAAATAAAGGGAAAGCCAAAGTCAAAGTTCAGGCACATTAAGTGACTACTGTCAGAAGAAATTAGTAGCTCTTTCTATTCACCTGCACTACATGTAGATATTAAGGCAAAGTTCTGAATAGAATATTTCAGTTGGAAGAGACCTAAAATTATCAGCTAGTCCAGCTGCCTGACCTCTTCAAGGGTGTCTAAATTTAAGTCCAAAAGGAGACTACTAGGAATATAAAAGGAATCTTAAACTTGACTTCAGGACCATATTTGTAAACTAACGACACCTCTGCAAATCATGCTGGGCTGATGGGCGAGGGCATTCCAGAGGGGAAGCAGCATCATGGATTACAAAAGAAGACAGACAAACAAGGAAGGTGAGAAAAAGTAAGCCAAATTTTTATGTTGTATTTTAATGCACCCAGGATTGTATGAAACCTATACAATCAAGGAAATGATCACTGCAGTGGCAGCATACACAAGAAACTTCTTGGTTCTTGTGGAGGAGACTGGGAAGGATACGAAGTTGAAAAAAAAGAAATTAAGTATTTCAGAGCGTTATGAAGTACAGATTTCTTCCTTTTTGAAGATATTGGATCAGTTTGCCAGAGAATCTTTCAATTCCCCAGCAAGAAAAACACCTTGAAGCCAATTTGAACAAGCACAGGACCTGGCTAAAGACTCATCCTGAAGAACCACTTATAGTTGCTGCTTACATCTGTTATACTTGCCAGACTGGAAAAGGCTATAAAAAAAAAATTCTCCACAACTTTTTCTCTTAGAAACAGGCACTTAAAAAAATAAAGAAAGAAAGAAAATGGGGGAAGTTGAATGAAAGGAAATCATACAGAACTAAAAATGTAAAACATTTGCAAGCAGTCCAGGGCCTGTTGAAACATGCCAGGTAGAAGTACACTGTCCTGACCAGAGATGGGCTCTGGTGTCCTATGCTGATCAAACTGCTGCTACTATGGGTATTTCTGAGCTTCTACTCAGAATCTGCCATTGAGAAAGACTGGGAGGATGGCTCCATTTCATTCCTGACATTCTCATAGTATCCCTACAGTCATAATAAAGTATTAGACTAGGTGCATATTTGATTCAACACATTACATTGTTTTAACACTCTGAAGAACCTGAAAAGTACCATATGATCCTAAACTCTATCTCTTTATCTTCCTTCCCCATTACTAATATACCTATTGCACTACGTGCAATATACCTATTGCACTATGTACACCAGACTGCATTGCACTACCTGGAAAGGATTAAGAAAAAAAAAAAAATCTCATTCATGTTATTATTTTCTCCCAACCACCACAACTGCAGTTATGATCATTTGAACTGGTAATTTCTTTATAACCAAGTTATTTTTAAGGAACTGTCTTTTACTCAGATCCTATTTGCCCATGCAAGTCTAAGACAGTTTTACCGTTTTGCTCTTATGCTGCAAATCCAAAGAAATCTCAAGAAAATTGCCCTCAATACAGAAATAACTCCAGGTTTTATTTCCCATGTGCATATATGCCCTACAATAACACTGTGCTTGCTGGTCCATCTCTTTCCAAGATAATTGTTTTGATAATTTTAATGAACAAGTACTTCTTGAGAATAGCAAAAAAGGCAACCAGGGGAACATTCTGGCCAAATTCTAACTCTTCAGCATTTCCTGTAAACCTTATTTAGCTCACATCTTCATTTACCTTGCTGACACTATTGGTTGGCCACATACAGTGATCTGTAGATTCATGTACTCATCTTCTTTCCCCGTTATGGATATACCTATTGTACCATGTGTAGCAGATTCTAATTTCAACAGCACTAAATAAAACCCTATACACCCCACACCATCCCCCCAAAAAACTAAAAATGTTTATAACATTTTGAGATCCTTTCCAGGCAGCATAAGACAATCATATTCATATTATGCTACTGTACCAAACACCACAACTATTAATATTCAAATAATTTACTGTGTTCAAGTAACAAACCTATCACCTCAGCACACTAGTAGCCTTTCCAAAACAATACTTCTTTCATGGTTTATTGATTCTGATTTCATTATTATTAATTATGTACCTAAATGTTTAGATACCACCCAAACCCTGTAAATTACAAATGCTAAAGGGTTAGTGAGATTGAATGGAAATCACACGTTTTGTATTTTAAGAAATCCTCAAAAAAAGGAAAAAGCAGCTAAAGTAGATTCTCGGCTTTTTCTACAAGGTAGAAAATGGCAAGTTACCACCTTGGATACAATTCTAAGGCATACTTCAGATTTTGAAGAAGTTTTCCTCAAGCTAAAACCATAAAAAATAGTGTAAAAACCACTATTTATCTGCTTCCTTCCACCATATATTGCAGAAGTTAACAAATAGAATACAGGAAAGACAGGTTTGGTAATCTACATGATTATAAGATAAGGATAGAGGGGTTTCTTTCTTTCTTTATAACTCTGGGTTTCTTTAAATTTGGTATGAGCCATGCTTCATTAATGCAAGTCTGTTCAGCTTCTGGCACAATGAACTAACATGAGGACAGAGTTTCATTCCCACCCTACAGACAAGGGTCAGCTGGTTTGTTTTTCCCATACCAGAGGCAATAGTTAACATCAATGACAACAGCTAATTATATATTGAGATTTTCTCTAACTGTTGCATCAAGTTTTAACAATATTTCACCTCTCAGCTTTTTATTAAAATTCTGTCACTTGAATCATATTTCCTAAACCACTAATCTCCTTTATTGTCATTCCTTCCTCATCTCAGAGTTAGGGACACTGGCTACAGCCTTCACTTGTCCATCTAGGAACAGTAAAGCTGCTCACCACTCAGTCAAGTATTCCTGTTTTCTCTATGTCCACCTACATTAAAAAACTCTGAGCTGTGGTCAAATTCACATTTTAATTCTGGAAAACCAGAACCTACTTCAGCAAAGCCACAGAATTAACAATGTGACTTGGTGACACTGTCAGTGGACACTCTGGAAGAGCAGCAGCTGCTGGACTGGCATCACAAAGCCCCACTGCCTGCACAGACCAGTCAGGCCTTGTTCAAATGTAAAATACTGGTGACAGCTCCCAGCACAAGCAGAACTTCCTCCACATTTTTACTGTCTCTTTCAACTCAGCACATTGCTCAAAACACATTACTCATGGAGAGAGCAGCAGGCTGCCAACCTGCACACAAATAAGCCATGAACACCTTTCCTGCTTTAGGTCACTAAAATACAATGCAGTCTTCACAAACTCCTCATTTTGAGCAGCTTCCCCCTAACCTTCACTGTTCTCTGCTGCCTTCTCCATCAAAATGTTGTTTTACCTCCCTTAAGAAACATACACATTATAGCATCCTACTTAGTGTTGAACTTAGATTTCAATTATCTAAAAATGCAATTAGGTGTCATTTCTCCAATTTTAAATCCCTAAATTTGTGAAACTGCTAGTTACAGCTCTTCAGAATGAAAAAATAAGTAGATAAAATAGAGGAAATGAGGAAAGTTGCATTACCAAAGTTATTTCCTCCAATCTATCAAAGCCACTCTCAGGAAAAGTTAAATAAGGAAGAATAGAATTTAAAATTTTACAAAGATAGCAAGTACTAAACCAAAGTGGGAGTTTCTTTTTATACAAAAAAAAATAATAGAGCAACTGGGGAAAATGAGGCTACATCGCACTAATCAGCTTAAAAAGAACAAGTAGCATTGCTGCTTACAGCCATAAAAATTATGTGACTTGCTCTTCAGTGAGGAAACAGATGTGCCTTTAGTCAGAAAAAACCCAAACTTCTAAATTCCTACAGATGTTGAGGACTGCCTATTGCAGTGTTTCTAGCTAGAAAATAGGCTATAGATATTGCATGAAATTTGGACTGGGGAGAAAAAACAATGATCCTTTCCAAATATCAGAACTCCCTACTTATATATTTACTAGGAGAATTATTAAAGCACAGTTAAATAGGACTCAAAGTTTCTCAATCTTATTTTCCCTTAATGGAAGTGGCAGCATTCCAAACCAAATCTGTATCTTTTAAAGACCTCAATTAATTTTCAATACATCAGTTAAATTCAGTCTCAACTTCTGTATCTGCTGCTGCTGCTGTTTGACTTTAAAGGACAGTAGCATTTTTCTAAAGCAATGCCCTCTTTAATCCTTCCATTGTGATTTCCCTTAAAGGCTACCTTCTTCTCATTCCCAGTTTCTAGCATTGTGCATCAGTATTCCACTGGGCAACCAGAACAGCTATTAATGCTAATAAGCCCAGACAGGAATACACGTTTGTTCTAAAGAGACAGTAACTGCATGACAAGTAATAGGATGAGACATACAGGATTGCTAAGTCCTGGCTTTAAAATGCAAAATACAGAAACATACTCTACAGCCAAAGCAAATTAATTCACAGGAGCAGTGAAGTATCACAATGTCTTATCAGGATGCAAGTGCTTCTTATAGATGCATTATGGTGAATAGCACAGGATGTGAACACGCTCAAGTACACCACCTACTAGAAGATTGCATCCTGGCCCCAGTGCAAGCCTCACTGCTATTCCCTCTGAATACTGACTGCATTCCTTGTAGCTGTCAGGACTCAATATTTATTTCTGAATACTCAAATCAGGCTTTGATCTCCGTGAATCTCTGTAATAACCAAGCTTAGACAACAGCTCAACACTACAGTAGTTCTTTTGAGGAAAGGGATCCATAAGCAGTATTACCTGGCCCAATACAAACCCTGAAATATTATTCCTGGTGAAATGAACGAACCACAACAGGAAAATTCATACTGCATGAAAATTCTTACAAAGACCATCTAAACCAGCCTGGTTAAATCTCATGGTCCATAGTCATTAAAAAAACAGTGACTATCAGAGCCAGGTAACATTTATAAATGTAACTTTCTCTTTAAGAGGATAGTAAGGTAAATACATGTTTGGCTAAGCTACTCTGTTCTGAATTTAAAACCAAGACCCAAATAGATCAGCCAGTTCTATTTTGATCACTGAATTAAGAAAAAAGACAAAACTCCCACACATACACTTTCTTATAATCCAACAACTGATCATGCAATACTCGCACAGCTTAAAAGGGTACCAAACCATACTATAGATAATCATTTACCTTCAGTTCATCAAATCCATGACAACCTGTACGAAGCTAATGCTTGTTCTGAAGAGCTTCTAGTCTAGAAGTGAGGTGAAAATGAAGAACTGTATTAAACTTATTTGTATGGTTCCCCACTCATCATGCAATGGCTTCTGTCATCCAAAACCAGTAAAAACCAAAGGTTTTAGAAAAATAAGGAAATCGTTTTAGCAGCCTGAGAATAAGGTAGCACAAACAGAATTGAAAAAAACAACTAGTAAAATCCAATCACAACAGAAAGAGGGAGCAGAATTATTAAAACAGATCAGATTAAGACAGATTAGAGTTGATATGGCTCAAAAATACGTGTTGCAATTTGCATAAGATCTGACAGAAGTACTATGCCCAGTGGAAAACTACACACTTCATAGGATGATTCAACAACTAGCTGTCATAAATAGAGAATTCCTGAAGGATATCTTGTTTATATAATGTCCAGAAGCTAGATCCAATAAGTTAAAGACAAGTCAAAGGCGAGAGTATGAATACAAGAGGAAGCTCACACGAGCAAGCATTTCTGTCTTTCCTTCCATAAAAATCCTACCCCCATGGCCTTCGAGACAACCTCCAGAAGCAAGTAGGATACATCTTGCATAAACAAAGTTGTTGTGAATTTTAAGGGTTTCTCAAGCCCAGCTGGCAAATTAAAAGATTTTATGAACTTAACTTTTCACACAATATGAGAATCATATATCCACTAACCCACCAACCAAAGGAAGGAGAGAAGGTTGGGATCTCCATCCAAACAGATCTGCAGCTCAGGCATACAAAGCTGGTCAGTTGCTGTGGTGGGTTGACCCTGGCTGGTGCCAGGTGCCCACCAAAGCCACTCTACCCCTCTCCTCTGCAACTGGACAGAGAAGAGAAAAAATATAATGAAAGGCTCATGAATTGAGATAAGGAGAGAGAGAGAGAGAGAGCACTCACTGGCAGCCAATACAGGCAAAACAGACTTGACTTTGGGATATTAACTGAATTTATTACCAACAAATAACCAGAAGTGAAACAAATACTAAAAACAAACAAAACAAAACAGCTTTCCTCCAACCTTCCTTCTCAGGCTCTACGTCCTCCTCCCAAGCAGAGCAGGGAGATGGGGAGTGGGAGTGACAGTCAGTTCATCACATGTTTTTCTTCTGCCACGGCTCAGGGAGAAGAGTCCTTCTCCTGCTCCAGCATGGGATCCCTCCCACAGGAGACAGTTCTCCAGGAACTGCTCCAGTGTGAGCCTTTCCCACAAGCTACAGTTGATGAACTGTTCCAGTGTGGGTCACTTTTCTATGTGGTGAAGTCCTTCTGGAAGAGATTGCTCTAACATGACCACCACAGGGTCACAAGCCCTACTAGGAAATTTGGTCCAGCATGGGCTTTACACTGTCAGGAATCTGTTCCAGGTGGGCTTCCCACAGGGTCACAGCCCTCTTTCAAACATCAACCTGCCCCAGGGTGGAGTCCTCCAGGGGTTGCAGGTGGATCTCTGCTCCCCCATGGCCCTCCCTGGCTGCAGGGGCACAGCTGCCTCACCATGGGCTGCCCCAGGGGCTGCAGGGGAATCTGCTCCAGCACCTGGAGCACCTCCTGCCCCTCCTTCTGCACTGACCTGGGTGCCTGCAGGGCTGTTTCTCTCAGATATTCTTACTCTGCTCTTCTCTGGCTGCAATTACTTCTGCACAGTAACTTTTTCTGTTTTTTCTTAAATATGTTATCCCAGAGGTGCTGCCACATCACTGGTGGGCTCGGCCTTGGCCAGCAATGGGTCTCTCTTGGAGCCACTGGCATTGGCTCTGTTGGATGTAGGAGAAGCTTCTGGTGGCTTCTCAAAGAAGCCACTCCTGTAGCCCCCCCCAGTACCAAAATCAGGCCATGCAAAACAAATACAGCCACATTCCCATAAGAACAACATTCCATCCTCTCAGCTGTCACCAACAAACACTAGATTCCAGTACCATACTAAAAAGAATCTGTCAGCAGGGGAAAGGGGAAAAAACCCCAAGATAATAAGTAAATATTGTCTGCTTTGTTATAATTTATCTTATTCAGGTGTTCCATGCAACTATTCCATCTACACCATCAGTACACAATTTGGGAAAGTCCTGAATCAGCATCAAGTTCTGGGGGTGTTACAGTGTTAAGTAATACAACAGCCCAATAAAAAATAAATCATATGGCACTCAAAGAAGAGAAGAAATTCATTTTTGCATTTATTTACAAAAGCCAATTCCAGTGCCTCCCTGACATGCCCTACACGATCCCCTACCTAACAAAAAATCATGGTCATTTTTAGTCCAAAAGGTACTGCCTCTAGAAATAAATCAGTTCTTTACCTACTTATATCACATCACTGAATTCCCTTGTTACTTCATTGCTGCTTTTCTCACTTCTAAACATACATTGACCTCATATACACTTAGTATATCTGGAAGTTATCTTTCTCCATTAGAGCTAAAGACATAATCACTGAGATTTTTATATCCACATACTTTCATTGGATGATCATACTGTCTCACTGTACCAGACGGGATATTTTTTCTATGAATACAGGAAGAGAAGTCCATTATGTATGCTGTAAGGCTGGAGAAACAGGATGCTGCCTTCATTTTCACACGATCACCAATTTAAACAGTGCTGATGCTTTTTGAATTGCTGTGCCAGAAAGACATGTTGCACCAAAAGTACTACAGTGTTTAATCATGTATAAGGTACCAAATGCAAGCTCACATTCAGGCTATTCCGTATCAGAATTAGTTATGGAATTAGCTAGCATTTTAGAAAGAAATATTGTTTCCCTTTAGGAAATCACACTGATTTATGGCAACAGCTTGCTGACTTTGGGATACACACATTTTTTCAGTGTTACTGGTCTCTCACTTTAAATAATTTATCAACAGGCTATAGATTTCTGTAATTTGTAAAAAATACAACTAGGCTTCTCTGCCACAGTTTCACCTGCTCTTTTCAAAACAACAAAAATAGGAAGTTGACATCTCAGACAATTTGCAAGCTACATTTTCACCACAAAAGGGAAAAGAAATGAAAGCTCACATTTCATCATCTTAGTCAAAATATTAAGAAAATAGATGGCACCAGCTGAAGAAGCAACTGTAGCAGTGTTACTACAGAATGCCAGGGCAATTTCCACAGCAGCTCTGTGGATTAGCCTCTGGAAAAGTTCTTCAGTTTATAAGAAAAATATAAAAGGTTGTGGTAGGGCTTAACCTGCAGTTTAATAACAACTTATTTCAGAGCATTAGTTCGAAAAGCAGATTCATGTCCAAAGCTTTAACTGCCTGTGTAGCACTTAATGCAATTTTCTAGCAAAGAGCTATTAAAGAAAACAACATATATTTCTCCCTTCTGGGCCTAGTGTTCATGAAGTAGAAATAACAGAAAAACAAAGCATCTATAAAACATCATATTTCTTTACTAAAGTAAATTCCAGTGCGTGCCTGTAGTACTTTCCAAGTTCTTTCTACCTGCCTAAAATCAGTAATTTTTCTCCATTAACATTTACATGCAGTTATTAACATCAGTTCTGTTTATGTAACCCCAAAGAAAATGAGTTAAAATTAATTTTACAGTCTGATTTGGTCATAATAAAAATCCACACAGTTTTGTGTAACCACCTAAACTACTAAAATGGAAATCGTAGAAGTAACTGTTGAATACTTAGAGCTATCTGGGGACATTCACAGTATCTAAGAGATTATTTCCTTCCTTTAGCAGTTTGTGCAATAGGGGTGCTGCCCTATAGGCAATTTATAATTAATTCTACTCTGCAGGAATTCTGTTTCTTGAAGCAGTTCAACTAACCTACATATGCCCTTCCCTCCAGAATACTGTTTCATTTTCCAGCTTTATTTTGAGCTAAATGCTTCCCCTGAGTATTCCTACTGGACAACTGCATTCATTTCAATTAACAACTACCTATTTGCTAAAATTATCAGAATATACATGAGGGAGTAAGTAACAACAAAAGCATTCCAGTTGTAATCCTGCTTCCCATGCATAAAGGTAAAGATTCAAACAAAAAATAAAGGAAGAATTAAGACTTCTTTACTACATGTGTAGAAACAGTGAAAAAAGAGCTGTGCACTGCAAAAATGCAGGACATGATACATTTACCACTGAGATATCTCCATGATTAATTTTACTCACTCACAGAGTAGCCAGGCATCAACTTCCAACCCAGCCCATCCACAGTCAAAGAGCAGTGCACTATTCCTATCACGTGTTCTTCTGTCTGTTCTGCTCTTTATATTAATTGATCTCTCAGTTTCATGCAGTGAAACAACTGGAGAATTAATCCAATAAGAACATTCGTCTAAATAGTCAAAGTATCAAGCGCCACACGTGCTACCCACATACTTGAGGAAAAAGACATTGTTCCATCACAGGGTTATGCATTACAGAGTCAAACAATCAAATAAGAAGTGAAACATTTAGGACAAAGTAGAACACTATTCAGGCTTCTCAAGAGCAGTGCAGTTCCCACAGCAATCAGTCAATTAAACAGGATGCATAATCTACACTGACAAGTCTTCTGAACACTTGGACAAGAAAGCCAGGAAACATCCTTTCAGTTTGGAACTGAGATGTTCAAAGATAGCTGTGTCCTCCAAGAACTACCAGGAGAATAAAAATAATGCCATACTATCATAATAGAAGACAAAATGTATTTAAAAATGTAATCAACAATGGAAAACAATATGAAAATTCTGGAACAGGCCCTGAGACTCTCAATTGTGACAAGGAGCTGGAAATCATGTCAGTGAGCCCAGGAAAAATAAGCATGAACCAGAACCTAGAATTAGTCTAGCTCAGCACAAAAAATTAATTTTGCATCCATGATATTGACCCTAAAGCAAATGAGAAAGATAACAAGGATAGCAACAATAACAGAGGTGCTAACTGCCCAAGCTCAATAAAAGCAGGAACATAAGACATCACTCATGTACCACATTCCTTTCAGCCTCTCTTTGATCTCATTGACTGCCCAGAGGAACAAGCCTTGGCCCCTTGTTCCCACTGAAGCCCTGCTGCACAGCTGAAAGATGGTCATGTACCTCTCCAGATCCCCAAAAACCACACTCTCCCACTGATCCACAGAGAAGCTGTTCCTCCTGTGATCATAAAGAGTACAAAATATCTGTGTGTTTTCAGAAGAAAAACAAAAAGCAGATGTCATCCTCATGAGACAGCAAGAATGACAAGACATCAGGACAAATGCAGCAAGATGAAAAATTGTTCAAGGGGACACCACTGTACCCTGACCTTAGAAAAACCAACCCAGCTACACCTTACAAGACTACATAAAAAGGAAGCTAATGTAAAAAAGTTTGTTTAAAAATTACAAGTTCAGTGTCATAACTAAAAGAGAGAGATTAAAGTAGTACATACATTCTCAATATGGTTTTAGCTACACTAACTTCACCTTAGAGACTGATGCTTTCCAACCCATGACTTTAGACACCAAAAATCATAGCAAAGATCAGGCAATTGCTCTCCAACATGTAGAACATGAAGTGCATAGCTCTTCTGCCAGAAAGGAAGGAACACAAGTTATATGGATACCCTTAACAACTGTGTTAAGATTCCTCCAAATCACAGCAAATCAAAAATAGAACAATCCAACCAATCCATACAGCACTTAAAACTTTCAGTCTACTCATATAGTTGCCCTCGACACATTCCTAACACTAGGCAATTCAATTCTTTCTGCAGAACTAAGGGAGCTCAGAAGTAAAATTAATATAGAAAATTAACTGTCATAAGCATCATGGTAGGATTTCCTTCAAACTATTGATGCTTCCTTCCAGAAATCTGAATGAATGAAACATGTTTCTTTATTTGCTTTTGTTCCTAATGACATGCGTAGCCCATAAGGCAACATCATTCATAGCTTCAGTCCTCTCATAATAGCTAGATATTTTCCCCTATTGAAGGAACTGCCTTGCTACTTTTTAGAACTGATAATTCAATTCTTCCAGGTTTTACTTTCACAAGACACTTCCATTAAGACAATACCGCCTTCAAGTCTTACCATAAATTAACACCAATAAAATTGCCTTTTAAAGAAATTAAAATTATTGGCTTGTAGGAAGACAGATAGGAGCAAAAATCAGGTCAACTAAACTAGGTCATCCATTTATACCTCTATTTATCTGGTACCTTTTGGGAAACATTTTTCTCTACTTGATCTTTTAGCTATGTAAGAATTTTTTCAATATAAAGCTGACAACAAAAGGGTAGCTAGAACAAGGCCCTGAGGGACACAAGCCGTAACTTTCCTATGCAAACCTTGGTGACTGAAACATCCTGACACCAGTTTCAGAGATACTTTAAAAAACGGTTTCCAGCCCAGAAGGACAGTCCTAAAGCCTGACAGACCTGACTGTGCTCTTCTGCTCTCTCAATTCTTTCCTTACCTTGCTGCACTCTCAGCTTCCCTAGCAAAGCTACTGGCTTTGCATTCATGTTGTCTCATCAATATTGGGTCTGAACACAATCTGGTTTCTTGAAGATGCAGAGAAATGCCAAACACAGCTCCAACAATCTCCCAACTCTCTAGGGCTCCAGGCTCCAGATCTAAAACTCCACAGCCATACCAGAGTGCTCTCCTTTCACAAGCACATTCTGATTGCTCAAATTTGAACAAATAATTCAAGAGTTAAGTTTATATTAGCAAGTTCTTTTTTTTGTCAGATGAAGCAAGAAAACAAAGAGCTTAATCTCTCTGCACCATTCATGTGCAATAGAAATGCACATCCATGGTTCATACAGGGCAAACACGCACAGCTGAGTTATCCAAGCCTGTGCTGGCATAACCATGGCAATTGTGGAGTACAACAGCTTGAGGAAAACACCAGGATGCAAACACTGCACTTCCTAATGGCATGAAGAGCTCCTGGCTCTACCAAATTCACTTGTGCTTTACTCAGTTCCTTATCTGACTTTTAACATTGATGCCGCTCCCTAACTGAAGGCTGTTTTATAAGACCAAGAAAAAACCATCATCTACCATCTGATTTCAGTTCTACAAATGCATACCCAAGGCACTTGTACAGTTTCAAGTTTTCCCAGCACTAAGAAACGCATTACTATTTTCCCTATGCCAAAAAGCCCTTTGTACTAAGCACACTATAGTGAAACTGTAGCAGTACTCAATGGAAAATCCATAAATCTTAAATAGTAATAGTGAAGAAGACAAAACATAATTTCTGTTATTACAAATCAATGGCTTGAATAGATTCATATAGAAGCCTCAGATTTGTGTTGCACTCATGATCAACAAATTTATACACATTAGATAATCTGAATATTATGCTTAACCTTGCCCTGCTCACAGAGCTGATAACTTATATTTAGCCATAACAGCATCAAGGAAAAACAACCCGAATCTACTGCAGTTTTAAAGTAAATTACATACAATCCAACCCAAGAAATTCATACTATAGATCAGTGACACATATGCAGAGTAGTACACAGACATACAACCATGTATATACAAATACGTAAGCATGTACATGGAGCTACAGAACTACAGATTAGGGTCTAAGGTTGACGAATTATGGTCACATGAGACATATCTATATATAGGTATCTACTGATATGTATCTATCTATACACATATCTAACTAAACACAGAAAAATGTGCTGTAGAATTGAGGTAAGAACAAAAACAAAGTATGTATTTGACATGCTATTTAAATTATTTGGAGTCCATGTAGTACGCCATGAGGTGCAAGGTCAACATTACCATTTGCTCCTCCTGAACAATTCTTTAATATTCTGCAAAATCCATACCCAACCCTTTATTCCATGAGAACAGTAGACTTACACACTACTGTCTTTGCAAATTGAGCAAACAGAACTTATTACCACACAACCTATTTGACACAACCCAGAGCATTGCCTAACTGACTTGGTTTAGTTTCATGTACTGAAAGAACAGCAATTTCAGGCAGAGTTTGCAACTTCTTATACCTCAAGATCACTACAGCAGCTTTGTGGCTGTATTCAACTGCCTCTATGAAAATTCAGAATGGCATCTCTGAAGCAACAGAAACAGCACTCATTTCCTCAGAAGGGGACAAAGAAGCTGAATATTTAAATTGAAAGACTGTTCATGTAAAATTGCACTTTCATATAACATTGAATAAACAGTATTTCACAAAATTTCAGAAGCCTGTAAAGCTTGGGTTTACTGAAATGACTACTCAGTCACATTGCTCCAACCAGACTGGGTCCACGTAAAAGAAGCTTTATGAATGGTCTTGATGACTGTAACTGCACACAATGGAGTAATGTGCTGGGGTGTGCCCCCCACATACAAATTAACAGCACCTTGCTGAAATACATTAATGGAAACAAAACTTTAAAAATACATTAACACGCAAATTTAAGCATAATATGAAAGGTGATTACTAACAGATCCATTATTTAACCCTGAAATGATAAAAATGCACGAGGCATATCTAAATGACACTTGCCTATGACCTATTAACTCATTGCTAAGAGCAGAGTTTCACATAACTGATCAGCTGTACAACACACAGGTCATTTTCTCCAAGGCAATTCCTCCTTCTGTCACACTTCAGGGGAAATAAGTGCTCCAAACAGTTGATGTTCTTTCAAAAGAACCAATTTTCAAGAATTCCAGTCAAAGTTCTGCTTACACCAATTAAATCTTGGATTTGAAGTTTCAAGAAACAGTTTACCACACAGATGATTCTATCAAAGCATTTTTCCCAGATTAACCTTTACAGATACAAATAACATCTCTTGAAAAGATAGCATGCATTTTATAACACATATGACAAAGTATTAGTGTTTCTAACAATATATTACAAGCACAAAACTCATTAAATAGTTACTACAAAACACCAATTCCAAAAATGTCTATATGGTGGGATATTAAAAAAAAATTTTAAAAGCAGAGATGGTAAAAAAGATAAATGTTTTATAAGTTTCCAGACTGCATGCCTGCCTTATAAATTTGAAATATATCTTCACAGATACTCAAGAGGTGTACTAATAGTATTTGAATCAGAAAGGCTTATGTAAATGCACATTAATAGACAGACAAGCTTTTAAGAGGGGCATTTCTGAAGTGCTACAGTTGAATAGGTATTTTTGGTATCCCTAATGCTGTTCCAGAACCAGAATAAAATCTATGTCATGACTGGCATCAGTATGTGGGCTTTCACTATGTATCTCAGTAGTTTTAATCAGTGATTTAGTATAGTGTAGACTGTTCATTCATTTTAAGCAGCCTTTAGGCACTTTAGAAATTGTGCATTTTCCAGAAAAAAAAATCACCAAAAAACAAAAAGACAAAAGCCTCAAAAAATGCACAAAGTAAGTTTTACAACATCTGGTGTAGCACTTCCTATGATCAGCTACATTTTATTCTTACAAGTCAAGCACATTCCATCTCCCAATTTTTAAACAGCATTTTCACAAAACAATCAGTTAGAAGTGCTTAAATATAAAAATGTTAAAACCAAAACCAACTAGAGGTAAAAAGCAAAGAAATTAGGCTTTTACCTGTTTCAAATCATTCAAATTTCCTTTCATACTTCTGAAAACAGTACCTTGAGTACTTTACTGTTTCCAAATCTAAAAGTTTCAGCTTAGACAGATTGAACAGAACACAGACACATAATATTCAGTTGAGTTCGTTATCTATGCCCTCTTGAATGAAAGGTATAAAGAGATCTGTGACTAGGTATAACAAAGTTGGTAAAAAAAAATCATTATTATTTAGATGGATGATCTAAGACAAGATAATTTTAACATCACTACCTCCAATTAGCAGCTGAGGGTCCTCTACACAGTATCCAACACAAAAAAACATTCTCAGCCATACAGGATGTTCCATGACAACAGATTAGCCAGATGTACAACTCAAAAGATGAAGCAAGACTGTCATGTACCACAAAACAATTCAAACATCTGATTTTTGAAGGTAAAGCTTCGCACTATTCCTATTTCAATTCTCCTATAACAACGACAACCTACATCAAACAATAGAAACGAGAGTGTCAGAATGCTTTTGTCATGACTATAACGAAAGAAAACAAAAAATGTGTTAATTATGGGTCAATCAAAATTTAAAAAGAAATCAGCAAATAATATTTATCAAGGTCTTTCTAAATTCTAGAATAGCTGTTTTCTTTTCCTCCATATGGAACTTTGACTTCTAACCCTTGTTTGATGTAAGACACATGCTCATTGCAAAAAAATCAGAACCTAGACCACGCTGCTTGTATTTATACAGCATGAAACACCAAGAGGAAGTTATCTATACTTATTTCCTTCTATTCAAATAGCAATGTCAGCAAACACCCAGGAAAAAGTATACTCCTTGGATGTACTGCAACCATAGTAGCAAAATCCTAACCTGTATTATTTTAGGAAGAAGCCCACTTGCCCCATATCCACATATACATGATTACTGGCAAGGCTTACAGACATGCCTGTTCCGTTTTCAAACTATCCACTTCATTTAATCCTAACTGTACACGCCCAGAGTATTGAAGTGATCTACCAAAGTCCTGCTTACTTCCTATTGCAAATTAATTAAATACATTTGATTTCCAGTAACAAAGTTGCTACTGGTGCCCAGATTACAGAATTTATCTTGTTATTAGGAGGAGGTGGGGAGGCACTGGTGGAGTGGGTAATAATCAACTTTCCACCTTCGAAGCAGAAGTTGTTTCCAGGTATGTCAATGGCACTATTAAATTGCAGTCTTAGTCATCTACACTCTGGACTTTCAATAGCAATCAGCCAGGCTTATCAGCCTACCTGTGCACACCTCTAGCTTCTCTACCCTCTCCTCCAGAACTCCTTGGCACCCAGCACGTACTTTCAGTTCATTCACTCAGGCCTATATACAACTCTCTAAGCCTATTACTCAACACATTCAAAGGCAACAAAGACCTAAAGGTAAAGAATTGTTTTCATTTGCATTCACCCACTATTCCATTGATATTTTAGATTCCATTTTGACTTGGAAATGAAGTGATGAGTAACAGCAAATCCTATTCCACAAACCTGCCACTATTTAACAGCCACAGAACATTCTGCACTTCAATGAGAAAACACAACTTCCTCCCTTCTCAGTCCTCAAAAAATATCTACTAACTCTTTAACTGAACAGAATACTGAAACTTATACCCCCTTTACCTCTCTTTCCTTCTTTCTTCTCAATCACTTCAAAGAGAACCTAAGCATGGCTCTGTTAAGACAGCCATATACACCCCAAAACACATACCCCAAGAATCCCAAAATACCCCAATACATTCATAG
Source organism: Rhabdornis inornatus (assembly GCA_013397075.1). Taxonomy (NCBI): domain Eukaryota; kingdom Metazoa; phylum Chordata; class Aves; order Passeriformes; family Rhabdornithidae; genus Rhabdornis; species Rhabdornis inornatus. Next base: position 262,227 of record VWZS01001016.1, on the reverse strand, counting down.
TGAAAAAAAAAAATTAAAAATCAGCAACTATGATTCTTGTCCTCACACTAATTTATGCCTGCTTTACTACATAAAGGTGAATACTAGAGCTGAAGATCCTAATTTCCTGGTTTTACTATTATTTACAATATGTAAGTCAAATATTAAAGTTTGAAATACAAAGTGTTAAGAGGACAAAATAAATTTTTAACACAATTCTCCCCAAAATATTTAACACTCTTTCAGGTAATACATCTTTCTCCTGAAATGTCTTGCCCATTAGTTCCTATAATCTTATTTTCCCATTTTTACCCGTATTCTCTTTTCTTGCTGCTACAGGAAAGCAATGGGAAAACTCACTGTCTATACCATTAAAAGCTACAGAAACAGCATGCTGTCAAAGAGAGAAATTGAAACAAAAGCTATTTTTTCATACAGAAGTGCCACTGTTTCAAAGAAAGGATGATAAAAATATGTATTGTATATCATTTGACTATAACAAAGCTAAAACATCAGGATAATTATCAGATATGAAATGGCAGAGGCAGATTAGGAGATCTAGAACAAAGTACTTAATATAGAGATTATTAAAAATGTCCTGCATTTTGCACTAGTCTAGGCCAGCTTTTCTGTAAAGTATATACAACTCACATGAACAAGACGGGTTCATCAGTGCAAAGCAAGATGTCAATTCGTGTTAAGTAGCAAATATATTACTAAAACTATCACTTAATGAAAAGCTTCTGTCAAATTCTGTAACCTTTAAGCTCCCATGTGAAGATTTAGAAGGGTCCTATCGCTCCAATGCCATTCTTCATTTCACACGTTTCTCTCTTCCTTTCCCACACGCTCAGATGTTTCAGCAGCATACTTTCAGTATTTGCAAAATCCTGCCCAAAGAGCGTGGCCGATTTCCCACGGGCTCCCTCCCCACCCTGGATGAACTCGTTACTTCCCAAAGTCCACTTCCTCTTCCACCCTGGACCTGCCAGCGCTCCCAACGCCCCTCCGCCTTGCGCAACATCCGCGGCCTCCTCCCCACATTTCGGGCAATCTCCGACGCGACATTTACATTGAGGGGGTTTTTTTTGTTTTGTTTTGGTTTGGTTTTTTTGTTCCCAGACCACTAGCACAGACGGACAGCTTAAAGGGCTAACGATGTGCTTTTAATCCCGAAGGGAGACGCATAATAAAACGAGCTACAAAGACAGATACGGAGGGCACTGACCCGCTCTCCTTCAGCTCTTCTGTGGGTCAAACTGCATTTTGATATTATTTGAATGATATTAGAAAGTGCCAGCAACATCTGCCAATCAAAATTATTGTTCACAGCTCAGACGACCAGTTCAAAAGATAAAACTCCCAAGATATTGTAACAGCCCAATTAAACAGCTAAAATAAACCAGGAAAAGCACTAATTCTCTGACAGAATTTTTCCCGAGCGCACACTGACGGTGAACTGATCTGGAAGGAAGAAAGGACGAGGGATACAGGCAGGGCTGCGATGGGGGATGGGAGATGTTAGCGAAGGGAAGATGAATATTCCTCCAAGGACTATCAATACATTTAACACATCTCCTCGGAAAGAAGAGGAATCTCAACCAGGCAGCTACACGGACAGATAAAAGGGGAAGGAGGGGAGGAGTGCCCGATTATCCCCAGCTGACATCACATAAGGCAACCCTGCAGTAAAGGGGCTGCAAGGGCGAGGAAGCGCTCGCAGCCCCCCCCCGCGCCGCCTCTGTCCCCTTTATGTGCTCAGGGAAACAGCGGGGCGGGTGGACGAGGAGCCTCACGGTTAATTTTGCAAGAGCCGATGACCACTACCTCCGCAGGAGCGGGGAAGGGCCGGGGCCGCGGTGACAAACCTCCCGGGGCTGGGGGGCAGGAAGGAGGCTGAATCCAGGCGGACACTCTCCCTCCCCCCGCCGAGCTCCGAAGTGGCGGTGGGCACGGGAAGCCGGCCGAGCCCCGGGGCACACAATAGCAGGTCACCCCCAGGGATGCGACGCCCGCCACCCCGCCACCCCCCGTCTCGCGGGGGGATGGGGAAAGGGCTGCGGGTCGCCCTCCCCGCCCCGGGGGGCGGCAGGAGCCCCGCCCGCGCCGCCCCGCCCGCGCCGCCGCCCCTCACCATGAAGTCGCTGGCGAAGTTGTCCTCCCCATTGTGGTCCGTGTCCTTCATGGCCTGGACTCGCTTAATGAATTTCCTCNCGGCGGCGCCCCGCGCCCATTGGCTCTCCCGACTGCCGCCTTGCCCTATTGGCGGCCGCGCACGCCAATCACCGGCCGGCCGGGCTTCGAGGGAGCGCTCGCTGGGCTCCGCACCTCGCCTGCTCCGCCGGCCCCCCCTATCCCCCCCGTTTCCCGTGGATGGGATCGCCGGAAGGGTGTCTCATGGAGCGCTGGAAGGGACCACTTGGCGCGCGAGGGGGAGGCTCAGCGCAGCGGAGCGCGGTTTCCCCTGGCTGGAGCACAATGGGCGGCGGTGCATGCCCGCGGCGCCGCGCCGGGAGGCAGCGGCATGTCGGGACATGTAGTCACGACAGCGCCGCGTCCCGGGGCTGGGGGCTCACGCAGCATCCCGCTGAAACTCCCGCATCAGAAGTATCCCGCCCCGGGTGGGAAGCCCGCAGCCGTGGGAAGTGCCGGGGGGTCCCTGCGGCGGCGGTGCCGAGGCGCGGCGGCGGTGGACGCCTGGCAGCGGGAAGATGGCGGGGCGGGACAGGGCAGGGGACGGGCGCGGACACCTGGCCGGGGACCGCTCCTCGCGTATTTGTATGTATGTATGTATATTAAGTATATATATATGCGTGTGTGTGTGTTTGTATATTAATTATATATATATAAATACATATATATATTCTTTATGAAGTGTATATATATATGTGTGTGTATGCAGATAGACAGAATAGATAGATAGATAGATAGACAGACAGATAGATCGATCGATCTACGTAATAAAAATGTCCGCAGGTTCAGCTGAATTATGGCAGTGCCTCCGACAGGTGTCCGCGGGCTCCGGGCCGGTGCCAGGCAGGGAGAGGGTCCCGCACCCCTCGGCACCTCAGCGAGAGGGCTCTGGTACCCCACACCTTCCTATTTTAAACATAGTGTAAAATCTCTCCTTTACGTGGTGTTGGAGGATTTGGCAACGTGCTATTTCATTCTTAATGTTATATGGAAAAGTTAAACTTCTTCATGTTTGGTGTCCTGATGACATTTATAACTTCTGCTAAAGCAAAGCAATTGTAGGGGTGTGTGTATGTATAGTCTCATAGCTTTATAAATATTCCAAGGGCAGTCTTTTAAAATGTAGTTTTATTGGTGAAGATCTATCTACACGGCCTTGAGTGATGCTGTTGATCCAGTAAAACTTTGTCACTCAGGCCGATGATAAAGGTCCAAGCTGAGAGGCATAACCCGGCTAAGTCACTCCTGCCCAATCGCCCATTCTCTACTGCTCATTCCCTGCCCCGGCAGCGTGTGGCACTTGCAGTCATACCAACACAACCCCAACAGGACACCGAACTGGCTCAGGGAACTCAGTCAGCTGCAATATAAGTCCATAGCAAATCGGTGTGTTTTCTTCTCTGATCATTCCATTAATCTGGCTTTGTTACCAAAAGAAACCTACAAAAAGCTTGGTCTTCCTGTGTTGGTGTGAGATATTAGAAGGCTGCCAAAGAATACCACTTCCACACCAGAATAAGTACAATGGTACATTACCACCATTAGCCCAATTCAGTGCCCACTAACTCAGCATCTTCCTAGTGGAGGCGAGTTTTGAGATATGGCATAGGAGCCTGAACTGTAGCTGCTGCTGCATGGACACACATCTGCATCTCCTACAGTCATCTCTGGCAGAGGGGTAGGCTGGAAAATTGAGAGGCTTAGCATTTTCACATGACTTGCTGCAGACTTCAGCATCTTATTAACAGGTTGGATTTTTTAGCTGTTGATGTTAATCAACAAATATACAGGAGACATAGGGACACATTAATGAGCTGGAAAAGGGCATCAGTTCTGTGCTGAGGTTTAGTGAAGCCTAAGAACTCCACACAAATACATCTGCTGTCAGTCTCCTCTCCATGTCCTTTGCACCAGCTTCCATAATAAGCTAATCAATTGGCTTTGAAGAGCTATAAGGAGACCTGCTTTTCTTGTTTTAATTCCTCTCTTCCTTTTCCTTCTCAATACCTCCTTTTCTACAAAACCAAAAGGCAGCTTTAAAGCAAAAGGCAGAAATTAGAGAGAGAGACCAGAGACCACAAGGATATCTGGGGCTTGGATCATCAGATAGTTTTTCCATGTCACCGTGCTGGATTTCCATCTGCTTAGGAAGGTTGCTGTTTGCTCAACAGTTATCCTGGCAAACCTGCTCCCAGTGCCAGATGGCAGGTAACTTCAGAAAAGTGATACTCAAGACTACACAACCAATTAATGAAGTCTTGGATGTTATATGGTTTTCTTCATTTATTCACACAAGTGAGATATAGAGGAGGAAAAGAAAGATCATGATGAACCTGATATCGTTTTTGCCTTACATGGAAAGGACCCAGTTGTCAGTCTGGCCTCATTCACAATCTTCAACTGAACTGTAATAAATTGTTGTAAATCATCAAGTGTAACCGTGGCCTTTCACCTGGTTAAACTGATAAGAAGGTTATAGGGTCTCAGAAGACAAAAAAGCCCCCAAACTAGGAGTGTGTCGCTAGCCAAAACAACAGTATATATGAAATGAAGAAATTAGGAATAGCATGGAGAACTGTGTCTGGCATTGTCTGCCTGTGCATCTGTACCTGTACCTGTGAGAGCTGCAAACCAAGTATCACCAGTTTTATCTCCCACAGCCCTGCAAATGCTGCCTGAGGTTGTCTCATGTCTGTGCTATGAACAGACACCTAAAGCCTCAGCAGCAAAAATAGCATTTTAACTCAGGCTTTTGATTTGAGGCTCATACTATCTGGGTTAACCCCAGACATCTGACCAATGCAGCATGTGTGCATGACTGCATATTTGTGTAGCTGTGGGACAGGGGCGGAAAAACAGACACACAGCGTGAATTACTCACCCTATAGATAGAACAGGAAGTTTCAACCCAAATCTGTAGAAGAAAATTCTAGTTTTGTCTTAACAATCCATACAAGTATGGTCCTTGACAAAAAGCAAGTAAATTACTTATGGCTTCTCTGCTATAATCTTATTTTGCCTTGCTGTGCACTACTCCAGCTGCTGCAGGGAAGGAAGACAAACAGTATTTTCTGTTCCGAGGTGGCTTCTCATGTTCCCACAAGGTAAACATGGTACAAATTGGTAAATGTGCTTTCTGGCCTGCATACCATGGTGCTGTCCAGTCAATGGGTGGGACTTCCACACATCCCAGTTTACCAACCTTCAGCGGTTTCTCTTAAGCTGAGAAGGAGTACAGGCTCACATCAAAGCTGTTTGGTGTCAGTGCCTCTGTGGCTTGGAGCTGTGTTCAAAACCCAGCGTATATCTACCCAAAAGTTTGTTTCAGTAAGAAATCAAAGAACTGGGGTGGGAGGGAAGGGTGAAAAACCCTACAGCTCTGAGTAAGGGCATCACTTCCTACAGTTTTAATTCCTCCTTTGTCCAGCGAAACAAGACCTCATGTATTCCTTGTAATTTCGTGTGACTACATTACAATGATTGCTCACTTTGTCACCGGCTTCTTCTTCCCTTTGCAATAATCTGCAGACTCATAGACTTTCACTATTTGGAGTAATGCAAAAGAACCATAATGCACCATAACACTTTATGGCGTTGTATAATTAATAATGCAATACTGAAATTGTAATTAAATTATGATCAATATATCCTATACATGAAAGCTCAATTAATTTTATCTGTACGGGGTGTCCACAAAGTTTTTGTAATCAGAATTATTCAGGATAAAAAATAGATGTTAGCATTTATAGATTTTATAATAACACTCCTGAAATATACTTTAAGTGCAGTTAGTTGGAAGCTTTCTAAAAATGTGGTGTTTCAATGGAAAATGCTGTTTCTGTAAAAGTTACATTTTCCACAGGAAACAATTTTGCCAATGTTTTTCTGCTTTCCGACAAAAACAATGCACTGTTATACTTACAGATGCAGAAATGTCTTTACCATTGAAGTCAGCACAACTCGGGTTAGGGACTCAGCACATGAAAGAACTGGAGCATGGAGTATAAATGCCAGGAAGCTGTTGAACAGCTCAAGGGTACACATAAAAACTAAGTCCAAGCGAAACATTTGTCTTTGATCTGACAAACTGAATGCAATGTGTCTTTCCACAAATGTCAAAATGTTTCATGCTGGTTGAAAATAGTTAAATGAAACATTCTGGAAGATCAGGATCTCATACTTTTTGTATACTCTTATTCTCAAACCATTTCAGCATTTAGTCACATTTGTTTCTGAAGAGGATAAAAATAATGTATCAAGTTTTCTGGATGATCTTCAGCTACAATTTAACCACTTAGATTATAAGTAACAAACTAAAAGACAGCAACCCCCTTGGAGTCTCAAAATCCTAATTTGTAAAACAAAAGGCATTGTGGACAATAGATCTGATACAAAGGATCAGAGGATACAAAGTATCCTCTGTATACCACAAATAAATTTAATTTCTGATTTAAACCTGAAACTAATCTCATTTTAAATTAGTCATAAAGACCTGATCACTATCTGTATAATATGTTCCATTCATATTCATTAAGTTTCATGTGACTGCTGGATTTCTTGACATTTGCCTCTATTACTCTCAGTTCAGCAATGACAGGTTCCTGTAATTACCACTGAAAATACTCCTACTACAATTTAATTTTACCTGGCTTGCTTAGTTCTTTTTATTTATTTACCATCTTCTGGGATTCATTGTGTGATATTGCTAAAACCCTTTAAATGTGACATTTCTTATGCAGGTAATAAATATTTTAGACCAGAATTACTGAGTTTCATGATCAGTGCATATTTTGGAATCCTGTCTAAGTGTAATATACACCCCTCCACCCCATACAAACAGTTTCAGTACATAGAAGAAACTTTGTTCTTGCTGCAGCACTTACTGAAGCAGCATTGAGGTTTAAAGTGGTTTTCAGGTATTGCTAGCATGCAACTGAAACAAAAATAAGAGTGTGCATTATGATCATCAGCATAATCTTCTACCATGACCGGCTTTAAAAAGAAAATAGCTGTGAAATACTGTCCAGACTTAAAATGTTTCTGCTGCTTTTTTGTTTGTTTGGTTGGTTGGTTTTTTGTTTCTTTAAAGATTGTTTAATGAGGTACTTTTTTGATTTTTGTGAGTGGGAAAAAAGAACATTTCAGAATATAATCAAGATTTTTCTGCAAGTTTTTAACAGTATCAAAATAAATAGCATGTGGGTTTCAAATTAATTGCTGTGTCCCCTTTTGATAGTTGCTGCTAGCCTCACAGTAAACCCATCCCTGAGAGGCCCGATGACTGTTATTTATACATGTCACTTAATGCAGCAGGAGACCTGCTCTGTGCTATTGGACCAGGAAAATCAGGAGCCATTTTCCATCTGTATCTTTTGACCTTATTAAAATCGGACACAGACTTTCTGAACTCTTACCTTGCGCCTTGGCAGTGCTCTGACCCAGGGTGATGGGCGTGGGTTGCTGCGGGCCAGCTGCAGCACTGCGGTGCGCTGCTCCGGGGAACCTCATTTGCCTCCCTGTGACAAAGCTTTCCCCGAGGGTATTCCCCGGGCACAGCCGCAGCACATCTGAAATGGAAATTGCAGCAGCAGAAGGTAAGCCTGTGCACAGGCCACGCCAGGTATCTGTGCTCTCCAACCTTTGCCTGCAAGTATCAGAAAGAGCGTTGTTAAAAAACTGGTGTGTTTAGAAGACACCCGGGAAGAATCTGGATGTTCTAATGGGAGGCACTCATTCAAAATGTGATTTTGAAACAGGTAATTGAATAAAAATGAAGTTTGCAGTATCCCTTGGAAAAAAAAAATAAAAATCTTAGTATGAAATTTTGCATCAATGAATCCAAAATGTTACTAAAAACTGAATGAGCTTTGCTTAATTTATCTTGTTCAGTTATTGTAAATCAGCCTCGAGAACAAAAGAATTAACCAATTCTATTTTAGGGTTCTTATCTGTTAGCATAGCAATATTTGTATCATCCTTAAACAAACCTTAGACTTGTTAGTCTCTAGTTTTACATTCATCAGTACACATTAAAGTATTCCCACTTCTCTAAAATGCATCTTTACTGAAAATAAAACAAAAAATTGCTAGATAGAATCTGAGCTAAAATTATTAAACACTGCTGTTTCACCTGGCATGCGCATTCTCTGGATGCACATACTATTCAATTTTATTCTGGAAATCCTATTAAAATAATGACAGACACTGCTAAAGCATTAGATGGAGTGGTGAAACTGAGCTCCCTGAGTCCCTCCTGTGAAATGCCTGCTGTTATGACCTTTAGTAGTGATAATGGCCAGTTCAGATTCTCAACTATTTTGTAGATTTAAAAAATATTTCTAATAGTCTCTTAGGGGAAATAGTAAGCTTTATAGTTTGGGAAACAAAACCAGATGGGAAAGGGGAAAAAAAATTAAAACTAAAGATACCCCTCCCCCTAAAGCCTACAAAAATTATACTATAGGGAGCCACCCTATATATGACCAGATCTGTTTATATATTAACTTCAAACAAATATGGGTACAGTTCCAACTTTATTATCTAACGTGAGTTTTCTCCCCACATTTCAGTGAAAGGTTTACTGTTATATCTGTGCACTACAGCAAAGTGATATAAGCCAAGCATATACTGTGTCCAACAATATTCATATTTCATTATCAGAGAGCACAACAATAGTTCCATTGTGTAGGGCAGCTCTCCTTGGAGGTGGAAGGAAGGCTGCACACAAGCTTCCAGAGTGGTCCAGAAATACGATGGTGACACCAGACTGGCTCATGTAAACAGGAAATCAAACCAGGATGTAAATTGGACTGCTTCCATATTCACTAATATTTAGCTAAAAATAAACAGTTTGAATAGAGGTAGGAAAGCCAATTCTCTCTGTAAACTCATTTTTCAATTCGAATTTTTCAAGACTTGACAGAAAAATTCAAATAAAATGAGTCTTCGTGTTGCTCTATCAATATGCCTGTAATGAGATTGCAGTAACTTCCAGAGGGCCTATTAGTGTGAAAAGGGCAATGGAAAGTCTCTTTTCAGAGAATAATAAGGACTTGGAGATGAAGAGTGAAGAGGGATACAACTGATCTATAAGTATATAGTTGATATACTTATAGATCAGTTGTATCCCTCTTCACTCTTCATCTCCAAGAAGAATCTTTAAATCTACTTATATATATATACAAATCTATCTATAAGTAGATTTAAAAAATCAGGGAGAAAGAAGTTCTACTTAAGCTAAAAGAAATGTAATCATAAGAATAAATAAATACAGACTGTGAAATCTAGAACTGATGAGCCATCTCCTTCTGAGAAGAATAAGGGGTTCTCAGTCAGCCCACAGAGAGTAAGGACGAGAAGCTGGGCTTTTTTTTGTAAGAGTATTATCTAATGCTATTGCTGTCTTCAAGACCATCATATGGAGTTCACCTGGAAGTTCCTCAGCAGTCTGAAGCTCCTTATGAATTCTCTGACTGTTGAAATTAGGCCAAATAACTCTCCAGCTTTAGGAATAGGTGAATATAGAGTAAGAACTGGAAAAAAACAGCAAAAGTCACCAAGTCCAAGCTCCTACCATCATATGTAAACCTGAATATAATCCAATTAATAACACTGTCAAGCTTCATCTCCAAATAAATCACATTATTTGCTTCCACTGGCCACAATAGAAGACTACTCCAAGACATTGGTGGTATAACTCTGGGAGGTTTTTCTTATTTTCAGCTTCAGTTCTTCAAGGATATTCTTTGCAGCACAAAGCATCTCTTCATCACACTCATCTTTGTTTTACTATATTAGAAAAGTTTTGCTTTTGCTCTACTCTTATGCCATAAACTGCTCACCATTTCTAACAGGGTATTCTTCATATCTGGAGAGTCAAATTAATTCTTTAAGATGAATCAATCTTTCTTGGATGGGGACGATTAGGTATGTGCCAAGTTCCAGATTATTGAAAAACTTCCCTAACCTCTGCTTGCTGAGGATGAAGGCTAAAAGACACAATGAGCAGATGTAATTCTGAAGGAAAATAAGGAAACACAGGAGGAAGCTTTTTGCTTAGAATTTCACTGCTGGTAAGCAAGAGCAGTATGTCACTTCCAGAGCTATGCTTGCTGCCTGAGCAGCAAGGGATGGCCAAAGGTTCTCTAGTGCGTGGCTGTCATTATTGCCACCTGGAGTACTGCATCCATCTCTGGGGTCCCCAGCACAAGAAAGACATGGACCTGTTGGAGCAAGCCCAGAAGAAGGCCACCAAGATGGTTAGAGGGATGGAGGACCTCTCATACAAGAAAAGGCTGAGAGAATTTGGTTTATTCAGCCTGGAGAAGGGGAGTTTTTGAGGTGATTTAACTGTGGTCTTTCAGTACCTGAAGGGAGCCTACAAGAAAGATGAAAGAACCTACAAGAGCCTACAAGAGAAAGACTTTTTACAAGTCCAGGTAGTGATGGGATATGGGGGAATGGATTCAAACTGAAAGACAGTATGTTTAGATTAGATATTAGAAGGAAGTTTTTTGCTGTGAGGATGGTGAGACACTGGACCAGGTTGCCCAGAGAAGTTGTGGATTCCCCATCCCTGGTGCAGGCCAAGATGGATGGAGCTCCGAGCAACCCGGTCTACTGAAAAGTGTCCCTGCCCATGGCAGGGGGGTTGGAACAGGATGATCTTTAAGTTCCTTTCCAACCCAAACCATTCATAGCACATTCCATTAAGAGCTAATCAAGGCTTTGGCATTGCCATAGACTATGTGACACTGGAATAGGACCCAGAAAGCAAGTAAGCCAACCAACCTATCTTCAAGGAGGGCTCTTTCTTGAGAAAACAGTTCATATGATCCAATCTTGTCACCTCAGGCCCACTGGAAATGTTGGATAAGTAAATGAAAAAGTTGCCTAGATTTTTTTCTCCCCCTGAATGTAGAACTTCCCTAAAAACTTGAAGGCTGTGGAAAGAGAAAAGCCCAGACAGACTTGGCCGTGAGCCAAACATCTTGATTCAGGAGTCACAGTTCTGACCTGGAGACACACAAAGGATATCGTGGATGGCAGAGGTAGAATTTAAGTGACTGCCATTAGAAAGAGGAATCACATGTAGTAGAGGTGGTGCATGTTCCCATTCACATGCAAGCTCTCTCTACACCATCTAGAAGCTTATGAGAAGGTGTAAATGCAAAGTCTCTGACAAGGCCTGTAATGGAACTGTCCTCCAGTGCAATGGATTTTACTCTAACTTCCACCCTGTTCTTAGTCCTCAGGTCCCCAAGGATTGCCTTTCTTCCTTCTTTAGCTTTCTGCCACCAGAAAGTTCATTAGCATATTCTTATTTTGATCATTAATGAAGGTGATGAATTGTACCATTGAATGATCCTGTCCTCATGACTGAATTCTGAGCAATTCCACTTGCAACACAAACAAATCCAGAAAACCAAAAATACTAGCATGAGACTTCCAGCAGTTAAAACTGTTCCACTTTCATAGTACAGACTTCGGGCTTCTTAGCTTCATAGCAAACTAAAGTGGATGATCTGTAAATATGAACTAAAATAGAAAGACAAGAATGATTCAGTTGTGATAAAAGGAAATCTGCACAAAGAATGAGGATAAAACACAATGCAGCTGTTACATTTCAGCACCATTTTTTGAAGAAAATTAATACCAAGCTCTTTTAAAATTATCCTTTTTCCTTCTTTTATTCAGCTCTTATTTACAAAAATGCAGTAATTGCTTGAATAAATGAGTCATAAAACTATTTTGCACATGTATTTAACTATAATTTTCAAGCATGCACTCTTGAAAGTGCTACGACCTCAGCATTAACATAACTTGCTTGCAGTATTGATTGTATGTATGTTTGCTGGTTAATTATTTAACTTTGAAACTGTTCAGTATTTTATTGTTCCTGGTTGTTCTGCCAATTTGTACTTCTGGCAAGCATCAATTTCTACTCATCACAGAAGAAACTCTACTTGATTAGAGTCAGAAACCATTCTATTTGGTTATATTTTCTAAATGCAACATGTTCTCTGTACATGGAATAAATTATATACCTGCTACATTACCAGATGCATAGTCAGTAGGCAATCTTCTGCAAGCATGGGGGGGTTTGTTGTTTTCACATCAATATTAACCATCTCAATCAAAATGCAAAATTCACACTCACTGCCATCTGGATGGTTGTAAGCACAACAAAGTCCCCGGACAGTATTGTCCGGGGACTTTGTGTTTACAAATGGAGAACAGCTTTCCCCTTTACTGATGTAGCTCCAGAAACAAAATTAGCAAGATAAAAATCACCATGAGGTATTACAGCATATACTAAGCATTTTCAAAGCATTTGTGTCAAAGAATTTAACAGGATGTAAATTATTAATATGAAGGAAACAATGGCGTAAGCATGTGGGCCGAGCAACAAAGATAAAAGTTGTGCCTTTTATTACAGAGAGCACCAAGCAGATCGAAAGCATCCATGATGGAGAACACACTTGAGTATTTCTAATTTATGTCAGCAATAGTCACAGGCAATGTACAAAAATAGTAAGAGGTAAATTTCTTCCACTAATGTGTTTTGAAGTTACAGCCTTGTGAAAGACACACTGCCTGGATTGTTAGTATTTTTTACAAATTAGTGTGGTGTCAGTGTGTTGGAAGGATATATCTGCTAAGCAGCCAGGAAGTCTCCCGTAACAAGATATATAATTGACAAACATTTAATAGATCAAATCTGCTCTATATACATACAGGCAGTCATATTGGAAATACCTGCAGGATCCATTAGCAACCTTTGGATTACATCCTTTTTCTCCCAACCAACCAAGAACCAAGGAGCCTTTAACGTAGTAAACCACTTACCATTTTTTCCATAATCTATCTGGCAGTCAATAAGTAGGTGATAGCATGCCTGAATGCTTCGAATACTAAATACAAAAATAGAGAAAACCAAAATATTCTCAGGTCCACACACAACTACTAAAGTGGAACACTCACAGAGTTATCTGTACTCCTGGTTTAAATCTGCTTTTAATTTTAGCCTTTACTTGCATTATACAAATCCAGTTAAGTCGACAGCCACATTCTGTAAAACTGGTATAACCAAATAAACAGCCTTTTAATATGCTCAGCAAAATTCACCATTCCTGAAAAGCCTGATCTCTGGTTAAGTGCAAATCTACATGTTGCCTGAGTTGTTTTTTGGTTTTGCTTTGTTTCATTCTAAATGAAACATGAATGGTTGTCTTCTATATTGCTCACAGAAATAGAGATCCACAGGAGAGCAAACATCAGCAGGATTTTTATTAAGAGGCTTCTCAAATGCAGTGATCCTGGCAGCACTGCTCAGCCTGTGCCAGAGCATGGGCACAGCATCTTGGGGGTGTCTCCTGCATGTATTTCAAAGGCAGGGATCCAGCTGCCTAATTGTGTATCCATTTAATTCATCTCCCTTAGAGACAGCGCAGAGAAGCCATTGCTAAACTTATTGGTCACTGTCCTGACACCAGTTTTTAAGCAGGACTGCAGGGCAGACCTTCAGTACTCTGAACTAATACCCTGTACTGATTCAAACGGAAGAAACAATAATAAGCAGCAGAATTGGTAGACATCAGGATAAGCATGGTACAATGAGGAAGAGTCAGCAAGGTTTTTCTAAAGAGAAGTTGTGCTTCACTTATCTACCAAAGTCCTCTGACATGTCAATAAAATGTTGGCAGCACAGATCTGTTTGATACCAACTGTCTGGATTTCCAGAAGGCACTTAAAAAGTTACCTCTCTTGAGGCTCTTGAGGAAGCTAATCAGACATGAAGAAATACTCAGAAGATGGGAAGAAATGAGGTAAAGTATTAGTTGCCTCTCACAGTAGAAAGAGATCACACATGGAGCCCCACATGGCTTTGTGCTGAAGTCCACATTGCTCAACACAGATCACAAGGGATCAGAAAACAGTGTCAAAAAGGAATGAAAATATTTGCTGATGGCACTGAATTAGTCAGTGATACAGACTATGGCTGATTGCAGACTCACATAAGAACTTCCTATCACATAATGACTAGGCAAAAAAAAATTCACTGTAAAGGAATGTAAAATGAGGACAAACATTGCTAGAAATCACTACAAAAGGAATCAAGAATATAAAACATTATTTTTCTGTTGTATAGATACATGGCATATCCACATCTTCAGCAATGTTTATAGTTACCTGTCCATCTGACGACAGATATAGAAGTCATGTAAAAGATACAGATAAGTGCAACAAGTATGATTGGAGTGATTATGGGATGAAGAACAGGATGAAGGGGTTTTTTTGCAAAAAGAAAAGATATACTAGAGAACAGTAAAATCAGGAGTGGCCTGAATAAGGTCTGCAGGAAATAACTCTTTCTTTCAGCCCAAAATTTGGAAGATATCAAATGAAGCCAGAAGATGCCAGTCTCCAGGTAAACAAAAAGACTTGTGTCTTCACTCATCACATTATTAGCCAATAGAACTTGTGCCAGGACATTGTGGATGCTAAAAATGTGCCTAAATTCAAAATAAGATTTTGATAAATTTATGGAACAAAAAGACATCTAGGACTATTAAATACAAACCCATGTAAAATAGTTTAGGAAGTCACAGAATTACTGATCAGTAGACACTCAAAACATTTTGGGAAGGGCTCCTAGAGGGGCCTTATAACCTTCTCAGGAAACTTACTTGGTAGTCACTATTGGAAACAAGGTGCAGAGCTAGATGAAACTGCTCTTACCCATATGCAATTATTCAAGTTAGAATCAGAGTTATGCACTGTCAGTGCTGAGTCACTGTGCACAGAAGTAACCTATGCTTCACCTGCAGAATGAAACTGGAATTTTTGGGCTGTGCCATCAAACTGTGCACATAGATCTGCACTTCTTGGAGAAACATCAAACCTGCTCTACACATGGAGCCACAATCTCCAATGTGTTATCAATGTCCAGGGTTTCTAATATCAAGCCTCTCCTCACAACTGCGCATGCTCACTGTCATTGCACAACTGTCAGATTTCCCAGGAAAAGGGTTGCTGCATACCTCCAAATCTTAGATAAATACACAGTTCCTCTATATTGTGCCTGACAATTTCTAAGTGAGAAATAATTTGTGCTCACGAAAAAACAGAAGGATGGTATTCCTACTTGGAATATCTTATTTTATTTGGAGTGAATGTGGCCTCTCTGACTTGAACCACTATTTTTATATCTTTTGGTGGTTCTTGTTTTCATTGTCAGCAAATGAGCAGCTTCTTTGTCTCTGCTCGGTGGTGGAACCTAAAGGTTTTCCAGACAGTTGCATTTCATTGCCCTCACCATTTTTGTTGTCACAGTTCACAGTCCTATAATGAGAGGTGGTTGAGTTCATGAGAACACCCTTACATTTCTTCTTGCCAAAGTGATCTTCCTGGCCCATACTGCACATGTGACTGAGGCTTTTGAGTGCAGAGGTGTGGTTTTGTAGTGAAGTAAACCAAGATAGGGTCATAATCATGTCCATTTGCCTTAGTGTTTGCTTTGCTCTTTCAACATAGTTTTCCAAGTCCGTTGACCTCCAACTAATACAGGTTACAAGTGCATCTATGAAACCTCCATACCTTTCAAATATCTGAAATTCCTGGGATATTTAATGTGTTCTGTTATATGAAACAACTTTATCATAAATGTTGGTGTTTAATGCTACCCCGTTGTTATTAATTGCCTTGCTGACTAATGAATTATTTAGCTGAGTTTCATTAATAAAACCAGTGCAATAGCTGCTGCAAGCAGTTCCTGGTCACCTCTGTGTTCGAATAATTCCATTGCCAAATGCCTTCAGGCTCTGCCTCAGAAATTAGCACAGGCTTATTTTAAGTTTATCCTTAATATTCTCTGTACAATGAATTTTTTTTCTTCTGTTTCTGCCTTGTGTTGAATTTAAACTTTTTTTCAAATTATTCTTGCATGTTTTTGGTCAGCACAATACCAGTATGAGTTCTGTGGAATTTTTCTCAAATCTCCACATTTTCCTCAAAATAACTTTCTTTTTTTCTTGTAGGACTAGTTCACTTCCTGCAGACAATTCTCTGTTTTATTTTAGATGTCTGTAAGAATTGATTAAGTTTTCTACCATCTATCCAGAAGATCTTTTGTTTTTTTCAAAACATTTTATTACTTCCCTCTGTATCTGAGGGATTATCTGTAGATTATGCTAAGTGTATTGTGCTATGCCTTGGTCCTACACCTCATACTCTGAAACAGAGTGAGACCTGTTTGACAAAAAGTAATGTAATCCTCCAGTTTTACATTCAATTACAAGCTATATTTTCCCATCCTTTTTCTCACAAAGGTTTTCTCACAGAAAAATTGGCAGCAGGGATACCAAACCTTCCTTAAAAATATTTTCTAGGAAAGTTTTATACAATTTACCTCTCCTGAACTTGTCCAGATGGTTTTCCTTGCTGTTCTATCATTATGTCTCACTTCAAAGCTCTTGTAGACACATTCATGGTTTTCATTTATTTGTCACAAATAAATATGGAAAGTTTTCTTACTGTTACTAATTTGACTTTCACCTGGGGGTGGGGGGGGGGGCTGGGGCTTTTGGCTGTTTCTGAAAGAACACAGATAAACTTTCTGACATCTAATGACAATGTGAATTAATTCCTTATCCGCTTGAGCATAAGTTTGCTCTCCCAGTTAAGTGTTCTCCACTTGCTCCATTCCTGCCACAAGGCTGCTCCAAGGGCTGCTGGCGATGGAGGTTAGAAAGTTGTTTCACACATGTTAATGAATTATCAGACTTTCCAGCTCACACTCTGCTTTCAGTGGCCAGCTCAGCAGAAACAGTCAACCACCAAAAAGCTGGAGCCTTCATTGATTTCAATTGTTTGGCTTTTCTAAATGGAAATATACATGTATATAGATATTTTTTATCAATTCCTCTTATTTTATCACCTAAAAGCTTAAGCAATTAATCAATAATGAACAGCCTCCTTTATATTTTACAGTCACATTTTAAGCTGAAAAATAGCCTGAATGACAACATGTGTTGATTTAGACACCCCCAGTAGCAGCTGCAATCCAGCTTCTGTGGGAGATTCTTCTGCAGCCAACACCAGGACAGGGGACAGTGTGTGAACAGATGTTTGTGGCTCTGTGTCCTGTACAGGATTTCTGCCACAGGAGATCAGCCGTTGTTGTCCCATCAGCTCTGTGAGGGGGAATGGGAGTAGCTAGCATGAACCCTCATTTGGATCCAACACTGGAAAAGGGGTACAGGGAATTACAGATAGTGCTGCTGGAGTGTAGCTGGCCCTTGCTTTGAGTGTTGCTTATTTACAACATACTGAGAGCTGCTGAATTTGGAATCTCCCCTTTGTGGCATAGCCACAAGAATTGTAGGCTTAGGCCTTAAGCTTAAGAACATTAATATTAGCGGATTCTTATATGCACTTTTATTCTGTCATTACCAATAATTTGCAAAGGCAGGAATAAAATCAGTCTCATAAATAACAATCTGTTTTGGCAGAAAATGCACATAGAGGCATTAACATTTTCAAATACTTCCAGCTTCTGCATGAAAAACTGTGAAGCATTGGTCTCAAAAAACCCAAGGTTTTTAAATAGTTTTCTGGAGGTCAGGTGATTTTTTTTACATATTATTACTTCATAATTTAGTTGGATGAAGATTATGGCCTATGAACATCAAATACTTGATCTTCTCACTCATTTTGTTGGCATTTTTGCTCACATTGCTCATCATACACTTCTCTAATGCAAACTTCTTCCTTTTGACCTAACAGTGATCTCAATTGTTTATCTCAGAAGAACTTACTTTTCAGCAATGTTTATGACAAAATATTTTCAACTATTATTTTGTTGCTATCTTTTGATTTTATCATTCACAATGGATTATGGCTGGTGATTGCTAAATGTAGATTTCCACTCACTAAGGCTTTAATTTCTACTAAAATGGAATAAAAAAAGTTTCATGACTCAAGCCTTTAAAAGCCAGATGTTTAAAAAAAATCTTTCTACATTTCAAAACAACTGTTTATTAGACAGATGGAGAGAATATTTTAAAGTTAATTTTGCTATCAGGACAAAGAGTTCAACAAAACTGGAATTGTTCCAATAATACCAGTTGAAAAAAGATCAAAACATAAGGGTTAGAAATTGAGTGTGAAAAGTATAGGTCTGATGAATGAACCTGATATATTAATGTGCATCCAGCTACTAGCAACATACATTAAAACCCTTCCCCATTTCCTTTTCCCCTCAAATGCAACATAAAAGGCAGTTTATAGGTAATGCTCTCTCACCATAATGGTGGGTTGAAGATTACTCAGTAATAGTCACTAAAAGGCTTAACATTAGAAATTTGATGGTTTTTACACTTTTTTTTTTTTTTTTTTTGTGCTGGTAATTTGTGTTCACAGAGATCAAAGAGTGAATTTCAACAAACTTATTTGTGTTTCTTTCCAAAATTTCAATGAAAAAGGTATGACAACATTTTTTGATCACAGCAGGTCAGGTCACAGTCCAGCTCCCCTTCAACCCATCACCTATCTCTAAAGTGATCAGTAGTGGATGTTGAGTGCATGAATGGAAGAGATGAGACAGAGCCATAGCCAGGCCATCCACAGGCACTGTCACTTTGTAGCTAAGGACCTCCTTAACTGGAGTTTATACATTGACATCCTGTGCTACAGTTACCAAACAGTATCTGCGAGTGTTGCAGCTCCTTGACATGATACATTTCAAGTCCAAAACATTCTATGGTATCTAGTTCTCTAGCATAATTATACATTACCTGGAAAGGTATATCCATCTGTTCATTTAAAATATATTGCCCAACAGGATTTAATTTGATTCCTCCTAAATCCTTGTATCACCAGAAAATAACGTCTAACACCTATTGTATTCAAAAGTTGAGAGTTCTCTCTCAAATCCCTCCTCACGTTTTCTTCTGCAAGCCAGTCAGTCCAAAACTATTTTGAGTTTCTTCATACAGAAGCTATCACATCTGCTCAATGTTTGAAATTTTCACCTGTCATCTTTAAATGGGACTATCCTGAATAATTCATTGCCATTCCCAAACTAATCTCTACATATCCAAGATTGTTTATGGCCCGTTAATTGAGTAGCGTCCATCTCAGTAGAGATACTTTCAGAGACTCCTTATAACATCCTTCATTGTGAAGACAAGAACTCTGAAAAAAACTTTTTCTTTCATTATATGACACCTCCATTTCTTTCAAATACTTTGCTGAGGGACTTAAACTTTAAAAAAATCTAAAAACATCAGTATACTTACTATAAATACTGGGTGACCCCCGCCCATTCACCTCTAGAATCTCCAGCAACTTTCTGAAACACCACATCAGATATAGAGGTTTTGTTGATTTTTCTCCAACATATCAATCTGAATGTAGTGTTTACTTTTCTGTATTCTTTTGTATAGTTTCGACCAATATATTCATATGTACTTTCTTCTCATATGCCCTTTCTCTTTTAGAACATCATCTGTAAGGAAAACATCTTTTCATTTTTTGTACTCTATGCACAACGAGCCAAAGGAACTTTAATGAAAAAATAATACAACACATTTGCAGAGCTTCAAGGGCAAGTTTAACTGTAGAGAGAGGCTTGAAGTAATTTGGAAGTAATTTAAAGCCCACTGAGTCTTTTTGCAGCTCCAAAGATTTCCAATGCATTTAGATGACTTGGTCACTATGTGTTTGATGCAAAGAAAAATTTGCAGCCAAGGCTCTGCTGTAGAAAATGCTTCTGAGCAGTTATAAAGTTCCCCATGAGGCTGATGCTGCCCTGTAGACTTCCAAGACTTCCTACTGACTTCAGTGAGCACAGAATAAAGCTCCATCCCACCACACCATCCACACCATTCCACTGCTGCTTCGGGAAGCGAAGCCCCTTTCAAGCAGAAAGAGTTCTTCCATGCAGAAGAATCCTATGCCATGTTTCAGGAGAACAAAATCTCAAAGTCTTTCCTCTGGAAAACTTTAATCTGAAGTAACAGCTTAAAGCAATTCTGCACTAGGTAGTAAGTGTCTAATTATTAAAAATGCTGTATCAAGGTAAGAAAAGAAAAAGCTGGTCCGGCATCTTATTGAACTTTTTTTCATTTGTAAAATATGCAAATGAGCAATGACAAAAATGTCAGTACTGACCTTTTATCTACCCGTCCTCCTTTTCTTATATATTTTACATTTTCCAAATAACTCCTTATCAGCTCATTTTTTTAAAAATGCACTTTATTTCTACTTTCCCAATGTCTTGATGCAAAACTTTTGTGCATGCACCATAATTTGCACATTAAAAGCCAATTTACAATGCAAAATTTCATGTTAATTTTTATATACAATTCAAATCTCCAGAACAATGGCACATACATTAAAAAATACTGCATTTTGAAAATATAATCCTATGTAGGCAATAGATTGCTATTGCACCTACAAAAGAATACCATAAAACAGTGAAACCCGTCTCACAAGTCACAGCAAAAAAAACATTGGTACTCTAAGCAGTAGTTTGTTTACATTAAAATTACCTCTGAGAAGGTTTGCTGGGAAACCGAGTGCTTGGCTTTTCCATTAGAGTACTGAGTGCAAGATGTAGAGTTGCTTCCATTTTTGTGCAGCTTCTGTTTTTCTAAGCCACATGGAAATACCCATTTACATTCAATTTTCTGTAAAAATCCAAATGAATTTCAACCAAAGACTTAGGGTTGCATGAAACCAATAAATAAGACTATATTGTCTGCATGCCTTTCAGGAAACAATAATTAGTTCACACTCAGGAATATGGTGCTGGATGTCACCAGGGATGTTTGGAGCTACAGGAAGGCTAAGGGAATGCAGAATTTCCAAGCCTGTACTTCACACCTAGCCTAGTCACTTCTCATTTAATGCCAGAGGATGATTTGTACAATGATCAAGGCTAGAATCTGGCCAGCATTTAACTAGCTGGATGAGAAGGAAGTGTTATAAAGGTGTTATTGTCATCTAAAAATGACCTAAAGAAAAGAAAAATATTCACACTTTCTCTGGCATCTCTGCAGCATCAGTTCTGCAGCCCAGATGTCACACTGGAGATTTTTCTGTAAACATGAGCTAAAAAAAAAATAAATCACTTTTTGTTAATGATTCCTGAAATTTTGGACAGTTGGTAGCCCAAATGCTGAATTTGTTGGTAGGCCCCATAAATGCTTCTTTAAATGCCACAGATCCACTGCGCAGTCTGTTTATGTGATATTCCTGTTTCAAAGCATGAGGGGGGAAGAAGAAGAGGGACCTGCTGAAATGTACTTGTTATTTCTTAGAGTTAATGTTGTTCTGCTGAGTTGCTCTTGACCTTTTACTATCCCAGACTTTTTACTACTGCCATTTACCATGCTTATACTAAGATCTCTACAAAGCAATGAGTAAGAGCAGGATGACCACAGCTACTCTTTAGAACTACAATCAATAACTTAAAGAGGGATTAAATCTTGGTTACTGGGGTAAATGCTTTTTTTCATTTTCAGCTAGGGAAACTAATATTTATCATTTATACAGCATTCCATGTTTCTGAAATACTGAAAACATTTTAAATTGATTAATCCTGTCTGTCATACACATTGAGGTCAAACTTGCTTTTATGGGCAGTATTACACAAGATTAATCCAGCAGAATTCAGCTTCTTCAGCATTACATGATAATATAATTTGGCTTTTAGTAATTACAAATACTTTAAAGAGGTTAAAACATTGAATGAAAGTTGTCCTGGTCTGCAAAGCTACTGCTGTGGTCTACAGAATTCCATAGTTTTAGGCGATAGCAGGATCTGCTCATTTTGAGGTTTATGCTTATGTAAGGGGTAAAATTTATGCCTGAGACAAATTCACTGAACACAGGGTTTTGCCAACACCACAGGTCCTTGCCACATCTGCACTACAAGTGCAAAAATCCAGAGCAGGGCAAGATGTTACTGAATCTCCACCTGGCTGCACTAGTGCAAATACAGGCCAAAGGGAGGGTTTCTCTTACTGCTAAGGAGCAGTGCTGGGCTGGCACACAGAAAGGACAGTGAGCACACATCACTAACCAGGTCCAATACAGCAAATCCGCACCCTTCCAGTATTACTGCACTTTATCATATAGGATATACATTTAAATAACTGTAGGTTAAAAAAAAATGAAACGGTCTCTCCTTAAACAAAGAGCTGATGGTTAATTCCTTCTCATGGCCACAAGAGGAAAACCAAGAAATAACTAGGTTATATTATAGCTTGGGAGATTTAGCACAGACATTAGGAATATGCTTTCCAGCTTAAAGGGTTGTTAAACACCAAAATAGGATAGCTTGGAAGGCCAAGGTTACCTTGGATGGACTAGAAAGGCTTTAGAAAGTAGGAAGTTTTAAGAGCACTTCAGCATACTTGCATTGAGGATGGTCTGGGATACAGCTGATCAGCTCAGTGTAGGGGATGGACCACCAATCTCCTGAATTCCCATACAGCTTCTCAGTACCATGGATTCCCTAGCGGTACAGCTGCCCTTAGTCTGGTACAGTACAAACAATACCGAAAGCAAATGACCAAGCTGAAACAATTGTACAACTGACTAAATTAAAGAGAAAGGAAATGTCCTCACAATTCTTTTAGTACTCTTTATCTCAAACTTATGTTTTATATTGGGTCAGACAAGAAAACAAGCACTATATTCTGATGCAATCCAGTCCTGTCTGTTTTGCCCACATCACTGTTTCTTTTTCCCTATCTTGATTACAGATCAGAGCATTCCAGGCTTAAAATTGTAGTTGTCAGAACAAGAGGTCACTTGAGTCACTGCAATTTCCAGAAATGTGGCTTATGCCCTCAGAATCTTCTCTGGCAATGTTTTATGGTAAATGAAACATATTCCATATCACCCTGTCTTTGTAAAACTTTAGAAGAATTGACAAAGTGGGATAGAATGGCTGAAGGGTTTCTGCTTGGGTTTTCTCGACTTCAGAAACATTAGAACAATACATTCCTGGTTTGGCCACTTTTTTGGCTGACTGCTTGCACTTCTGGTAAAGAAATAGTTTAAATGAACAAAACTGTAAACTGATGCCCTATTGCAGTCATGGTGTCTGCATCACCCCATTAGAGAGGGCAAATCATTTTGAGTGGCCACATCTTGGCCTTGGAACCAAACTCTTCACTGCTGTAACTCCTTTGATCTATGTAAACCTGACTTTTGCTTTCTTTAGTTTTTGCAAATTGCAGCTTGAGTTTTCACATGTATTCTTTTATGGTAGAAACTACATCTGTCTTTAAAAATACAAACCCTGATCTGAATGCAGTCTTGGTCACCTAATACTGTAAAATTAGAAACTGAAAGCTGAAATGACACATTCAAAAATACACAGTCATTCTAATTCATCTTAGAGGAAACAACCCCCCCAAAAAAATCGTGAGATAGAATTTTCTAATTTTTCCCTTAAATCTCAATTTTATTCCCACAGTAAGATAACTAGCTACTCAGTCTAGCTAGTGTCTAAAAAGCTAATTTTCAAACATGCATACATTGCCCGTAAGTATAATCTGTAAAGATGCACACAGAATACAAATGTTAAAAACATTGCATCAAATTCTGGTCCAAACCAAAACCAAATGATATTCCAATTTTGTAGCAGTAAATCCCCAGCACAGGTCAAAAGGTACAACCAACACCCAACAGTATAAAAGCTGAGCACTGAGAAAAAGCTTTGCTGTATCAACCACACTGAAGCAGGAATAAAATATACTAGCATTAAAAAAAAACCAGTTGAAAGTAAGCTACTTATTCTCTGAATAGCAGCAGAAAAAGTACATAGTATCTGTGGTTCTCAAATGCTTCAGAAGATTGCAGAGTATTTAGTGGAAATCTTTCAAAATTGCCAACTAAACTGATGGACATCTTGTTTGTACATGTTACATTACCAAAATTGGGCATTACTATATTTAAATGAGATTTTGTGGAAGCTTTTCAGGTCTTACCAGTTTCAGACTAAACCAAACAGGGGTTCATTGAAATTGAAACATTTTCCAGTCAGTCTGGCCTAAAGACAAGCCTTAAGTGACTTTAATGCTGGAATTGTTTAAATTAAAAAAAAGAAAGTTTAAAGTAGCTATGCTATTTATGTTAATTTGGTTTTGCTGCACAGAATTTTTTTCCCAGCTTTTATATTTATTAGTTATATTTCCAAGATTTTAATATCTGCCTCTAATTCTTTTTTCATTTATTTTGTATTCTAGATGGGTCATGAGAGGTGTAGTCCAGGTAGGAAAGGCTGGATTACTGTGTTCAGAAAGTATGCTATAAAATGTAATTCTTAGTAGCACCAACTATATTTCATGGGCTAACAGCAGGTGATATTTGAATCTAGCATCTGGGACAGTCTGACACCAATAAGCCAGTTAACTTACAACAAGATTATCTTTTCTGTTAAATATATATATATATGTATGTATGTATGTATGTATGTATTTATAAACCCAACCAACCTACCAACCAAAAAAAACTTACTGTGGTCCTCACACACCCTAACATACCTACTTCTTACAGTTCAAAGATAGCCCATTTTAAGCAAAAATGATACATACCTTACATGAACACAGTTGTCCTAAAACCTGCAGCTTTATCTTTCATGTCCAGCAGTAATTCCTGTGTTTTCCTGCTTCTGAAACCTTTCTACATCCATGTAGGCCAATCCCAACAAACCTGTAAGAAATAAACACAGGTTTCCCCACTTTATGAACACAATTCACCCTCAGACTATTAAGCCTGATCTAGTTCACTAGCAGGCCCAGCTTGTGGCTGTAATCATTTTGCTCTCTGAGTTCATTATTTTTACACATTCCTTGCTTTGTACTACTTTGTATTTGTAGTTACAAAGCACCTTGGGGTGGTGGACTCAGGGGTAGACAGACCACTCTTCCCATCTTCCTCCACTCACAAAATAGTTGCGTAAGTTTGGGTTCTTAGGTAGCCTCTAAAAGACTTGGATGTTTTCATTAATCTTGCTTTGAAACTCTGTATCCCCCACTGGAGAAGACCAAGCCTTCCACCTCACACTCATCCTCTTCAGTCAGGGGGATGATGCTTACTTCACTGTTTGAAGGAGTCACATAGTTTCTTCAAATTTTGTGTATCCGGGACTAAGTGAATTCATGGCATTTCACCTGAAAGGACCAGCCTGCTCTGATCAAACTGGGTTTCCAGGAACAACAGCATGTTTCAAGATACTCAGTTTCTCTTGGTAGTGACAGCTCCTATGGAAAGGATGGTGAGAGGGCAGTCATTACAGTAGGATTGCAGGCCTGAGCAAATTGAAAGCTGGTCTTAGGGAGTTTGCAGTCCCCTGAAATAAATGTACTTTATGTGTACACTACATGTATACATCATGTATACATTACATGTATACATTACACAGGTATACATTTATGTATACATTAAATGTACTTCACTTTTTCAAATGGCCATTTGAAAATGAAAATTGTACTGTGCACGCCTGTTGAGCCCATCAGATGTGCTGGAGAAGTCGTGGCTTTACAGACTGGCACAGCTGAAAATGAAGCACTGAGAGGTTGCAAACTACTGTTCTGTGCTTTCCACAGTTTAGCGGAGGTGACATCTTGGGGATCCCATCATTAGATAAAAAGACATAGGATAAAGGGCTGAAATAAATTACTCATGATCATTAGCTTCTTAGTCATGGGAGAACTACAAAAAGCACCTACAACTGGTTAGATTTGCATGTTGTGCATTCATCCTGTGTCCTCAGTGAGTTTCTCAGTGGAAGGAACAGCCTGATCAGCGAGCTGGAAATGCAGCTCTGCAGGATGCTGCCTGCCCTCCTCAGTGACTCTGATTATTACTTCATTAGGTTGTTTTATGGAGCAAATTTTCTACCTCCACGTAGATTTTAAGCAAGATTGCTCTTTTTCTAACTTTCCATACATTCACCAACTTCAAACCTTTCCAGAAATGACAAAAAGCAGAGCAGCAGCAGGCTGTATTACTTTCAACTGACTTCACTGCCTTCCGTTCAGCCAATCTGAGTTTTCCTGATATTTAAAGTGACCTATGAAGCTGAACTTTACATTCAGAACCAAAAATATTATTTCAGGATTTTGAGAAAAAGAGACTAATATTGCTACAGGTTATGTACCAGTAATTAAAATGTAGAACAAAAAAATAAGATCGCGGTAATTTAAAAAAAAAAAAAAAA
>VWZS01001016.1:12461-235795 GCA_013397075.1 Rhabdornis inornatus | reverse complement strand
AAAAAAAAAAAAAGTGAGGGTTTTTACAGTAAAATATCAAGGTGTCCTTAAGATACCTAGACAGCTGTAACCTTACTTCAGAGAGAAGTCACACAACAATCAGACAATTAGAACTAAGATATTTGGTGCACTTAGCTTTTAAGTAATTAAAACTGGTTTTTAAAGATGTATTTACATTTTTATGTAATTTTTTCCCAGCCTGAGAATACCACTCAAGGCTATTATTCATGGAGTTC
This sequence comes from Rhabdornis inornatus, assembly GCA_013397075.1. Classification (NCBI taxonomy): domain Eukaryota; kingdom Metazoa; phylum Chordata; class Aves; order Passeriformes; family Rhabdornithidae; genus Rhabdornis; species Rhabdornis inornatus. Next base: position 235,559 of record VWZS01001016.1, on the reverse strand, counting down.
TTAAAACAAAACTGTCTAGAAACATTCACTCTGTACAATATGGGTCATACAACTCATTAGCTAAACTCATTAGGCTCTCAGGCCACAAAGCAGTATAGAGTATCTAATTTGAGGTCCTTAAGCAACTTAGAGCATGAAAACTTAGCAAGCTTTTTGTTCCCATAACCAAGAGCCACAGTCCCACTGTGTGCGCAGCACCACCCTGCAGATTTCCCTCCCTACAGTCCCCACTAGGAATGGGCAAACATATAAAACCTACTGCAACTGCAAGGCACTGCTGTTTTCTGTGGCCACTCTCTTCCCACTGGGAAAGGAGCAGGTAAGAAAATGGGTTTGGCAGGTAGTGAACACAGAATCAATCCTAGCATGGTCTGCATCAGAAGGGACCTTAAAGATCATCTAGTCCAACCCTCTGCCATGATCACAGATATCTCTTCCTGCCATGGGAAGGGAGGTTGTGCAAAGTCGCATTCAAACCTGAACATTTCCAGGGATGGATTATCCACAACTTTACCTGGGCAACCCGTTCCTGTGTCTCACCCATCCCTCATCATGAAACATTTCTTCCTTATAAGCAATCTAATCTACTCCCTTACAGTTTAAAACCATTGGCCTTTCTCTTATCACCACAGGCCTCAGTAAAAAGTCATTTTCCATCTTTCATACAAACCACCTTGAAGTAAAGAAAGGCCTTGAAGTAAATAAAGTCTTCCTAAAGTCCTCTCTTCTCCATGGCAACTCCAACTCTCTGAGCCTATGAGAGGTGCTCCAGCCCTCTGATCATTTTTGTGACCCTCTTCTGACACTGCTCCAACAGGTCTGTTTCTTTGCTGTGCAGAAGACATCAGACCTGGATGCAGAACTCCAGGTGGGGTCTCATGAGAACAGAATAAGAGGGGCAGAATCCCCTCCCTCTCCCTGCTGCCCACATTGCTTTGGATGCAGCCCAGGACACAACTGGCTTTCTGGGCAGAGTTCATATTGCCAGGTCATGCCCAGCTCTCATCCACCAGCATCCCCAAGTCCTTCTCATCAGAGTTGCTCTCAATCCCTTCATCCACCAGCCTGTACTGATATTGGGGATTGTCCCAGTCCAGGTGGAGAACCTTGCTCTTGGCCTTGTTGAACCTCATGGGTTCATTTTGATCTCCTGAAGTCCTGTGAAGGACATTGCCAAGTACACAGTTTCTACAGCAATTTAACTGTCCCCACCAGTCTGCTGTCCTGGACAGGACCAAAGCTAAAAGCAATGTGTGAGCTACAACTGATAATTAACATTAGATGGCTTTTGTGCCTGTGAAAAGCAAACCACTCATTTACATGTCTTCAAAAAGATACTTACAGAAAATAAAACATAAAATGGAAATCAGAAGTCTAGGTGAGAATTTGACAAGCAAATAGTCATTGACGTAATAAAAATTAAAGGGAACTTTATAATATTAAAGATGCAAATTATAGATCAATGGCACTCCCAAGAAAATAAAAACGACAATTACAAAGAATAAAGCCTCTGTATACCTTTTCAAACACGAGTGGCAGAAAAACACAAGGAAGTTTAATAAGGATGATAAGAAGTAGGGCATAGATTTTACATGAAAGCATATTAAATACACTCCTCACCTTGAAATAAGGAAAATGTGATAAATGTACATAAAATCCTGAGTGGAGAATGATTATGCACTATTTTTCTTAACTTAAAAACTACAGTACACCACACAAAATTATCAGGCAGGAGAATCAAATAGACAGATGTACTTTTTTCCCATTTATTAAAACATTACACTAATTATTATAGGATTTTTTGGATGCCAAAAAAATAAATTAGTATATTCCAGATTGTCTTGATTACTTAATTTTATAATCTGGAAGAGTTGCAAGAGAAGGAAGGAAAAACTTTTATGTTTTTATATATATTTTCTCTTAGCATCTATTACTGGCTACTGTCAGAGGCAAGATATTATTCATATGGACCTTTGATCTGACTGGTTCATTAGTCCGAAGTTTTATGCAAAACAAATAATCACTCCTGTTTAGCTTTTTTTTTTTCCCAGCAGAGAATATTAATTACAATAATGTTTTTCTTGTAATAAAAATACAAAAACAGCAGAAGGATTACAGAGGAAATAACATAGATGTTATAAACTGATAAAAAAATAAAACAAAATTTTATTTTAAAATAAACCCAAGCAGGATACATCCAACACTCTAAGAATGAGAAAGTTGATAGGCTAACAAAGAAACCTTCTAATTTAAAACATCTAACTATCTAATAGTACTTTAAGTCAGTAACATGCATATATATCCACAAAAATATGGCTAAAAAAGATTTCTAGGAATTAAAATATAAGAATCTTTATCACTAGGTCAAGTGGTTGACACAGTCTCTAATGACAGACTTAGGAAAGGCCTAACCATGATCATGATAGGCCAAACACCTCTGCCCATGCAAACAAAAACCACACTCCTCAGTGACCTGAAAAAAAATGGAAAAACATTTTATATACATTACTTCTGGGTTTTAAAGAAGATTTTTCAAAGGCCCTCCTCAGAAGATTTTCAGGAGAAGCTGCAAGAATGATCCAGAGCATGGAAAGCAACTTCTCTGAAGAAAAATTTAGAAGATTAATTGTGATCAACTTAGGAAAGAGCACAGAACACTAAGAAGTCCTATAGGAAAGATGGAGCAGGAGTTTGAAATTAATTCAAAGCAATTAAATGATGGCAGTTTCTTAAATAATTCTCTTACTTCTCATGTACCCTGTAATTAGACTGTGGATAAAAAAGGTCATTGAGCTTAAAACTTAAAAAGGAATTAAACATTTCTATGGATTTTGAGAATATGTATAGCTCTAATTAATCTGATTACCCTGGAATATTAAATGTTACACTTTGAGGATAAATCAGTCTCTGACTACCAGAGTTCAGAATGAAACCTAACATCAAGACAGGTGCACAGTATTTGACAACCACAGGGCTACTTGCACCTTTCTCAGAAGCATTTGGAACTGACCATTTCTGAAGGTACAACAATGCATCTATATGAAATTTTAAGTAAATTTTTGCTTCCAGTACTCCTGCTGTGACAAGAACAATTAATAGTGCTGTGGGAAGAGGTAGAATAAAGCAGCATTCCTTGGTTTTGAACTGATGTCATTTGTAGTGGAATGAGGAGTCAGTGGCCCAAAATGGGAGAAAGAAGAAGAGGAAAGTAAAAGGTGCCTTTTGGTTAGAGCCCAGGGCAGACTGGGCTGTAAACAAGTCAGATATGATGATTGCAATGCTTGTGTTTCCTGGCCAGGGTTAGAAGAGAGGAGTGTGCAGAGGAAAAGATGAAAGAGGAGGCTGGCCAGTATGTGCTCATGGGGAGCTTGGCACAGATCTCTATGGCAGCCTGTTAGGGAGAGAATGGAGGGAGGCTGGAGACCCTAGAAAAAAAGAATGGACTAGGCAAGAAGACTGCTGCTTGTAGGACATTAGGGTCAGTGGGCATTAAACATGAGAGCTACAGGAAAGAGCTATAAGGGATGAAAGTGCTGCACTCAGGTCTAAGACCAGTGTTTATCCACATAGAGCCTCCATACAAATGACAAACAAGTAAATCCCCTCATAGGTACTGCTTGTAACCACTGACCAAAGCAATAAGAAATGTCTTGGGGTCCAGTAGCAGAACTGTTTCCTGGTGCTAATTATGGAATAGTCAGGGCAGACATGATCTGCTGTCCACTATGTCTTGGTCTGATCTTGGGAGAGAATAAAAGCGGAGTCTCAGCTTCCAACATGGTCAAGAAAGGAAAATTTCTGCCTGTATCCCTCCTGTTTGTGGTTTTTCAAAAGCATGGAAAGATGTACATGTCTCCAGGACTGGGCTGGTGGAATGAGGTTAAGTGGCAGTACAAACAGATAAAGTCAAATGCTGATAAATGTGCAACAGTGCTGATTGGAAGGAATTCTTTCAAATACTCATAAGGATAATAGATTCCATCTTTACTGTACCACTCAAGAAAAAGGTCTAGGCATCATAGGAGACAGCTGACTGGAGATACCTGTTCATTGTGTGCTTGTATTCAAACGAACTAACAAAATATAGGACCTACAGAAGACCACCATATAATATACTGATGATTCACTATTTAATAAATAGTGTCTCACAAAACACAACAAAATATAGGAAAATAAAAATAAGTGATTCAAATGTGAATGAAAAAGCCACTCAGGACTTAAAAAAGCACCTAAAGTGAGAAGATACAAAAGTAAAAAGAAAGATATGTGTAACATAATATGTGTGGTAAAGAAGACAAAACAAATATACATAACTACAATCTTAATAATTGGAAGAGTTATTAGATTGGATATTAGGGAAGAGCCAGTTAAATCTGATATTAAGAAAACTTTCTTTGCTAAAAAGGTGGTCAGGCATTGGATCAAGCTGCCCAGGAAAGGGGTGGAATCACCATCCCTGGAAGTGTCCAAATATTTGTGTGGATGTGAAACTTGAGGATATGGTTTAGTAGTGAACACAGTGGTGCTGGATTCATGGTTTTACGATTCTAGAGGTCTTTTTCAACCTTAATGACTCTATGATTCCGGGATTCTAAACAAATGGAAACATAACAGACTGCTAAGAGTAATTTTTTTCATATAGACAATACATCTTGTTACCCAGACCCACTAATGACAATATATTAGCTTCTAAAATGTATCATCCTGCATCATAGTGAAAAACAGAAAACTATTAGGAAAATCAACACAGTTAGAAGGATTTTTAGAAAAAGACACAAAAAAATACAGAAATTGTCATACTGTACTAGTGTAGTCACCTAATACTGCAATAATATTCTACTTAAAAACAGTTATACCTTCCCAAGAAAAAAAATCAATTACTTTTAGTAATAATTCTTCTGATTGAGAAATCTAGTGACTGCTTTCTTAAAAAAATACATTTACTCTCTTCCAAGATAAGAATAAATGCTTTCATTTGTAGCTCTACACACCTAATATAATAACACTCAGTTTATTGTTGTAGTACTGAATTCAGAACTTAACTGCATATTTCTCCCTTATTTTTGTACTTATAACACTGAAAAAATAACATACGCTTCCCAGGAATTGATTCTGTGACATTTTACCATGTCCCTCTGAGCTGGGAACCAAGCCTGCAAAATCATACTCATGAGAATACGCTCCCCAAGTCAGGTCAGTGAATAAAAGCTCCTCACATGAGTAAGGCTACAAGAATAGACTGCAAGAGGTCAAGGTCAGTGGTGAGTTTTGGCTGAGTCAGGGTTGGAGGATAAGGCCCTTATGAATCCTATAAATAGTTCATTGTTAAAAGAGGTCAGACCTAATTCTGGAAGTATTTTGGAAGAAGAAACCACTGCGTGACTGATGATGTACAGCTACCCAAGCCTCTCTGCTTATTAATGTGACATTTGTTTGGAACCAACATATAATAAATAAAAGATATTTTTACGATGTGTCAGGAAAATATTCTGATTTTTCAGAGAATAATTTGAATATATTAAAAGTGTGGCACAGTATCAAATAAATGGTTGTTAGAGTATACAAATAAGGTATTAAAAACCAGTGGTTTCTATTGATCCTGATGGAAACAGAAAAGCAGGCCAAAGAGGCTGAAAATAGGTTTTACTACCTGACTTCAGTCGACTAAAAGCTCATACCTAGACTCATTTTACTGTAAAGGGAAGCAGGTGCCCCTATTACCATTAACCACATCCTAAGGCTGTAGTTTGGCAGAAACTTACACTGACCCAAGTGAGCACCAACATCAGGAAAAGCAGTTTCCCGAAGGTCTTTTGCCCAGAATGAGTGGTTTATTCCCAGTTCTGTAGAGTAACTCCATTTTTGTTGACATAAGGGTTCAGCAACCTTGATAGATAGCTGACATTACTGAAACCACCCTCTTCCACCTCCTTCTTTTTCCCCTCAAGGTTACTTTTCAGTTGGATCAGTTCTCTGGTCTGGAAACTATGCCAGCAGTGTCTGGGCAATGGATCAAAGCAATGCTGGGCAAAAATGACTGCTTCTTTCAACTTGAATGTCAGAGGAAGGCATTTCACAAAGGGTCTGAATGAGCCATGTGGGTCTAACACTTCACTGCCACCAGTACAGGAATATCTATTCTGTTCCCCTCCCTGCTGCCAGGGCCACACAACCACCACTTCTTTGCAATGGCTGTGGACTTGTAAAAGCTTTCTGTGACTAGAGACATCTCCATAAGCTGGTAGAAAATTAAACCATTAAAAAAAAGTAAATAGATTTTCGTGCGTTAGCCAGTACAGCTGGATCACAAAGGTGTTGGATGGACAGGAGAGCTGGCAAACAAAGAAAGAGGCTGAGGGACCTGGGGATGAGGAAGGGAGAAGAAAACAAGAAAGGAATGAAGTCTGGGTCCATCCTTTCAATAGTCATGAGCTGTTAGATCAGCTGCTCATCAAACTGCACCCTCAGGACCCCCTTCCATATTACACTGGATATGATCTAATTGGAGGCAGACATGCAAGGGGACAGTGCCACTTTCCTGCAGGCCTTCAGCTGCACATTCCCAATAGGCATGAGAGCAAAAGTGAGAGGACAGGAGAACCAGGATCCACACTCAGATAAAATGCACCTTAAATTAACCACTAAAACCAGGTGGTAACAGGTACTCTTCGGAGTTCTTATATTTGCTCATGAACTAGAACGAGCCTAGACAAAAAACCTCACACTAGAACCCTATTTTCAAAGCACCTGAAGCTCAGTGAGACAAAAGTCAGACTGATGTGTTCATCCTGTGCTGTCCCTGTCTGTAGTCTCCATTCTACAGGGCTGCAACCTTACATTTTGAAGCAACGCATTGGTGCTAAATATTTCCGTCATTTTACAATAAAAATTATAACGGAAAGACATCTAAAAAGTGAAAGAAATTGGAATTGATTTGCTGATATACGCATTATTATGTGGATTCCCAAGAGAGTTGCAACCCTGTGGCAAAGTATTGACACTGTCCTCTTGCAATTCAAAATGAAGTCAAAACTGAAAGATCACAAAGAAAAAAAGACCAAGTTTCTAAACCCTACTGATGAATCCCAATCAGGCTGGAGCTGGAAGAATAAACATAGAGCCAAGAGCTCCTCCAACAGCTGTGGAGACAGTGTGTGCTCACAGGGCTTTCATCAGCGCTAGCAGGCGTTAGTCTCTGGAAAGAACAAAGGAGCCTCAGAGCCTGGGCCATGGAGGGAGAAGCAGCGGAAACAAAAAGGCCACTTGGATGACAGTCAGAGACTTCCCTAAGTCCCATTCCCTTCCCCTCCCTCACTTTGAGGAATACCTTAACTGTTTCAGGGGCCTTGTTCACTCATATTACTGGCTTGAGCATGTTACTGACTTCAACGAAGCCATTTAAAAGAAGGCGCTGTTCAACATGAGCATGAATAGCAAGATTATTTTTTTTTCATTAATAGTTGAAAGACTATTTCCTATGATGAATTATTAAATAAAGCATACAAAAGCACCTCCATGAAGCACTGGCTTCCACAACAGATGATGACTGATTTCAGTGAAATAACTCCGATCTATGTTGATATTCGGTGATTAAAGAGACTAAAAAAAGGTAATCTCACATACTGAAATAAAGGTATTTTAATCTACTAACTCTGAATCGCACACTTTACTACTAAAATATTGATTTCAAATTGCATCTTATTTGTGTTGCCAAGAAGATTTAGTAAACATATTAAGCACCGACTCCAGGAAGAAAATTTATGTATATTTTTTGTGTTTGACTGGGTAAAAACATTCAAGGAAACAACTGTCTAGACATGATGACAATAAACCCTCTATTACTGGAATGGCGGGAGACGAGGTTGCCCTCAGTAAGCAGTACTTCCCCAAAAAGTCATGAACTGTTTGTCAGGCTGTCATGTGCTTAAATAATTATTTCAGATATTCATTCTTCATAAGAAGTCTTACACATAATTTCCCAGTGTGGAACACATCGATGGTTTATGGATCTGTATGTTTTTGTCCATGAACAAAGCTTTGTTTTGTTGAGAGCTGAAAGGTGCCTTACACCCATCACTGCTGTGTCAGGGGGCAATGCTTCATGAGACCCACACTTGTGTCACGGTATAATTTTGCAATTCTTGCCATATGAACTGTGTGAAAAGGGATTATAGGCACACAGGAAGTTAGCACAAAACTTGTTATTAGCAGTAAAATAATGCAAATGATGGTTACAACGAAATCAGTAGGGCCATTACCACTCTCTAATGATTTCCCTGTGGCCAAGACTCAATCCAGATAAAAATTTGAGGGAGGTCCTCCTGTTACTAAGGCAGGAGCAGATTTCAGACTAAAAAGAAAATAGAGAAATTTAATTTGTCTTTTCTTTTATGGGACCTTTAGTTTCACATCCCACTCCTGCAACTTGCTCCATTGGGATCAGCTCCAGTGCCTGCACAGCTTCAGACTGGAACTAAAAACCAAAATTAAGTGAGTCAGGTAATCAGAAAACGAAACTGAGTACAAATTGAAAGCAAAATTCACAATTTGGTTTCATGATGCAAGCAAAAGTGACAAATGGGTTATAACATTAATTTCACCTGACAGAGATAAGAAATTGGGTTGTTTCTTTAAACCAAGAGCTTCTTTCTCCATCTAGAAAAGTTGGGAGATGTTATCAAAAATATATCAGGCTCTGTCTTAATTCAAAGACTGCTGAAGGGTTTTTTTAGATGCTTATGGCTTTTGCCATAATTTAATTTTATGTATCAGGTTTAAGGTGGCCTGATACACCATACTGAGTTTCTCCTTGAAGAACTCTGAATGAGTCAGATCTGTGGTTTCTAAGGAATGTCTTGTGTTTCTAGGAATTCAACTGGAGCTCTGGGTCTGCAGATATGGCCTCTGATGTGCATAGCCAGACCGATGGCTCAAGGAATAGAGTTTTATATGATAAGCATGAACTCTAGATCTGGGTACAGGAGACTTTCTCCATGTGAAAATCTCCCCTTCTGCACATACTTACAGAATCAGTCATTTCATTGTTTTTGTTACCCGCCTTTGCTTGTCTCTCCAGTTGTGTCATTCTCATACTCACAAATTAGCCCCATCTTTTCTCTCAAAAAATGCATCCATTTGGGACCTCTTGTCTGTTTTCTACTTTCATGTTTGAAATAAATACTCCAGTCACATTTTCAAGCTTCATTTCACAACAGTGAAAATATAAGCTGAAATTCTTGCACAACCACTTGATCTAAGGAGCTTTAAGAAAAATGCTGAATATAAAACTTGTGGTAGAATTGTAAAAGCTGGCAATATGGAGATTGAGAAGAAGAGCATGTTTGCTTTGCATTTCAATTATCAACCTGCCTTTCATCCACACTTTGCAGACATACCTGATTCTGATCTGGCCTTTTTATAGCTCCAGATCTTAGAAGTGATGGGGGAAAACTTGGTACACGGATTAGCTCTTAGAGCAGGCTCAAGTTGTTCTGTATTTGGGTATGTCGAGCTTGGTGTGCGCCTTCACAACCTCTCTCCACTTTAATGCCATCTTTAGCTGGCTAATATCAGCCAGCACATTTCAGAAAGGAAATGGTAATTAGGCAGGCTATAGATAGCCATGGAGTAGCACCTTATCAGTGCTGCAAATATTTTCAACAGCTAAAATAATCCCAAGCAAAGAAACCACAACCCCCCCTAAGATTACGTGAAGTTTTACCTCCTCTGCAGATGCAAAGCACGAACAGGCTAGGCCTAGTCTGAGAGGACACCTCAAGCTTTGCCAGCAGTTTACAGACAGAGACTCCCATCTGTTCGACAAAGCAATTTCAGAGTGTGCAGTCTTAGAAAACAGGGATGCTACTTGAAGTTTTGGAAAACATCTAATGCTTCCTCGGGGATCAGGAGCAGGCAACTCATCACGGGGCCTCCTGGTTTGTGAACACCAGGTGACTGAAGCTCAACCCCAGGCCTCACTGACAGGCTGCTGTCTGCGGCACTTGGGATCACTCCGTGGTGAAGCTTCCAGGAGGATTGCCCCTTCTCTCTGGTGGCCAGTGACAGGAGGGAATGGCCTGGAGCTGTGCCAGTGTAGGTTGGATATTAGAAAAAGGTTCTTCACCCAGAGGATGGATGGATACTGGAACAGGCTCCCCAGGGAAGCGGTCACAGCACCAAGAAGCGTTTAGACAACGCTCTCAGGCACATGGTGTGACTCTTGAGGCTGACCTGCTCAGGGCCAGGACCTGGACTTTGATGATGTTTGTCCTTTCCAACTCAGAACATTTTGTGATTCTGTGATTCTTCCAGCCGGCCTGAGGAGGAGCCTGGGCGCCCGCTCCATGGGGAAAACGAAAGCCTTCGAGTGCGGCGGGTCAGAGCACGCAGGCCGCCCGCCGCGGGAGCTCGGCGGCGCTGTGCGGCCGCGGCCGTGCCCGTGCCCGTGCCCCGTAGGAAGCGGAAGGGCCGGCGGCGCCGGGAGCGGGCCGGGAACCGCCGGAACAGCCGAGGGCCGCCCCACCGCAGAGGGAGGGCTGAGGCCAGCCGGGCCGGAGCGGGGCTGGGCCGGGGCTATGCTGCTGCGCGTGGTGCCCGAGTTCGAGCTGCGGAGGGACGTGGTGCCCTGGCTGGCGGAGCGGGGCTGCGCCGCGGCTCTAGGTAACGCTCCGGGAGGCCGAGGAGAGCCCCATCCGTCTCTCCGGCCGGCCGGCCGTCCCTCCCTCTCTCCGGCCGCTTCCGTGCCCCCGGGCTGCGGCGAGGCCCCCGGGTGCGGGTCCCCAGCGGGAGCTGCGGCCGCGGGGACGGGGATGGCGGCGGGGGAGCGGCCCCGGGAGAGCAGCGGCCCCCGGGGAGAGCAGCGGCCCCCAGGGGGGAGCAGCGGCCCCCGGGGAGAGCAGCGGCCCCCAGGGGGGAGCAGCGGCCCCCGGGAGAGCAGTGGCCCCCAGGGGGGAGCAGCGGCCCCCCGGGGAGAGCAGCGGCCCCCGGGAGAGCAGCGGTCCCCAGGGGGGAGCAGCGGCCCCCGGGAGAGCAGCGGTCCCCGGGCCCCCGTCAGCCGGGGCTCCAGGGGAGAGACCCTCGGGTGCCGGGAGCCTTGAGGTGGGCAAGTTTGCTGTCCTCAAGGAACTTCTGACATGCCGAAAACACTTCTACACATCTGCTACACTCCACAGCTTGTTTCTTCTTCTTCTTCGCGAGTTTGGGGCTTTCTCTTTTTTTTCTCCCCCCTTCCCGCTCCCCCCCGCCGAAAAAAAAAAAGTGTTACCATTACTCCCTCTCCCACGCTACTCCCCTTTCTGGGAGGAAAAACCCCACAGCCTGAACACTTTGGTGTGTCTGGTAAACGAGTGCTAGTTTAAAATTAGGTGCAGCGTCAGCTGTCACAGCACCGTGCGATCGCCAACATAGCGAGCGTTCGGGGTAGTGGTTGGAAAAAAGTGACCTCCCGTATTCCTATCACTGTGGCTTTTTGCTTGTTACTCATCTGCAAAGCAGCTGGCTCAGTTCTGCTTTTCAGAAACTGATGAAAACCTTATTCTAATAAAATAATAGTACTGTAATAGTTATTGCTTCAGTAGAAGTACCATCGATATGCAAGTGTGATGAACTTGAAATGCCTTCAGTTGCTTTTACTTTACTTAAAATGCTTAACTTGCTTCCCGCATTGAGGGGCTGTTATCAAATAGGCTCATAAGATTATGTTTGGTGACAAACCAGAAGGTATCAGCTTGGAAAAGAAGAGAATTATTTACCAAGCCATCATTTAAAAAATCTGTTAAAAATATTTCACGTTTTCTACATTTACTGAACAATTATTGAAAGGTATACTGAAGGGATCTGAGGTAAAATTCTGAAATTCTCCATGCCTAATTGATTAATCTATGAATTTATCAGCTCATCAGTGATGAATTCAAAGATAATCTGTAAGTTAATGGCATAAGGGTCTCAAAATGGCGCTGACTTGTGTTTGGGAAGGAGAAAATTGTATTGAGTCTTTTAAAGTGTAATAGAGTCTTCACTGAGTAATGTCCCTGGTAGTACAGAATCATAAGAATCTAGTTTGGAGGGTGCATCTGATCAAATACCAGCACTGCTGTATTGCATTTTAACTTATCTGTGTGTCGTGACTTTTTCCCCCACATGCAGTGCTGTCGTATTAGGAATGTGAAAGTGGAAGGTAGGGATTTGAAAATATTAATTTAAACATCAAAGAAATATCTAATCACAGAAAGTAAGTAATTTTTAGGAGTCATGGTACTTTTGTGTTGGTGTTTTCAGATGTTACTTATTCATATTTATTATTTTTCCTAAGGACTAGAAAGCACTTGGTGGCATGTGAGAACTGCTAATTGCATGAGAGCTGGGAGTAGCTGTAGTGGTAGGAAGGGAGCGGTAAGCAAAGTGAACCAGCCTTGTTCTCTTTATTCCACTCAATGTGCTATGAGCTGCATATAATGGCCTTCAGGAAATCAAACTCTGCGTTCTCTTGATTATGTTGGTAAAGGCTGTGTGCTGGACAGGCAGGCTGGGTTGGTTCTTTTGCAGCCCTTCATCTGCTGGTCTCAGCTGTGGGCATGAGGAAGAAGTTGTAATTCTATGTGCAGGGTTTTACTTCAGGACTTTCCAAGGGCAGAGACCATTGCCACTTCTTTGCCTCCATATTCCTACTGACTGTTCTCTTCAGAAGAGAAACTCTCTTCTGACACAGACCTCTTTCTTTAAAGAGGTTTCTTTAAGGTGTCTGTGTCAGATGATAGCTAAATTCATTGACATGGAGATTGCTCATGGACCTTCTTCTCTACCAAAATTCCGCTCTGAGGAAGTATTGCATGAGAAAATGTGGAGACTGTAGTACTCATCTTGAAAGTTTGAGGTGGTTGTTAAGTTCCCGGAAGCCTCAGATGAAAAAAAAAGAGAGAGAGTATATTGTTATCTTAGACTCTCCCAGTTGTCATCATCTAGCCCTAATGTAGTCGTATTGTAGTGTACTTTGAGTGATCTGAATGTTATTCATTGTAAAGGAAGAGTTTTTATTGTCCTCCCGCAACAAAATGGAAAATTTACTTTCTTCTGGTAATACTTGAAAACAGGGGGTTTTTTTCCTATCACTGGAAACTGTTCAAGCCAGTATATAGTATCAGTCTTGTTAAACTAAGTTTCACTAAGTGTCTTCCTTCTATCAACACTTTGTGATAACTGCCAAGTAAATAGTGTCAGACTTGACTAAATGCTTGCAGACGATTGTGGAGAATTCTTTATGCTGATGCTTACTGAACTGCAGGCCATCTTTATCATAAAATTGAGAACAATCATACAACTTCAACCTTACTAAGAGCAAAATTTCCACTTCTAGTAAAAATTCCATTGGAGATAAACACATTTTTGATGGACGCGGTGATTAGAAAACAAAAGCAGCATCAGGAAAGCATGCATTTTTCTCACCTTGAGTAAAATATTTTATCCTTTTTTCTGGTGGTTTTCTTTTTAATGTGTGCTGCTTTGTCCAGATATGCTCTTCTCTTTCCGTGTCCATCTTAGCTTCGTGCTCATTTGTTTCCATTTTAACTGTACTCTTTTGTTCGCATCCCATATAATTTCGTGTCCTGCATTTTTTAGTTCCCTGTACTTGCAGGTAGGTTGCATGTGTCTCTATATGGTATTTTCTATATCTGTATATCTATATGGTGTTTTTCTCTTTATTTATTTATTTCTTTTTGGAGGAGGAGGAGGGGCTAAGAATGACAGAGGAGTGGTGGTGTTGATGTTGTAGAGCTAGTGTCTAAAGATGTAGTTTATTTTCAGGGTTTTCTTTGAGATGCTGAGGGAGCAGGTGTGAGCAGGTGATATTTTCTGCAGGCTAGTTCTCTCTTCCTGTAGTGTCTGGAGGACTGAAGTATGGCTTAACTGTTTGAACCCCATGTTGTGTATAGTGAATAAATGCAAAGGGGTGATTTTGGTTTGGTTTAGTTTTTTTATTCTTTGAAAAAGCACATTCCATTTTCATAACAAAAGGTAGTGGTCATTAGAATCATAATTTTAATGAAGAGGTAGGAGCTTACAAAAATGATTTTTTTTCTTGCATGTTTAGAAGTCCCTTAATTATCTGTGTTGAAGTTTATCAGATTAAATCATGGTATAAGAAGTATTCTCTCTTTTTCCAGAAGGGAATAATTTTAGCATATGCAAATAAGTATTTACAAGTAAAAATGTATTTAGTAAAAGTGTATTTAATAATATTTTCTTAAAGTGTGCATAAACTATAGGATGAACCAGCTGAAGTGAAAATCCTGTGCCTTTTTGTACTTATTTCAGACACTTCTGAGAATTCATCAGCACTCTATGTTGTAAATGTTGAAAGAAATGGAAAAATTATTTATACCTGGAAGGTAAGTCCACTTTGGAATTTAATAAAAATATAGTTGAGAATAGTGCTGTATGTGAATCTAATTGAGTTCTTGTAGTTTAGTTTTTTTTTGCAGTAAGTGTTAGAATATGGAAGCACGACTGATTACAACCTGGGGAGGTTGGGCAGTGGGAAAATACCTGTTTCCACTTCAGACAAAGGTTAAGAATGATGAAATGGAGAGTAAAGTACTCACCTGATTAAGTCCATAGTGTTTTTGTCCTTGACTTTTTGCTGGCCCAGAATCTCTCCATGAATGAAACGCAACTTCTTTAAAACTCTTCATAAGCAGCACATAATTTCACCCTCAATTTCTTAGTGAAGCCTAGCTATTAAATTCATGTGCAGTGCTGTAGTTAAATATTTTCTCCTACTGAAATGTCTTAAGATGCCCTTTATCTAACACTATTTCTGCATATGTCATTCTTTAAGATTCATCTGAAGTAGCCCCTGTTTATTTGATATCTTGAAGTATCTAGAGCTGGCTTCTTGACATAGGATTCTGCTCTCCATGGTATATGTTTTTAGTTTTACTTCCAAGTGGGTTTTCTAATGGTTTTAGAAAGTGAAACTTTGTCTTCTTCTCATTGTTCATTTGATGAGACAAGCTGTGCTTCTTGACTGTGCATCTCAGAGGAGTGTGTAGATCCAGCTGGATCCTGGAGGATTTTGGTTCTTGAGTACAGATATGAGATGAACTCCAGTCGAGTAGGGATGCCTTTCATTCTCCTCTGGCTCAACAATGCTAAAACTCTCCAGCTTCCTTAGGGTTAAGGGAAGAGGTGAGGCTTCATCAAGGCTTTAATTTTAATATGCTTTCACTGTGGGTGGATGTTTCCTTTAGTACAAGCATAGGGAGGGGAGTCTGTACAAGACAACAGTAACCATAAAAACCATTCTAAAGAGTGTGTCGAATTTTGGGTTTTTTTCATTGCTTGAGACTCTAGAAGACTTAATGCAAGTAACCATGTAGCTCAGCAGGAGATTTGGTACTCTTTGTGTGTGGTGTTGCTGCTTTCTAGCACCTGTGGAATCTCACACTAAGCTTTTTAGGGCCTCTGACAGTCTAACTGCCCTGTGTGCTCTTCGGGCACTTGCAGCAGCACAAGAGATGAGTTGTAGCTCGAGGTTCACATATCTAAATGTGTCTGCCTGCATGCTGGTGTCTAAGCTGCTGCTGTCGTCTCTAGGGATCTGGTCAAAGCAGTTGGTGGAACTTGGGGAACTGGCCACTTGTAGCCTGTTCTTTGGGAGGAGGGGTGTGGTGTGGAGGATGTAAACTAGATTGAGCTGGCCTGGCTTGTTTCCCAATAGTTACAAATAGAAAACAACCTTTGTCTTCTAAGTGAGAGACAGTCAAGTGTATTCCATGTGAAACCAGGGGAAGGTGGACACTGAGTTTTATTTTCAAGCTTATTTTATAGTATTATGTTGTACTGTGTTTTTGACAATGTCTATATTTTGTGACATTAATAGTTATTGTAAAGGAAGATATTTTTAACAGAAGTGAATTCTATTTGCAAGGTAGTGCAAGGACCTTCAGAGTGCACATGGAAACAAGTGTCCTAGTTTATGCATAGTCATAGGCATTGAAGTTCTGTTACCAGCCTTGTAAAGTGTATTTTTCAGTATCTAAGTAAGGTGGTGTTAATGTTTCAGACACACTTGAAGAAAGAGTTATTTGTGAAAGTACTTGCTTAATCTTAAATTAGGGGGCCTGAAGCCTGTGTCTTAATATAAAGACATTTTGTTTTCCTTGTTTAAATCAGAAGTCAAAGACTTTTGTCATTGCCACAACAATAATGACACTCAGAAATAGACCCCTTAGGAAGCGAATACTCAGGCTTTTGTTTCAACTTCACAAAGCAAGATGCCATAAATTTGTAAATAACCACAGATCTCACCCCTCTCCCCCTAAGCAATTGTTAAAAACAATGAAGCTCACTGTGGAAGTAGAAGCCTGTGTGGCTGGATTTAATTTCAGTAGTTTAGCAATTTAGTGCCTATACTCAAAGTACATTAATACACATCAGTTTGATTTGCTATCCAGTATGTGCTGCAAAGCAAAATTTTCTTTTTTAATATATTTGGAAAATTTAAGGCATGGTAAAAATTAAGAGGTAGTAAAGTTTTGATTTGTAGTCCCAAACATTTGTTTGCTCCAAACAAAATCATAATTTATTAATTATCAATAAGCTAGAAAGGATATATTTTATGTTACTCTTCAAAGGCAGAAGGCTAATGGTGAGCTTGTAAAATACTTAGCCTTCAAAGAATCACTTCCTAAGGTAGACCTGAAATCCTTTTTTCAGGCTCCAGCCACTGGGAGCTGATTTTTGGAGATGTTTGATGTTTCTGTGCTCCCTTTTGAAGCAATGACCACCAAGCTGGTGAAGTTCAGAATACCAACCTTAGATCTCCAGGGGCCAGAGCATCCCTATTGATTCTTGTACTGATATCTCTGTTCCTGGCCCTATTGCCTGTAACTAAAACCAGTTTAGAAGCAAAGTGAGAGAGGCAGAGCTTTATGCAATGGCTTGTGGGCTGTGGATTGGCCACATTTCAGCTTTATCACGTGTTAGTTCTAAAAGGAAAAAATGAATCTTTGTTCTCTTGGAATTAGAATTTGCTTTTTTGGAATCACATAATTAACTGCCTGTTTATACATAGGACAGGGAAGTGTGTGAGGATGTGTGTCAAGGGGCAGGGAGAACAGGGAGATAGGCAAAAAAAGGGCAATGTTCAGCTTTGTGCATACTTATATTGCTAGTGCTAATTTGTTTCCATCCATAGGGAAATCAGAGAAACACTCACATTGGATTGTATGATCTTCAAACTAAACAAAACGAGGTGAGAGCAATACCAAGTTTCTCTCTGGTGATGACAGTGCTGTAGTGTTTCAGATTTTGATGCTTTGCAACACAGTATGTTATGTCCTTAAGGAGTGTATCGTTATTGCAAACATCTAAAAGGCTTGAGAGTAGTAAAGCATCATATCTGCAATCTTTATTTCTAAACAACCTTTTAAACCACAAGTCCTTTCCACTCTTCTCATTGCATGCATATGCCAAGAAGTAAATGTTTGGAATTTTCTTTATATGTGCATTCTTGGTCTGTTTGGTGATACCATTTTAAGAGATTATTTTGTTCTAAAACTGAACATACTGCAATTCAGTAACTAAAATAATGATAACAGGTTTTTGAAGGTGTCCCCATAGTAGTATGACATGAGTGAAATTTTGTATTTACATAAAAGTCTGCTATGCTGCTTTAGTGGCAGCATAGAGCTCAAAAGAACCAGTAAAAAACAAACATGAGAAAAAGGAGAACTGTTACAATTGAAGCTTGAAATGTGGTTTTCCTGGGCATGAAAAGATATGGCTTAAAGATAAAAACTGTGGGACAGCACTGTTTTCCTAAGGAGAAGTAGTGAGATGGTTTCCTTTATGGAGTTTGAAAAAGCACAGTTATTAACATTACTGTATTTCTCTGTAGCACCTCTATATGTTTGAGAAGAATCTGCACATAATCAGCTGTTCAATCAACAATGAAAGGACCTTATTGGGTAAATAAATGCTTTATCATTAAATTTTTTTTGTAATGATTTAGTTTAGTAGGATGATACATTTGGGTTTAGAATTACATAAATCTATTTTGATCTATGTGTTGCCCATAGCAGTTTATGAATTTCAGTGGATCCATCATCAGATAATGTAGGTAACAACATAAAGACACAGCTGTGACAATATTGCTGTTTTATTAAAACATCTAAGAAACACTGCCGCTTTTTCACTTTCTCCTCCTGCAATTGTGCATACCTGCTACACTTAGAAGAGCTTCTGATGCTCCTTTAACATACATGTTTTTGGTAAAAGAATTGTGGTGCTCGTTCTTCAAGAATGTTTGGTAAGATTAATGTCAAATATGCATACTCACTGTGGTTGTGTTGGTGTTTTCTCCCCCCCACAGCAGTCAGCTTCTGTCAATATACAGAGGAAGAAAGAACAAGTCAGCTCTTACAGTCAGGTACTGCAAGTGGATTTTTTAATGCTGCTTGAAATATTGTACCTTTTTGCTTTATTTTGCATGTGATTTCTATTTAGAAAACAAACTTGTGTGCATAAAAGAATGTTATCTAAAACATGTTCTTTTTGCAGTGTCCAAATATTTAACCTTGCTAATCGAAATTCATCCCATTAATAATGTGAGAGTCCTAAAGGCTGTGGATAGCTGTGTTCGAGTACAGGTAAAGTATTCAACTAATCTAAAGACAAGCCTTTTTAATCTGCTATGCTAGAGAGAAAACATGGTTTAGTGCTGAAATATCTCATGTTATCTTGCAACTGATACAGAGATAATGTCCACTGTTTCTTCAGAGAAGTAAAAAATGAAACTTCATAAAATGTTTGGTATAGAATATTTCTCCAACATGAAGGCTGCTTTTTTATTTCTCTTCAGTCTTCCACAGTTTGCAGTTATAGCGACTGGTAACTATTCATATGTAATATGAGCTATTTTTAGAAATTAAATATCATTAGTATGACTGATTTAATTTAAAAATACATAAATATCCAGCTGAAAAAACCCCAAACATTTTTAGATAAATGTTCTAAACTACTTTGGTTTTTTACTTACTTTTGTGAAATTTTCTGTACAGTTTCTTTATCCAGTTGAAGGCAGAAATGCTTCTACAGAAAGTCGTCTCTTGCTAGTTTCAGAAGATAAATGTGAGTTAATATTTTCAAAGTACATTGTCATAATTTACTTCAAGATTATTGTTATAGATTGTATTTTTGGTAGCCTTTTATTGGGGGGAAAAAACAGGAAAAAGAAGGGTGTGAGTTATTCTAGGTATTCCAAACGCCTTTCAAAAACTGTCTCATTTACCAGATTTTTTTCAATGTTAACAGAATGGCCATCTTTGTCTACAATTAGTTGCTTAGCTCTTGCATTCATCAGTTATCTTTATTTCTAAAAAAGCTAAAATAGACTCCTTATAGCTGCCTACATAAATTCAGAGCAAATCAATTGATTGAAAGATGTCATTTAACGTGGGAAGTGGGACAGGAATAGAGCAATAGTTCCTTGAATTCAGCTAACATTGCATATTCAGCCTAATCTGATGGCAGGAAATGGATAAAGATAGACACTTAGAAAAGACTGGGTTTTTCCTTCTTATTATAGAGTGAGATTTCTTTTCTCATCCCCTTGGAGAGACCCATCTTCCCTGAGCTAGACACCAACCTTGGGTAGATGGACTTAGGTGGACAGAGCTAAATCAGAAACACATCTGCTGGGTGAATGCTGCACTTCTCATGCAGGCCAGCTGTGGATAAGTTTCAGGAGTTTTGTGTGGGAAAGGACTGTGAGAGGTATTCATGTTAGGAAGTGAAACGAATCAGGGATAGTCTCAGACGTGGATGTGCAGCTCCTCAGACCCTTTCTTCCCACGGGTCCTCCTTGGCTTGGTTGGACACATTCCAGTCATTGCTCTTCAAGCCTGTGCTGTGCTGGTGTGGGCAAGGACCTGTTTCCATGAGGTGTTATGGGTGAGGCCACTCTCAGCTCAGGAAGGGACTCCAGGTCTCTGTGTAGGCACCTGTGCTCATATGTCACAGATTTCCTCTTACAATGAGTTGAACTTTCCTGGCCCTAAAGTGTTCTTATAGAATTCTAAGAGGTGAGCTTGTTTAATAAGCTGTATAAAAGCATTTAAAAATGTTTGGTTTTAATGATTTTTTTTTTAATATTTCAAAGATATTGAACAATTTGACATTCATGTTGTTGCAGAAGAAGACCACAAAGTGGTAAGATTGAAAAATCTTTTTTGAGGTTTTTTTACTTTAATTAATTTGCTGAAAGTTTTGGAAGTTTTTTTTAGTTTTATACTTGGGCAACACAAAGTTTATTAAAGAAAGCATTGATTACTATGGCAACTTATGCAGGTGAGCAAAGCTGACTGAAAAAATTTACACCTTGTAATCTATGAGGAAAATTATTTATTTCACTGGGTTTGTTATGTGCTGCTGAATGCTTCTGTGTGTTAGAAGTTGTAAGTAAACATAGTGTTTATTCCTTTTAAAACCATTTAAATATTTGCAACCATTTAAAATATTTTCAGAGTTGCCTTCCTAACCTTGTATATTGTGAGTCTGTGTGAAGCCAGTAAAGGACTAATTTAAAACAAATGAACGAAAGATGTAAAACTTAGATGCAGTCCGAGTACAGTGAATGTTCCAATCTCTGTTTCCCCTCATCTCTTTTTCATTTTTTAACATGAATTTGTCATCAACAAATTGTGGATATTCTGCTTGAAAGACTTATTATTAATGAGCATTCGTCTAATATAGTAAATAATTTTGTTATGAAAGCCAATGTTTTGTGTTATGGGGGTGAATGTAGGCTTTGAAGGAAAAGTTAAGGACCTGATTTTTGTCCCTTTGCAATCTTTCATGGTTTTCTCAGTTTATCATGACCCTTCAAGCAGAGGGGTTTTATATGCTAGACTACAGTTGTGGAGCAAAGACTTGAGTATAATCAGAAAACAGATTGATCTGATATCCTCCTGACAGACAGATTTGTTTTGGTTTACATGGTATCTCCCTACATTATTCGAGTGTGCATGTATACAATCCCAACAGTTTTCCACAGTTCTAGCCTTTTCCCAGCTCCAGCCCTCTCTCTCACATGGCTGACACTTTGGATAGAAATCTGTTCTGGAGACACATCTCCCTTCAGTAGTTAATGCAGCTGATTCTGAACTGGCTGTGGTATATCCCTCCTCTCTGAGGAAGGGTGCCTCTGCTATTCTTTGTTCACTTTGAGCAGTCTAAGTGGTGAATTCCTTGCAAGCAAGGAAGACTGAAAGATTTGTTAGTAGTTGTACCCTGAAAACTGTGATCTCTTTAAGCTGAGCACCTTGCACACAACAAAGGTGGACTTCATGCTGCTGACAAGGAGCCTGTTCCTTTCAAGCTCCTTGCTATTTGTGCCTCTTCTCTCACTGCTTTTCTCTTTAAAGCGCAGACTGTGCATAATTGTTGCAAAACTTTATATGGTGGCTTCTAATGTTTTTATTCTTTCTCTGTAGGTTATTCAAAAGTCAGGTCAGCTTCCAAGAGCCAAAGTTGTAGATGACCTCGTTTGGGCACAGTGGGATATGATGGAGCAAAGACTCTTCTACATTGTTCCAAAGGTGAGCTGAAAGTCATTCTTGCAGTTTTGTTCCTGCTTGTCTAGTGACAGTGAAGTTTTAAGTGTGTGGGGTAGCAAGTAGGGGTTTGTTTTCATTAGGATGGTCTTTCTTGGTCTTGCCTCAAATAACCTAAAGCAAAATCCAAACTTGCCTTAGCTGCTGCGTGCTTAGTACATTGTAAGAAGAATGGTGAACTTGGTGTTTTGTATTAAAAAGGTGGGCTTGCTAACTCTTTTTTTTTATTTAGAAAGGTCTTTAACTCAAAAGTATCTAACTCTCTCCAAAACTGTTGTGAATGTAATGCCTCTCTTCTAGAGAATTCACATCCAGAAGGTATTTTGTGTGCAGACTTACTGAGTGACCAAGTGAGGACAGGTTCTTGGCAAGAAACTCTGAAACTCTTAGGGTTTGGGTTATTTTGTCTGAGGGGCTATTTGCACTTGATGCGTTCTCTGTAAATAAAAAAAGATTTTTCTGTACTCTTCTTAGCCATGAAAAGAGTGAGTTAGGAAATAACAGGAAGTGAACTGTGATGGAGAAATGCATTTATGTTTTTGTTTCTGAGATACCCTTTTTGAACTGACCAAAGTAAGATATAGCTCTTTTTGCCATATAGGTAGATATGGAAAACATTTTTTTAAAATTTTCTAAAATGTGTGAGATGTGTATTGCTGTGTGTAAGTGAGAGCCCACGCAATTATATATGATTGGCAGATAATGATCTGGGACAGGAAGGAAGCATGTCATAGTGCTACTGTGAGGGGTTATATGTGGTTTCTAAATTCTTTTGTCCCCTAAATTCTGCATATCTGTTAGCAAAGCAGATTAAGTGTGAAGAATGGTGCTGAGTATCCAATCACTTCTCAGTCTGTAGAATATGTTTTCTTACTTACAAAACACATACTTCTTAATTCCAGGAATCAAAGAGTACTTTAAGGTGTGTCCAGTTTTATCCTGATGAAAATTTTAACTCAATAGTAAGTTATGAGTATTTTCTTATATAATGGTTTTTAGTGGGATGTGATTATGTTTTCCAGGTACTATCAGTTTGTCTTTTTAATGGTTCAAACTTTTTCAGAGGAAAACTGGAGTTTGTTTTTCCATTTGTTTTCTGGGGGCTTTTTTGCATTATTTTCTTGTCAAGAAAATACTCAGTCAGATTCAGATTTTGCCACGGTAAGGTAACTTTGGTGGAATTACACTTTTTTTGACCTAGAAGGCAATAAGTGACATTCATGACACTATACTGATCTTATACTTAGTTATTGAAAAAGCAGGCTTATCAAGTGCACTAGACAAAGAAACCGTGTACTGATTTTGTGTCAGTTTTAAGTGAGAAAGGAACGTTTGTTGCAGCCAAAATACAAAAAACAGAACATGAAAATTACAACGTGTAATTGTTATTAGACTTTTGTCCCAGTGGCTGAAAATTGCTGCACTGCAGCAATTTATTTTCTCCTTTTAAAAAATAATCTGTTTTATGGGGGTTTTTGAAGTGGCTGTAAGGATTAGAGGATTGTTAAAATATTGAACCTGGTGAAATGTGACTGACACATTTTGCTGGTCTGAAATGCTAAGCATGGTATATTGACCTCTGTAAAGAACAGGTTTGTTTACTTTTTTTGTTTAACAGCTGGAATCACACCTGGATATTGCTGTAAATGACACACAATTAAAGTAAGTTGTTTGTTTTTTTAATGTTTTGGTTTGCTTTCCTTTTAATATACATGGTAATATTTTACAAATCCAGGTAACATTTTTCAAAGCCACAATATCTTTGTTTGCAGTTGCCTATATGGTGCTGGAACAGGAGAATAACATGAAAACTGTGTCCAGACCTCCATTTCTTATTCTCATCAGGCTCAACTGTAAAAAGTAATTTAATCCTTGACTGCTTCTTAGTGTCATTTTAAAAAATTATTTGTCTGAAGAGCTAGCTACAGGTTAAACCTTCTGAGTATGCTGAACCTATTTAAATTAATTTGCTTTAACCTTGGGCATGTTTTAATGGTGATGTCAAAATTTGTCAAGGGAAGCTCTGCATTTTTAATTGCTGTTGCAAATTTTATTGGGCAGTTAAGCAAACCGGTAGCACCTTTTTATAGCCTGTGAAGACACTGCCTGTACTCTGTTCTCCTTCAGCACGCTCTTTCCAGCAGCCTGCACTTTCAAAGATGATTTGTCTGATTCTGTGTCTGTCACGCACATGATGGCATCTGAGCTTGTCTCCTGAGGGCTCCCTTTTAACTGAGGGAAAAACTAGTCAGGATGGCTTAACTCTGTCATAATCCTCATCTATCTTTACATTCCAAACGGGCCCATTTATTTTTGTGAATAAAAAGGGAGGCCAGAGCTATTAGGCCAGGTATCAGTAGCTGAAGGTAGTTGAGTTCCACTCTGCCCAAGCTGCGGCTCTCGGAATGTCTCAGTGCTGTGCATAAGGCTCAGTGTGGTGCTCCTGCATGTGCAGGTCGCCCTATAAAAGGACACTGTATCCTCTTACAGTTGGTGCTGAAAGGACACAGCTCTTGAAAGAGCTTCCATGCTGTATTTTACTTTATTTTATTTTTTTTTCCAAGTTAATGCAGAGGACCAAGGGGAAAATCCTTACAGGATCGAAATACTTTCTGGAAAAAAATACAACCAAACAAAAAAACCACTCACCAACAAAAAAGATAAAGCAGACTGACTACAATCTTCTGCTGCATGTTTTGCAGGGTGAAAATAGGCCTTGTACATTTAGAGATATGTAAAACCATTAAAGCACAGGTAGCATGAGACTGAAAATGTCATGGTATAACAAGTTCCATGTGAGTGTGATTTTGTGCTTTTCTTTTCAAGTATTTCCACTAAAAGTAGTGTCCCTATTGCAGATTAAACTGTAGCTTTGCAGACATGCGCTGTAGAGCTGGTCTGCAAAACCTTTGAGTTATTAGGTGTCACAAGTATTTGGATTTCCAGTATGTCATGAGAACTTGCTTTCACTTCAAAGTATAGGAATGGTTGGACAATGTAGTAAGTGAATATGAAGTTGTCAGGTGTGCTCAAAATCGTTTGATAACAGTGTGCAGTCTTGGGATTCTTGTTTTTAACAGCATTGAGCAAATTGGTTAAAGCCTGATTTAACTTGCATTACAGAACATTTGATTATAATTTAATTACTATATTTTGGTTACATAGTGACTGTTCTGGTGATCTTTTTGTTGTGATAAATCCCTGTGGGTTTACTCAGTGATCTTTATTTGCTCATAGACTTGTGAATTTTGGATATGATTACTGTCAAGATCAAGATGTTGCATCTAAATCTTTGAACCTTCAGGTTTTCACAAGTAAAGCAGGTAATGAATAAATACGAGTATGGTCAAAATTACCTTCACTAGTAATTATCAAGCAGTGTAATCCTAATTGATTACTGAATTTCTTCATAAAATATTGCAAACACACAGAAATACAAACGTTTATAATGTGGGTGTGAGATTTTTATTCCTTTAGAGTGTATTTGGCAGATAACTGTGAGGAGAGGGAGAAGGCAACTGTGCTTTGTCTTAATAAATTTTTTAACTTCCGGAAGCTGCAGTGAAGTTGAGCTGAAGTACCCAGGGTTTTATATATCAACACCACCAACAAAACTGTCACCCAGAAATTTTTTGGTAGCCCAACTTCAAAGAACTGATACTATGCTATCCTTTAGTGGAATCTCTCAGTCTAAGAACACCGTAGCGTTTTCCTGTCAGTGTCAGAAACCAGAAGGTACCAAAGTGTAGCTGTGTGTTACATTAAAGCAATCTAATGTTAAAGCTGACCAAAATTATGTTAGAAAGTAAATTCGAGGAAGGTTTTGTCTGGTTTTTTGACCTAGTGTATATATTTGTGTTAGAGAGTGGACATATATACACAGAGCATGTGCAATGCAGGCTCTAAGAGCTTCATATTGCTGTTAGTATGTGGTGTTCAGAAAGTCCAAGTATGTGATAATAAACATGGTATGTGCTACTCAAGGGTTTAGTACATATATGATTCCTTAAACTTAAACCTAGAATGTTTCTTAAACCTTTAGGGCTTTGGAGTCTCCCTCAATCCTAATGTATGCATGAGCTTTTTTGGATTAAAAACTGGTCTCAAGAGATGTCTGTTCATCACAGCTGTTTTCAGCTTCGGAGTTAGACCATACAGGCAGGCAGAGATGGTGCCTGTTTAACTTTTTGAGTTATCAGCAGAGTTGTACAGGGAAGTGTTGCAGTAGAGGCTTCACATGTCACTCCCCAAGGCCTGCTGTGCACACCAGTGAACTGCTGAGCTGTCTGCCACTTGCACTGAAATGGCCATTAGTGCAAATCAAGTGAAATACAGCTTCCTTACATGGATTTTTTCTTACCAAGGCAAACTGCATGCTTATAAAGATTAGAGGGAAGGAATTAGAAGTAAGAGAAAGCCAAGTTTCTGTCTTTCAAACGCAGATTAGGCTTTTTCTCTGTTAGCAAGAGAGTTGCTTATATAAACAGCCAGTCCAATAACAGAAAATATTACTGGTTTGTATATAGGTTTACTTTTTAAACCTTATTCCTCTGGGGTTTATTCAGATTGCAGCACCTCCTTGAGTTTAGGATGAAGTTTAGTCATTCTCCAACAAGACACTTGTTTAGTTACTGTGAAAGAAAATGTTTTTTTCTGTCTGGTGATACAATATTTAAAGTCTGTGTGGAACCTTTGACAGGTGCTTTTCATTGCACTTACTATAAAACAGATAATTTGACAATTGAACTTGCTAAATTAGATTACTGTATGTCTCTTTTCCTTGAATGTTGTTTAAAACTGAGGATTACATTTCACAACCCATTTCAGGTAACTAACAGTTTGGAGAAAGTTACTTTGGTGCTAAAACCGTATTTTGTTCTTGAAAAACACTGTGGGTCATCACACTAAAGGTTCCCTTTTGTGCCTCAGTGGTGATTTGGAGAACTGGGCTGCAAGTTCTTTGTGGTGTGGACTGTGCCTGCTCTGGGACTGCTAGCACACCTCTGATATTAGTGCCAATATCCCTACTTGTACCATTCAGACATCCCTGGCAAAGCATAGTTGGCAAAACTTCAAACTGGAATATTCCATGCAATTTCCCATTTAATAAAACTGTTACTGGCTGCGGCCAGTCTGAACTCTGAATGAAATAACTTCTCCTTTCTCAAACTTCTGCACCAGAAAAGTAGCTCTGTTCCTTACACACAGCACAGATGAAATCTCTCCAGATAAAAACCCCCATGTAATTCTTGAATAGAGAAAAAAAAGCAGTTCCAGTCTCAGAATTAACTTTGCTTGTCCAGAATTCAGTGGTTGTTAGGTAAACACTGCACTGTTATGTTTTCTCTTGGTGCTTTAAAAATATTTTTCAATTAAATTTGCTCAATATTAAAAAAAATACAGGCAGTAAGAGGTCATAGACACTGGATAACCATCATCTATCTGCCTGAAATTTAGGCATCTGGACTATGTTTCTAGAGAGAAATAGGCATCTCCAGAGGATGATTCAATCCATATTTCTTTGTTTGCTGAATAGAGGTCTGAATGAGAGATGTTTGGATAGCTGAAGTTAAGTGAGGCAAGTCCCTCTTAAGTCAGTACAACTAGACAAAATGACCTGGTGCAATGTTGTATTTGAGTTGTTACATTTGGATGCTGTGTTGAGATGCTGTTACAGCCTCATATCTTGAGTTTTTGCTTTAACAGAAATGAGGAATTTATAGTTAAAGTTTCCTAGGGAAAATTTAATGCCGACATATCATAGGTGACTCTCAGTGGGGTGACTTTGTTGAGTGCCAGAGTTGTAACTGCTGTTTCCTGAATAGGGGTAGAACTTAATTCTAAAATTCTTCCTTCTTTTCTCTTTCTGNGGGTTTTTTTTTTGGTTTTGTTTTAATCTTTATGGTCAAGATCTTTTTTCCCTTTTATTTCTGGAGAGATAAGTGTCCATCCAATTACATACTCATATGAGTCTTCTCACCTCAAGGGATTCAGCTACAGCTTTTACTGTTTGCAAACGATTTTGAAATGGGTAGTGTGAAAGACCTGGCTCTGCATACAGGTGCAATAGGCTAACAAGCTTTCCCTGCAGCAGCACAACCCAGTTCTAATTTGCAGGAGCACTGCTAAGGGTAGGAAACGAGTCTGTGGTGTATTCTCAGTCTCTGGCTGCTCTACTGGGATTGCCAGGACTGTGTCAGATGTTACATTGCTTGGATACCTGCTGGTCTGAGGCTGCCATGTTTCTGTCTGTATTAACAAAGCACCATTTGTTATTTCCGGTTGTTTGTAGTTCAGTTTGTTGACACGTGGACCAATATTCTTGAGTTGAAAGATCACATCCTATTTATAGTCTCCCATAGCTGCCATTTCTGTGGTCCGTTTGCACATTGCCCACTGACACTTCAGTCTGAACAATACTTGCATGTTGTGCAATTTATAGAGCAGTGTACACAGAAGACTCCAACATACAAGAAAAAAATTGCAGTGCTGGAAAGGAGCTGTTGATAATAAAACAGCAATCTGGTGGGTTGCTGGAACTTTTCCAGTCTTCCTCATGAGTCCTGATGCTGCTACTTTAAAAATTATGCATATTCTGAAAGAAGCCAAGTGCTCTGGCAAAATGCCATGTCTGTTGTCTGAATGGCTCAAATATCCAAGCAAAACTGTATCAAACCATATTCAGTTGACTAAGAATAAGCAGGAAGAAAAATTGCATCTTAAGAAAGCAGTTATCTTCCCCAGAAGACAGAAGTGTGAAGTGTCTCAGCCATATCTGTATCACAGCTATGATGCAGCCTTGTGGTGTGAAATACTGAGGCATTTAATCAAATAAAGTAACTGGGTAACTTGCTTTTTTTTGTACTTGTGCTTTTTCTGCATAACTTGTATACACAGCCTTTATTTTTTACAGAACAGTACCTGTATTAGTGTTACTTTATTTTCTTCTTTAAAATTATGAACTTTCAATAAAGGTAAATGGTCATATTTGTGGACGAGCTTTCCCAACTGTATTGGGATAATGTGGTTTGGAAGCTGTTTCTAACATGAATGCCAAAGCATCAAAGTAAGTTTTTATAAGAGATGAAAGCAGGGTTGCCGTCCAGTGGGGTCAAAATGGATCAGTCTGATGTAGAATTATTCTGGGAGTGGGAAACCCTGTATACAGTGCCCTGGCTGAAATAAACTTTTTCCAAGGACTGACTTCTCTCCTAAAAAATGTATTAGCAGTTCTTTGAGCTGGAAGGGGGAGAAGTGGCTATCACTTCTAGTGTGAGAAAGCTCTTGTAGTGTATTCATGCTGCTGCCAATATGAGATTACTTGAAAAGCAAAGAAGTGGTGTTTTACTATGTAATTGAGCATATCTGACAGCTCCTGAACACAAAATATCTGGATTGAGGCAGTCTGTGGAGAGAAAGGCTCGATCAGTTTTCTGGCTGCAAGCATGATTTCTCCTGGAAAAGGCTAAAATGTACTTCCCCTAAAGGGAAGAACTGGCCATGACAGGACCCAGGTTTCCATTATACCAGATTGTCTCCTCTGTTCTTTCTTGATTTTGTTTCATTAGGTAAATGATGATTAGAGCCCATAATAGATAGTCCTGTAATCTTTACCTTTTTTGAGAGATTATTTTTAGTTTATAATTTGAAACAGTCTTGATTTGGTTTTGTGCAGTATAAAGATGTCTAGATGTCCAGCTGGACCAGTGAATTTTCTTTCTCTATTTTGTCTTTTTAGGAGGCTTGTGTGTGTGTTGTAGTCTAGTCTCTGATATTCCTCATGAGGTCATATACTCCATTTATTTTTTACATAAAGGTAAGACTAACTTGTTAACTTACTGTACATTATTTGGGAGAATGTCAGTGTGCTGAAAGAGTTACAGAATGCCTTTCAAAACAAATGACTACCAAATTCTGCAGACAATAAACTACTGTGGCTGGTTTTAAACACAGCAGCTGGCTTGAGCTGCAGAGTTGACTTTCCTGCTGTAGACTTCCTGCCTGATGCTGAGTGAGTAGCTTCAAACCAGTGGCCTTGTAAATGGTTATTAATTTGGGCCCTTATTTCTAGCCAGACTTTCCGGCATGCTGAGCACAGACATCAGTGAAATCTGCGGGAGTTTGCAGGTGTGTTGTACTTTTGCCATAAGGCATTTGTATGGGAAATAAAGCCAACAGCTCATAGCTTGAATGTCTGTTTAGAATTCCAGTTCAACATGTCATTTTCACAGCAAGAGGTGCAGCACCCACTGACTCTCAAGAATAGCTGCTGTCTAAGTGGTGCTCTAGCTCTTAAAGTTAAGACCTTTGTTTATGTTTTAAAATAATAAAGGACATTGTTTTATTCCAATCAGAATGAAAGTTCTGATTATCAAGATTTTCTTATTTGATACATGGACAGAGAGGCAAATTATTTCTCAAGTGAGAAGCTGCATAGTATGGAGTAACTGTGTTCAAGTGCACAATATGTCTCTGTTCTACCTTAACTATTTGCTTTCTTGTGTCAGGATGCTTCTCACATGTCAGAGCTGCACATACATGATGCTTTGCTGCTGGAATATTGTGGGATTGAGTGAACTACCTTTTGGTGTTCTTGAAGGCATTAATGAATTGGAAAAAGTCCTTTTTGGGTGTGACACACTGAGCATTGCACTGCTGTGAAGGGCTGATTTCCCAGATGCACCTGACATGTAGCCAGAGAGTTGTTGGATTGCTTGGGGCCAAGCATGGCCCTTGTACATCCTAATCTGTGCTAGGAAGAAACTGAGGATAAATATGGTGACATTGACTAGCTAAGTCTGAAATGAGCTCTATGGAATGGAGTTTTTTGGTGCAGAGCTCTTTGTGGGCTCATGTAAGATTCATCAGTTTTACGAGAGAATTTTAAAAATGGTCCTGCAGTGACCCACAGAAGCAGTGGGTCCATAACTCACATTTTGGGGTCCATAAGCCATATTTTGGAGACATTTAAGGAGTTCAGTTTGTTCTGCAGCCTCTGTAATCTTGACTGGAAGCTTCCCACCCATGTTTAAACAGTCACTGCAGCATGAACAGGGAAGTCACAATGTTGCAGTTGAATTCTGCCGTGCTGGTTTTTTAGCTTGTATGTTCTCATGCTGGCAAGTGACAAAGTGGTGATGGTGAGTATACGGACTCATTGCAAGCAAACTTCAGTCATATTTTGTATGAAAAACTGTGTCTTTTGACACTTCTGCCTCTGTAGTGTTGCTGGTGGTGACTTTTTCTCTTGGTGGTCTTGTGGACTGTGGATCTTTTATTGAATTTCCATGCATTGTTAAGTAGCATCCTGATCATGGCACTATTAATTGCTATAATCTTCAGTGTTTCTCAGAGATAGAGGAAATTTGAGGGCATTGTGTCATTCTTGCTGGGTGCCAGAAGTGTGGTACAAGTCTAGATTGAAACAACAGCTGTGCTGATGGAAAGCCCATGCAAACACAGCAGGTCTGAAATTGGCCTTTGTATAAACTGAGCTGAACTAAATTACAGCAATAGGGCATGCAGATAAACAAAGTGGAAATTCTTTAAAGCAGTTGAAAGATCACCAAAATGTGAAACACAGCTATATAAAGGATTTGTGTTTGGGTTTTTCTGGAGAAAAGGTATTTTTATATAAGCTTGCTCTGGGATGGAGTGCTTCTTTAAACACAAACATAGGCTATGCAGTGCATGGCTAGTTTTCACACACTAAAGGACTGCATTGTGTAGGTGCCAGTCTACTGTGTGTGCAGGACCTGTGTTTAAGATGGATTAAATCTGTCTGTGCAGACAACCCCACAAAACATTCTAAAATATCCCTGTTTGGGTCTATGGGCACTGCTAAAATTTCTGGCTATAAAGTAATAGGTGAATTGTAACAAATGGTGTTTATCGTTTGAGGTTTTAAAAGTTTGGGGTTTTTTTCCTCCAGGTTACAACAAAACTTTTACAGTTTCTCTAGAAAGAACGGAATCTCATCAATTGAAGGAAGTGGCTTTTATGAATCTTGGTAGGTTACTTGTGTTACTTTCCTGTGTGATTGCCATTCTCTGGGTACCAGGGGGACAAATAGCTAACTCTTCTCTGGAAGGAAAGGATTTTTTTTTTCTTGACTTTAGGTAGCAGTGTTAATTTGCTGCTTTTCTTCTGCTTGCCTTTTGTATTTGGCATTTGACATTGCAATGCCTCACTATTAGTAAGCAGCTTCCTCTGGAGTTGTCTCAGAATCTGTGCTGGACACCAGCTTCTGAGTTCTTGAATATCTCAAGTTTCTTGAATCCTCTCCTGGAAACCCAAATGTGCTGCTAGTGTTTCCTGTGTTCATAGGACAGCAACTTTTAATTATCTCCTTTTATATTTCCTAGATATAATCAATTCCTCACAGAGAAGCGGGCCAAGTTGAGAATCATGTGAAAGAGTCTCTTAGAGCAAATAAATGATCAAGTGCTAAATTGACCACTG
Source organism: Rhabdornis inornatus (assembly GCA_013397075.1). Lineage (NCBI taxonomy): Eukaryota > Metazoa > Chordata > Aves > Passeriformes > Rhabdornithidae > Rhabdornis > Rhabdornis inornatus. The sequence continues at coordinate 203,487 of VWZS01001016.1, read as the reverse complement.
TTGTTTCTTTAAATAGACCATTACGTGGCTGCTTATTTGCCTGGCCAGTTCCTGCACCTCCTGAACAGTCAGCATCCTGATCTGCTGTGCTATAGTTTATTTCTGACAGGTATAGTAAAACTGCTTTAAGTAATTTCTTTGTTGTTGTGGAAACTTGTTCATATCTCTTTACATGAAAGTTGTATTTCTCAATGTTTCCTTATTGCACAGTGTTCTGAAAAAAGAAGGGTACTGAAAAAATCAGAATGACATTTTTGCTACTTTCCATTTTAAAAAGAGAAGCTGAACTGGCATTTCATACTTTATGTATTTCATACTTCTTGCTTGTTATGAAATGGAAGAAGACCTTTCACTGAATTTGAAATTCTCTGTCTTGGTTTCATAGTTTCCCTTCCTTCAATTTTGCCCGTGGTTCTTGGTCCTCCACTGTTTTCGTTTCACATGAGATGTAAATTTGATTTTACATTTCCTTCCTCCAATTGAGTTGCTCTAAATGTGTGTTTTTGGAGGGTGTGGGGAAAGGAAATCTGTGCTTCCTTTACCTGATCAGGCTGATGCAATTTAATTTAGAGTCTCATCTGAGATGTGTGTTACTTCATTTCCAACAAACACGTCTTTGTGGGAAGTGGTTTATTTTTGGAAGTGGGGTGCCTTTGTTTGAAAACAGAAATCCGTTGTTCTGATTGGGTGAAGGAGACATAAATTGTGGAAACTGGTGCAGGGGCAGCATCACAGGAAGCTAGTACCTGTTTCATAGGAGTAATGAAGTACTGTCCTGCTAAAAATGAGTGGAAAACATCACTGCTGAATGGTGGGCCTGATTTCTCTGATGCAAAGGGTCTGAAATACAGTACCTGTATGGTACCATCATGGTGGACATGAGTGCTAGTATAAATAAAATGGTTTTGGTCTGATGCTTCAGTGAATAATTGTATTATTCACTGAACCTTCCTGTTCTGGCCATTGGGATTGATGGCAAGAGATCCACCAATAGAAGTTTGTATCATGATTCTGCATGTGAGCAGTTCTGACCTGCACAAACAGTAACAATAGGTGCTAATTCTAGTGTTGAACTTGTGCTACTGTCTTTATGCTCTGCTCTGTTCCATCACATGCAGTCTGATTTGCGTTGGAGCAGCATTGTTAACATCAAATCTCTGCACCTTCTCTGTGTCAGCAGTAGGGAAGGAGAGAATTGAGTATGGACTGTGCTCCTTATCTGCCTTCTTTATGGAGCCAACACCATTCCTACTCCTCTTCAGCATTGTACCAGGGCAGGCAGTGCAAGAGGCAGACTCTTTTCTTACTGCTGGGGGCCTAGGAGTCTTAAGAGAAATACTGGTAGTAGGCAGATTTTATGTTCTTACTCCTTTTTGTTCTCAAACCAATGTTCTTCAGGTGAAGATGCAAGAATCGACATGTTACAAAACTGTTCCATCCGGTCCCCATGGGTGTCAACAGTCCTGGATTGCAATGCAGGAAGTCTGTATGATGTGAGCATCAGTGACAGTGCCTTGCTGCAGTTCCTACAGAAGAGCAAACAAGACTGTGAGAGATTGGCAGCTCTGCATTGTGCCCTGCTCTACTTCCAACACACAGAAGGCTTGGAAATGCAGGTGGGAAAAGAACCTCCTCTAATTTTTTTTCCAGTGACTGATGTCTTATACAAAGCAGGAGCAGGCCATGAATGGTATCAGCCAAAGAGAAGTCCTGATTCACCCGAGCCAAGAGGCTCATTGGCTGGGCTGCCCTAAACCCCTTTATCGGTCCAGGCTGTCCTGAAAACATTTGTGTCTCTATCACTACTCCATGCAAAGTGTTACTACCAAAACCAAATTTTCTGTACTCTCTTACAACACTTGCTTAAACAGAGACATGTGACAAGCTCCCTGTTCTCATTCTGACAGATTATTCGGTGGATTTCTGAGAACCTGTCAACATGTTATTCTTTTGACCCCATTCAAGAATTTATCATTGGTAGGTATTTCTTTTCCTGCATACTGAGTTTTCCTGCATACTCCAGTTGACACTGAAGGAGAGACCATGGCAGTAGAAAGTGACTCTTATTTCTGAACTTTTTGGTTATGATTTGTGTTAACTAACTTGCATTTTGTGGCATTAAGAGACAGTATCAGTATTTTAGAAGATACATAGACATCTCAAAATTGTCTAGATCTCAGATTGGCAGTAAAACTTCAAATGCATTCTTCTGTCTAATGGAACAAATGGATTTATCATTATTTTAGGTCTCTGGAGATGGTTCCTCAGCTCCATTCTCCTCTAGCTCTAACCCAAACCATTTTTTTCAAAAGGATTTGGCTTATCATGATATTCTCTTCTAATAGCTGGTTTCTCGGTCTAGCCAGTGCAGAGTCTTTGTACAAAGGACCCCTGCAGTGCTGAGCTGTAGCCAAGCAGCTGACCCAGCCCTGCAGCCATCTGGACTTCTCTTCCTCCTTTTGTGCACAGAATGGGACCAGTTCCACGATGGAGGAAGCTGTTTCAGGGACAGCAGCAGGATTTGTCCCTAAAAAAGTGTCAGACAAGGAACAGTGAAGCCTACTCTTGTTAACTGATTATACATTCTTGCCCTAATAAATCTTTTTACATTACATTCAGCCTCCCTGTACTGCAGAATGTGTCCAGAAATTCAGAACCTGGATAAACTCCTGCCCTACACGTCACTGCATGACTGGATTGGGGTAAGATAACAGCTGGTACTTTAATTAATAGCTAGAGGGTCTGGTATTTTATCCCTTAGAGCAGCCTATAGCTTGTGTATCTTACCTTTTCATAGCTATGCTCCAAATTGATACCTTTATGCCTGTGCTTTATGCCTGCTTTAGTTTCCCAAGTCTTACCCTTTATGGTGTTTTCCATGACTCAAATGTTTTGACAAAAAAAATGCATTTTCAAAACCAAGAACGGTTATTGTAACTAAATGGATGGTTAAATATATAAGTTTTCATAATGAAGTATTAATTTATTTCTTACCATATGAGGTTTATTATGAATACAGAATAAATTTAGCCAGCAAAACCATGCAGTTATTTCCAGGACAAACAGAATCAGTAGAGTTAAGATTTACAAGTAAGCTTGCAGGAGTAAAATAACTTCAAGCAAGGCTTTACAGTTAGAGCAAATACTGTCTAAATTTCTCTGCTGTGACACTGTTCTAATATGTCGTTTCTATAAAAATAAGGGCACAGTTTTGGCTGGCTGGCTAGCTAATTTCACTGAGGAAATAGGTGATGGAGAGTCATTTAGATGCCCCATGTTCTATGCTGAATTGTAAGATTACAAATAATTTGTCTGTATTTATAGGTTGTCCCTGGAGTAATATGTGCCACAGACATTATTTCTCTACCTGTGTTAGAGGTAAGCTCTAGTATAAAACCACATTTGTATTTGCAGATTAGTAGCTGCTTTTTTTGTGCACTGGGAGTGTGCTAAATATTAATGCAGCAGTGTCACCACTATCCAAAAATATATGTAAGCAAAAAATTGCCCTGTTGGAAATTATTTATGCATTTACTAAAATATCAGTTAATCAGACTCAAAGATGATAGGGTTTTTTCCCCTTTCCGAAGACACCTCTATTCAACAGGGAGGTTAATCCACAAATTAATTTGTGTTAATCAGATTGATACCACTTCACTTTATCACTTTGGTAGCTGAAGGCAGAGGTGGCATAACAGAGAAGTAGGATTTCTACACATGTCTACATGTGCCCACATGCCCTTTGAGGGCTATTTCATTGTGCTGCCATTGATGTGCATGGCTCGTGACCCTCTCACTTTGTTTTGTCCAGAGCATCCTGTGATTGCACTTATGTCAGGGCTTTGGCTACTAAATCTAGACAAATTCCTGCACAGCCTGGAAAGGGCAATGGGCTGTGTGGGGAGAGCACAACTTTCAGTAGGAAGTTTTACTTTCCGTTGAAAATAACATGAATGATTCTTCCCATATTCCTATTCCACTCCCTCAGCTCCAGTTAGAGAAACTCTTGAAATTTTCCTAAGGACTCCCCTACAAAATCTGAAAGAGAATTTTAGTAAGCAGTTTGTTGTGGAGAGCTAATGGTAAGAATGAGGAGTTTGGACACACCAGCAACACATAGAATTAGACTCTGGATACATAATGGTGTTGTTCCATGTAGGTCTTTAAAGATGTGCTTATAATTAGCCATAAAGCATCACTGTTCATAAAACCTTTTAAAAGTCAGTGAAATTGCCTGCTGCTCTTCCACTCTGCAGCAGTGCATCACAGCTGTGCTGCACATATTCACAGGGTTGCTGTTGGGGAATCAGCCTTTGCATGCTTTGCTTGGAAAGGCTGCCCTGAGAACTGGGACACCTGGGAAAATCAGATCTTGAGAAAATCTGTGTGCAGATAATCCCTGTAATTCACTGAGGTCACAGTTAGCAGGACTTTAATTTGTCTGAGATTGAACCTCAAGCCCCTGGGGGTGCATGCCTTTAGCAGCTATACTTCCTGATTGTGGAACTCATTTCCTATTTCTGTCTGAAACCTAAACAGATTGAAAAGGTCAGAGTTGAGCTAAAGACAAGTATTTCCTGCTACTTTTGACAGAAAATTGCTCTGACTCTTGCATGAGGACAAAGATGCTAATACACAGAGTAAGGTTTAATGATCTCGCTGTTTTGCACCACACCAATGTCACAAACCCACCACAGCTTAAGTGGTCAGCTGCTCTTTCAGTTGGTGCATGTTGTTGGTATCAGGAGTCAGACCCTGGTGACAGATCTCGTTCTGCAAGTAGTATTTCTGTTGCAGAGATTTTATGGCTTTTCAGAGAAACAATGGTTAATTGTTATTTTGAGAAGTTTTTTGGAGTTCTCAAGCCCATGGGTTGTTCAGAGCTTTGGGAAGTCTGTATCCATATTCACATTAAAAATTTGTGCTATTTGGGTATCAGATGTTTTTGTCAGTAAATTCCTGTTCATCAAGATACACTGAGAAAGCGGAAACAATTAGTCCAATTGTCCAAAAGTTCTACACAAGGATTGTAATCGATAAGTCTAATTTTTCCCCCTTTTTACTCACAAACCAAACTTGCAGAGGTGCAAGTAAGTTCAATCAGAAAGGGAAGAAGGCAGGAGGAAGAAGGGAAATAAATAAAATAGGAGGAGGTCCAGGGGAAGAGTGAAAATATATAGTGCATGAAATCCTGGTGCTGGTCAGAGCACCAGGAAAGAGTTTCTTGTTTGTGCTGTGCTGAGCTTCTGGGGTGCAGTGATGACAATGCTCTCTGAATGACATCACTGCTGGGGAGACACAGCACTACAGTCCGGAGAGACATTGGCCTCTTGAAGGCTATTATCACCCCACATCTTTTCCAAGGGGTGTAGCAGAGAGCTCTCTATCTTCAGTTAAAAACCCACTACTTATGAAAGGCTTCAGGGGAGCTTTTCATGGATTGCAAACTGGTAAGGCCTTGCTTTGACTTCTGATAATACAATGTCTTTTAGCTGTCATGCTTAGGTGTTAATTCTTGACTCTCTGTAAATGTCTCCCAAATAAACACCTAAGATGAAGAAGCCTTCTCTTTCTAGTCCTTGTCCTGATGCTCCTCAAGAAATAATAGATTTAATTGTAAAAATCCTTTGCTTTAAACTTTGACTTTTTAATGAGATCTAATACAATCCATCTTTTTGGGATTAAAAGCAGACAACACTCAAAAGTCTACCACTTCCTGTTAGAGATTTCATATATGAAAGAAAATTGCTGTCTTGCTTCCCCCTGCCACATATCCAAGTCCAGTGTGGCCTGAACACAGTTTTGCAGTGGTAGTGCTGTTGCATGGATTGGTCACTAGATGATACCCTTATGCTGTATTTAATATTTCTCTGGTTTCATATTGGTAACATTTAGGCAACATTCTGCAGTAGTAGGTTGTAGATCTCATGAGTTACAGAGTGAACATATGGTGCCATATGTGATCCTAGTTTGCAGCTGCTAAATATAACTAATATGAAGCAAAACCCAAGGTTTATTTTCTCTGCTGCAGTTACAATAATAGTGACAATAGGCACTGGCAGCAAGAGGAAAGTGGCTGGCAGGACTGGGTCTTTGAAATTTATTTTCCTTGACAAATTATAGTTTATAGTAGGAAGTGGTTTCTTCCTTTTGAGGTTTTCTTTAAAGGTTGTTGTTATTGTAGGATAGTTGAGAGGAGAGAGCAAAACCCAGTATGTTAGTGGAAATGGAGGAATATGGTGAACTCAAAGCTGTTTTCATTCAAATGTTGTTACTGTAGTGTCTGTGTTGGGAGATAATGTATATTAAAATGTGCAAGAACAGCTCACACCATTTCTTGTTTTTAAAACTGTCAAAAAGAATTGCCATAATCTCATCTCTTCCTCAGCAATGATTGCGTCTTGCCCCCCTTATAAACAGCAGCTTCAAAGTTTTATACCCAGTCCAAGAACTATCTCAGGAAACCAGTGTGGTTTTGTTTAGATTTTGTTGCTCCTGTCTGTTCACAGCTGAGTTTAAATTGATTTTAGAATTAGAGTCAAATGCTTCAGAATTGCTATGGAAACTTTTAGATTTTGTTTCTTTTCTGGGATGAAGGACTGTTACTTGAGGTTGGTAAATGGATGTTTGCAATTGTAAGTATTAATGCAGCTTGAAAATAGTGGCGTCCTGCAGCTGTCATGGCCATGGTGGTATTCCTCTATTTGGAACTACTAGAATCCTGAAATGGGATTTATTTGACCAAATGTAAACATTTTTGTCTAAGTTAGTAGCTTAAGGCTCTTTTTACAGTCAGAGGAAGTCTAGACAATATGGCCAGTGTAGTCTGTGGTGCAATTCTTCCCATCTCCAACATGTAAATAGGTCAGATGAATTGTGACCCAGATACACTTGTTTCTTTCCAGGCACCAAATCTTGACCTCAAGTCAAGTAAGTGCTACCACTGCCATTCCATCAAGAGAAATTAGTTTTGGTGATTTGGTTTAACTTTTTTCACTTAGATTATTTTTACATTAATCACATGTCTTTGCAGTCACTTAGTGGGAGGGTGATGAGATAGTTCTTTAAGAGGGCAGTCTGTATTCATGCTTTCTCTGCAACACTTTGCAGTTCCAAAACTCCAAAGGCTTCTGGGAGAAACTCAACTCAAACTTGGAGAGTGTGAAGTATGCAGAGCCACACTTGCACTACCACAGTAACGTGCTCAGGAGGGAATGGCGTAACCTTTCAGAAGAGGTGAGTGAGAGGCACTGGAACTGAAACACTGGAACTCTCCAACTCTCCAACTGCCTCTGAAATGGGTATTTTAAAGTCAAGCATGGACCAGTTTTTTATTTTGAAGATAAATAAATGGGAATCTGATTATCAGAAGTTCAAAGACTTGCAGTCATTTCACCTAAGGTCATTGCCTGTAAGTTTTGTTCTCTTAAAATAATGCAAGAAATTAAAGAAAAGCAGAGCTTGCTCTGTATTGTCTTGAAGTTTACATGTGTATGAGTGTCTATGGTACTTGGAAGATGGTGTGAGGCCCCACTGTGTTTTATTTCCATTCAAAGAGAAAACCAAATTCACTTCTTATCTTCATTCTCTCAGGGAGTATTTTATTTGGTCTTCTGTTTTGTTGATTTTGGGATTTTTGTTTGTTTACAAACCAGAGAGAGGAGAGAAGAACCACAGCATATTTGAGGAATATTTTTGAAAATGCCAAAAAGTACGTACTGGTTTCTGTTATATTTACCCCTTCCTGTTTTGCACAAGTATGTTGGAGGAACTAATGTGCCATCTAATTAATTGATTAGGTATCTGATTAGATATCTTGAAAGAAGATTATCCTGGTGAAAATCAGTTATTTGAATCCTTGTAATCACTACAGCATGATCTGAAATACGGGCCTCTAGAGCTAGGGAATTTATGGTAGGTGTGAAGTTATTCTCATGCAAGCTAGACAGATAGAATTTTTTTTAATGCTATCTAGTATTTTTAATACATTTAGTCACATGTACTGTTCTCAGATTTCTTTAGCTGTCTTTGAAAGATCAAAGGCTCATTTGAGTTTTTAGTGATGTTATGAAAGCCTTTAGAGTATTGCATATGAAACACACTGATTTTTGTTTCAAACCCCAGGGTGCTTTCTCACCTGGACACTTGGGACTCTGGTAAGTAAAACCTTTCTTGATGTAGGCCTTAGACTTAGGTTTATTAGAATATTTCCATCTAGCTGTTGTTTGCTAAAAATCAGTTGCTATGTGTGTTTTCAGCACAGATGAGTTCGAGGATTTAAGATGAGAAGAAAACTTTCATGTACTAACTAGGAAATGCTTGAAAATAAAGTCCCTAGTTCATATTGGATCTAACAACATGAGCAGTAAAATTTGGTCTGCTAAAGGATATCTTCTTCAGGATTTTTCTTGTGGAGCAGAGTATCAATGATGACACCATTTTACTGTTGAGTCTTGTCCACTTAGTCAGTCCAGCTGCCTTTGCAACATCAGAACTTGTGCAGGAGATTAGGGCTGGTGTAGAGAGAGCAGGTGTAATGAATTTCCTTAGGCCAGAAACACTTGAGATTTTTTGATGCTCAGTTCCTCTGTCACAAATAAGTAATACTGAATGTAGTAGTGTATTATGTTCCTGCTGTTCACACATCAGTGCCTTCTATGTGCCCTGCCACTGTGTGCTGTGACATGATGATGATCAAAGTGCTGCTTGGTCCCTTTATTACCAAGAATTTTCAGTGCACTCATTTCCAGCCCCTAACAGCAGTCATCAGTGTCACTGCTCATTATTGCAATGGACTCTGACTTTGAGAGACTTTGTATCACCTTTGTGAACTTCAGCTTCTTTTCAAAGGTGCTTATTGATAAAGAAGTCAGATGTTTAACTGTTACTAGATAATTTCTAAATAGCTGCCAGCCGGTAACAAGCATCAGTGTAGTGTTTCTCTGTAGATTTGCCCTTGAGTCGTTTAAGATCGAGCAGTACAGGTCTTTGTGCTACTAAGTGGTGGTGTAAGTACATTTGAAGGTGAGCAAAAACAGGTGAAAATTTTTTAAGAGTTCAGCACTTGGTTGAAAAATCATGAGTTGGTTTTATCTTTATCGTGACATAGAAGATTGTTTTTCTTCCTTTGTTTTAGTAGACAGGAAGCACTGATTAGGAAATACAGGTTATTATTTTCAGTAGGCACTGTAATCTCCTTCCATTTAGTTAGGGAAGTTGTGTTCTTTTCATAGTGGTCTACAAATCTGAGTAACAGAAGCAGCCAGACCATGGGAGAGAATAAGTGGGAGGTGATTCCCTGGACTGTCTACTTTCTGTCTAGCCATTTCCTTGGAAAACCCATGCAGCTGCTAGAGTTTGTTTGTAAATGACAAGATCTAAGCAGCACATTAGCACTGGTGTTACCAGAAGGTTCTCTTTGCTCTCTTGAGTCACCACACTGTGATAACTCTTACTTAAATATCAAAGAGAAGAAGAAGTGGATGGCAGATAAAGGGTTATTTTCCATTTTTCGGTTCTCTTATTCAGTCCATGGTTCTTCAGTGTCTTAGTTCTGCAGCTGAATAGATCAAACCACAGCTTCTGTTTGCTTGTCTGTTCCTAAGTACTTTTGAAGCTGGTTGAATTCTTGTGATATGTTTGTAGTGCCATGTCCTTAAATGATTGTTGCTCTGTTTGTTACAGAGGCAAGGCTGGTACCTCTCTTTGAAGAGGAGGATTATCAGCAGCAGTTGCTCATGGGACTGGTATGTGCTTTTGTCAGTGTGCACTAGAGGACGCACAGGCTCCACCCATGTGTGAAGAGTGACCTTCCAAGTTCCAGTGCTGAGTGGAAGTTCACGCCGGGTAGCTATGGGGCAAACATGGCATTTCCTAAGTTTTAGAGTTCATCGTCATGATATCTTAGCAGGTCATTGTAAGGCACAGGGGAAAAACAGGAAAAGAAAGTTGATTTGTCAAAATGCTTTTTCCCCAATATAACTTTGGATAGAGACCGGGATGTCATCTTAATCTGTCAGTTATTTTTGGACTACTTTATGCCTTTAAAACATACATAAGTGAATTCCTCCCCCACCCATCAATTTGATGAGCAGAGATCTTCTTGCTCCTCAATTTAACACCTATTTTACCGTTTCTTTTTCCTTCTACCTCACTTCTGAGACTGCTATGGCCATTCTGAGGTCCCTTCTTCTTTTGCACTGTTTTCACCAGTGATCTCCCTTAAAGGATCCACCATCTATATGCTTCTGGGCAATAAATCCCAGATCTATCTCAAATCCCTACCTGTCCTCCCTCTATCTAAATACACATCTTGGCTTATCTCTTGTTCTCTTACTTTTAAAATCAACTAACTCTTCAGCATGCACTAGAAGGTCTCAGCAGTGAAGAGCAGATCAACACTGTCCTGTGACCAATTTTCCTTCTTTGCAGTCGTCTCCCTGTTTCCAAGTTTTGCCTCTCATTCTCCGAAGCTTCACTACATTCCTTTCCCTCCTTTTATTCAGACAGATCGAAAAAGCAGGTAACTTTGTCTATGCCTTCCTCATACCTGTATTGCTGTCTTGAAACACTGAGATTGATCTACATGTAAGTTCCTTGAGACAGAGATTTTTACTTACTCCAGTTTCACTCTGAGCTTCTTAGTAATTCTCAGAAAAGAGCCAATATGAGCTTGAGTTGCAATCTGAAGCTACATGAGGTCAGCAAATATTTCAGAAAGGAGAGAGTAGGGAGCGGCATGGACTGTTTGTTAACAAACACCCAACATTAATGACTTCACAATTAATGTTTAACCTGAAATTGCCATTAATCACTCTGGTTCTCAGATTCTTGGCAACTAAAACAAATTGTACTTGTGCTAGTTTTCTCTATCATAAAATCTCTCAGGTTTATTTGTTTGTAATAAGTACTTATATTCTTAAAATTCAATGTTTGTATTTAAATCCTTCTTTCACCCTTGGCTTTACACAGAGGGGTGTGAGAACTGTATCATGGTAAGTTCAACTTAGTATTAATTTTGCTGAATTTGCACCAAGTAACCATTTTGAATATTCACATCTTCTGCTGAGTTTAGCAAGATTGTACAGTAGCTTAGGATCTCACTCTGAACTGGAGTTTTGTAATGGGGAAACGTTTTGTTGAGCCAATGCCTATTGATCAGGCCCTGCACCTGCTGCAGCTTTTGTCTCTCTTTGAAGATGCCCAACGACAACAAATAGTTGGCTTTTTTTTCTAGATGGTTGTTCAGCTGAAGGATCACCTTATGAGACATCTACAATACGTTGGAAAAAAGAAGATTGACCAAATAGTTTTGGATTACGTTGCAAACCTGGTTAGTTTGATTTCATAGTCACTATTGTGAGCAAGTGTGTATTTGTTGGATTGTAGGTCCTTGGGTGTGTAGCAGTTGTATATAGCGTATATTTGGTGGGAAGAAATTGTTTTAAAGATATTTAAGCATATTTTTCAGCCTAATATTGTATAAATTGATAAATAAAATTAATATTATTTAAATATTATTAAAAGAGTTGCACCAGTCACTCAGAATACAGAAGAAACGGTTCCATTTATAGCTTGTACAAATATGTTCTACTCCCAAAAATAAAATGGGAACTCATCCTGGACATTTAAGGCTGTTAGATCTATTTGGTTTTCTGTAGAACATGTTGCTGCAGGTCTTGAATAATGAAAGTGCCACCAGGGGAAATAAAAAATTAACAAAAAAAAGGTCACCACCACTCCTACATTGTGACTTCAGTGGGCTGTGCATGTGACAGGAGACAGTTTTGCATGAAGAAATCTTTGTAAACTGCTGTGAAAATTTGCTTTCCAAATTCTTATTTTTCTGTCTTTCATCCTCTTAAGAGACCTTTAAAAAAAAAAGCTACAAAAAACGTAACTGTTGTGCGCACAAGTTATGTACTTGGTTTTGTCTGTCTCAGGATCATGTCCTTTAAGTGCAGAATGCAGAGTCCTCAGAAGCTTGCATGGCAACTGTAAATCCTATTCTTTGTGCCATCCCAGCTCCAGTGTTCAGTAGAAACTCCCCACAGCGCTGTTTTCTAGGGATGAAAACCTTGGGAAACTTCCTTGAGGCTACCGATGCCTGCATCTCCTCCAAAGTCTGTGTGAGTCAGTTGCTCTGTCAATGTCACAGCTTCTCTGAACCACTGCAGCCCCCGTGCTGTTCTTGACTTTTCAGGCCTCGCTTTGACAACTTCGCAAGTTGTTTCCCTGGTAATTGGCAGACTTTTATGTATCTCTGCAGGATAGAAACTAAAACTAGTGGCTGATTAAAATAGGAACAGTACAACACGAACCAAAGCTTTGTACCTGAAAATGGTGCTGGAAAAAGGCCAAATGGAACATTTATTTTCCTTTTATTTAATTTCTAATACCAGTTTGCTCACTTTTAGTAAAAACTAAGATAAAAAATGTGAAAACATCTATTCGGCCTTGATCTGCAAGGCTAAATTATTGTAGACTAGATCTTGCAGAACAAATCTCAGGCCCTCCCCACAAGCAACCTCTCAGGACTAATTCTCTCAACTCAATTGACAGGCTTGTTCTTAGAAAAGCTACTGTAAACAAAGATAATTTGCCTCTAAAAATTGTTTCTGCTTTCTGCTGGTGCATCTTAGATACTTTTTGGAAATCTTCAGAAATTATTCAGTTTTTAAACTTGCATTTCCTCTCATCCTAATTAGAAACTCTAAAACTTTTAGAACTCTCAAACCTTTCAGTATCCTAAATGTTTCAGAGTTCTTCAGGGGAATTAACTGATTTGAATCTTTCCACAGTTCTCTGTACCATCAGCAGTGAGTAGCACAGCTATTGAAACTAATGAAACAGGAAGAGACTTGAAATTTGTCTGTTTGCTTTCATAAAATATTTTGCATTACATTCAGGAGCCCAGGAGTGGCTGAGATTAGGCTCCATGGTGTGTAGTCACTATGTAAATCAATTGCAGAAGTCAGAGAAGCCAAAACTTGGGAGCACTGAGAGTTTCTTATGAAGCAACAGGTAAAGGCTGGTTGCTGTCAGAGAGTTGTGTGTTCTTGTATACAGAGAAGTAACGTGGGGAAGTGTGACTAACATGCTTCCATGGGAATTCCTTATTTGTTGAGGAGCTCTGTAGAGCTGGAGTGTGCCTGGTTCTCAGTCCATGTGCCACCTCTCCTGCAGTGGTTGTTGTATGTCCATAGACTCTCTCTCCTCTGCAATCACTTTATCTTAGCTTTGCTCCATATCTGTTTCTCTCACTCTTCATTTTAGTGAGGCAGGAAAGGAGAGAAATAACTTACAGAAGCAGTGTGACATTTGCTGCCCTGACAGCAAGTGGAAGGGGAGGCAGGGTGAGCAGGCAGCCTGTGGCATAGGAAACAGGCAGACCTGAATAAACTGCTGACATTTCTCTGCAAGTCGCTGCACTAGCTGCACGTTTTCCCCTGACGTCTGTGGCCAGCTGTCATCTGATGTATGCTCAGCTGCAGAAGAACAAAGACAGACACCATTTGGATTTGAGTTTCCTCAGGAGGAGGAGGACTATGGCATACTACTGTACAGTAGGGGATCTGAAAGACAACAAGACCTTGTCTCACTCCCTTTTCTCCTTTGCTCCTGCTTCTTTTCTTTGACTGCTTTGAAGTCTTTCCTGTAGAAACAGCCAAGGGAGCTGAGCACTTGTGGTTCCCAGTTACTTTAGGGGAACTTCAGTTTCCTTGGCACCATTGCCTGGAACTGTAGATGTTTCAAGACAAGGTGACAGCACTGTCAGCCAAGGCCCTCCTGCATGTGCTGTCTTGCTGTTGGTCTCATTAGTTTAAATGCATTCTCTCATTAGTTTAAAGCACTCCAAGGGAAATGGCTTTCATATATGTGCCCTAAAAAACTTCTTGTTGTGTGTCTGTTACTCAGTGAAAAATGGCCTCCCCTGGTGTTGGAGTCTGTAATCAGTCTTTAACTCACACTCTGGTATGCATGTAGCTCTTAACTTGGCTGCCCCAGACACCCTCTGCTAACCTCGGACAGGAAGCTGCCTGTTCTCCTTCCATCAGACAGATAATGATGTCTTTCTCTTATGCACATTATCTTGTGTGTTACGTTCTGGAAAAAAGATCGAGATGTGTGTTATCTTTCTGTATGTATTTTCTACAATGCAAAGGGTAGATGTTGATCTCCAAAGCGATATGTACTGTTAGTGAGGGTGTCACATCACAAACATTCATGTATTTAAGATGCAAGTATGTTGTGATAGCTTGGGTGATTAAGACTTAAGAAGTTGTTAGCTTACTGAGCCCTGTGAAAGCTGGACAGTTTGCTATGTTGTTAAGGAAAAAAAACTTATTCTGGAGTAGCATACTCTTGAAAACCATTTGTGTTGCACAAATAATTGGTGATTTTGGAGCTTGTAAGAACCTTCACTTCAATGCTGATCTTTCAGATCCAGCTGCAGTTCCTGATGCAGTGGCCTTAGCTGCACCCTCTGTGCTGGCCAGAGGTGAAATTCATTCCAGCAGCAGGGTGGTTCTTGTGACCCTTCTGTGGAAAGTGGAAATCCCTAATTTCCTAGAAAACTTGCTATGCTATAGAAAGATTAAATTCACTGCATCTAGAAAGTGTGGAGATGGCAAGTATTAGGTAGTTATTTTACATCAGGCAGCTCAAGTGATGGTGGATGAGAAAGGTGCTGCCTTGTAGAGCTTTCTGTCCAAGGTACAAGGGAACACTCAGGAACATAACTGAAGATGAATATTCCAGTTCTGGCCTTTGCATGCAGATCTCTCCTGTGTGTCCTGTTTCTCTCTTGCTCAGAGCCTGTGACGAGTCAGACAATGGAGAGGGCAAAGTCTACGAGGAGAAAAGAGAGTGAGGAAAAAGCATTCTTGGATTCTGACCATCTAGAGGGAGGAAAAGGGTTCCTAACTTCTTGTGACACCTCTTTGCAGAACAGGGGTCAGACTAGTTTCCTGAGTTTCCTGGAATAGATTGATTGCTGTGCTTTGAGGGCCAGAGATAAAAGGCACAGAGGAAGTGCCTCAGTTGTGTTACTGAGATGTGGAAGTGGTTACACATGACAGCCATGAGGAAGTTATTTCAACTCTTCCGTGCGTGGTTTCTCTTTCAGCTGCAGAAGCTGAGAAGGCCCAAGTGAGAACAGGGCTTGTGGCTTTGGTATTTTCTGACTGTATATGGTGGATGTATATGGTGGATGTCAGTTTGGGAGCATGAAGAACAACAACATGGGCCAAGGGGTTGTTTCTCTTCACTGGGGACAAGAAGGAAACTCAATAGATAAGGAGAGGCATTTGCTTGTCTCATTTTTCCTCCTTCCCAGGACTAGATCTGTGATTCCTCCTGCAGACTTTTCTTGGCAAACTGAACATTCCACTGTCTTCAACGTTATCCACTTTTGCTGCGCCCTTGGGACTGTTCCTTGCCAAATGCTCAGCCGCTTGGACATGCTGTTTTTGCTTTCATGGCAAACAGATCTTTGAGAATTTGCTGCAAGTGCTTGAAATCAGTTATCTCCAAGAAGAGAAGCACTTTAAACTGCTGGAATAGGGCAATTCCATTACAATTCAAATTTTAATAACTTTACATTTTAAGGCACTAGAGAAAAAAATGAAGACTTAGTAGGAGTCCCATGAGAAGTTTTTAACGTAAACTGGTGTGTGGAATGACTGAAGGCCAAGGGCCTGTTGTACACAGGCTACTGAAAACATCTAGTCTTCTCTTTTTTGTTTTAGCTGAATCTGGTGCATCGAATAATGAAAGAAGTTTGGAGGAGATACCAGCTTCATTCCTGTATCTTCTGCTTGTGAGCAACTGATTTGTTAAAGTTTTCAGCCTGCCTTTTAAAATATGGGTGTAATGATTTTGGTCTTCATCAGTAGTACTCCTTTGAGCAGTCAGTGCTTATGCTGCTGTCAGTGTCAATGTTACTGTCATTTATTCTTCCTGAGGATCCTGGCCCTCTCTAGGCCAGTGTTCATATTAACCACACTGGCAGTGTTATGGCTGGAGTTCAAACTTGCTGATTTTGGAGCGGTCCTCAGCTGGGTGGTGGGTGTTAAACAGCTATAAAAGCCAGGTCACTTACACCAGCACCCTTTTACCTGTTGCTGCTGATTCCAGGTACTGCCAAGAGCCTTGTAAATGTGCATCAGTGAGGGGAGGAGACAGGGACACCACAGAGACTTTGTGTATCTGCAGCACTGGGCAGCTGGTGCTGGCTGAGACACCCCAGTAAACAAGGCAGCATCCCATGGCCCCTCATCCCAAAGGATTCGGTGCACTCCCAGTATGGCAAATTGACCCTCTCTCCAGTAGAGTGTGGGTGCCTCGGGCTCTTAATGTGTTGCTACTTTGTTAATTGCAGTGATGAGAGAGGAAGTGCAGGAGAGTTTGCGGTGTTCCACATCATGAGTCGCATTCTGGAAGCAGCAAATGGCATGTGCATGCCTTTACCTCCTGGTAAGTTCTGTGTTTTGCTGTTTTAATCATGAGTGAGGAGAGCAGTGCTATTAATTCCTCCCACCACAGTACTGCTTGCAGCACATGTGTCGAGTTAGCTTTGGCAGTATTGACATTTATTCAAGTCGGTTATAGAGAGGAAGGCCCTTCATAAACTTGTACAAGTGAAATGAAGCAAAATGAAATAGTTACTAGAAACAGAAAACTAAACAGAGATTTCCAGTGGAATGCATGGGTGCAGTCTTATCTTAGAACTAAGATTTAGACTCTTAGTTCACATATATATATATTTAGACAACTGGACTTCAGTGTGAAGAGCTACAGGGGAAAATCCTATCCTGTAGCAGGTACTGTTTTTCTCATGCTCTTGCCCTGCTAATAATTTTCAGTTTTTTCCTGAAGGGATTACTTCCAGCCTTGATGGAAAAGCTGGTCTTGATAGTAGACTATAATTTCCTAGAGCTCCTCATAATTGTTTACAGCATTTTCAAAGCAATTGCTTATTTTCATTAGGGAAAGACATCTTGACATCATAATATCTTAATCCTTTCCAATTCTGTTTGAATCTTTCTGGGTTTCATTTCCTGATCTGTCTTTGGTCGTTGAAACTGCTTTTGGTATGAGTTTGTCCCTCTGTGTGGGCACAAATGGTGTCACACAGTAGTGTTACATGATAACAAGACCATCATCTGGCTGATGTTAAAGGAGAAGCTGAAGTGTTAATGCTGCCTGTGGGAGTGTCTGGGTGGCAATGACATCGTTAATTAATTAGGAGAGAGGGTGATAAAAGACAAATTAATAGAACAATATATAAGATATTGGATATATATGATATAGAAGCCAACAGCTTGGAGATGTTTAGTGACAGTGTATGACTTTAATGATTATTTTCAATCCCCTTAGCTTTCTTATTTCTGATAAGATTGTACTTGAGAGGACTTAAAGGATGTCTAAATAAGACTACCTGACTTGATAAATTGATTTCTTCACCAACTATAAACAATCAGAAGTCAAGGGAAGTGATGGCTTTAGCTAGACTAATTCCAGTCTCTAATAGAGAATTAGAAAAAATCTCCGTATTGTACCAAACAAGTTTGTCTCTTTCATAGGTTTTCACACGCTGCACCTGGGTCTTGGTGTTCGATGTCTCCCTCTGCACACCCTCCTGCACTATATTGACAATGGGGTCTTACAATTGACAGAAACGTGTGTCAGGAAATTGCTGAAAGGTACAGTGAACATGGTGTTTCATTTGTTACCAGCCAGCTAACTGGGAGTGTTGTCCTTCAAGCCACTCCCCTTGGACACAGGTTTTACTGCCCAGGACACTCAGTTCTTCTTAGAGTGTTGTTTCAGTGCAGGCTGTAGCTATGGTGTTGCCTACCTGAAAGGAGAAAGTTAGGGCTCAGGCTATGTTATTTGCCTTACCACAGCACACAAATATCTGTGGGAGAGAACCTGAGTTTGTAGTTTTTCCACTTGAGACTTCTTAGAAAAGCAAATACTAAAGACCATAATAGGATTTGATGGGGAATTTCTGTGACTGTGAAAGTGCATGCCTGTGTGTGAGGAAGTTAGTCTGCTATCCAGCCCTCAGCTTTTTCTTTATGTTTGGAATGAGAGGAGCAGGTCTGTCATGCTGACCTCATGGCTGGGGAAGCTTATGGAGTAAATCATCTTGAGTGCCATCACATGGCATGTGCAGGACAACCAGGGATCAGACCCAGCCAACGTGGGTTTGTGAAAGGCAAGTCCTGCTTGACCAACCTGAGCTCCTTCTATGACCAGGTGACCCACACAGTGGATGAGGGAAAGGCTCTGGGTGTTGTCTGCCTGGACTTTGGTAAAGCCTTTGACACCATTTCCCACGGCGTTCTCCTTGAGAAACGAGCTGATCATGGCCTGGCTGGGAGCAGGCCATGATCAGCCTGCTGGGGATAAAACTGGCTGGAAGCTGGGCACAGAGAGTGGAGGGGAATGGAGTTTCATCCAGCTGGTGGCTGGTCCCCAGTGGGGCTCCTCAGAACTCAGTATTGGGGCCAGTCCTGTTTAATATCTTTATCAGTGATGTGGACAAGAAGGTGGAGTGCTTCCTCAGGCATTTTGCAGATGACACCAAGTTGGGCAGAAGGGCTCTGCAGACAGATATGAACAGGCTGGATTGATGGGCTGAGGTCAATTGCATGAGGTTCAACAAGGCCAAGTGCTGGGCCCTGCCCTTTGGCCAAAACAACCTGAGACAGCATCACAGGCTGGGGCAGAGTGGCTGCAAAGCTGCACAGGGGGTGTTGGTCGTTGGTGGCTGAATGTGAGCCAGCTGTGCCCAGTGATGTGCTATTTCTCCAGTGGCCAAGAAAAGGGACAACAAAATATGGTGTATCAATCTGTGCCTGATCTTTATAACTGAAATATTATAAACTTGGAGAGTTGTACTTAGTCAAAGTGCATTTGAGTTACTGTATAAATTTTTACATCAAACAGTGAAGTTATGGACAAATATACAGAAATATATTTGTACATATGATATAAATGTAAATAACAACCCTTATTTGTAGTATATATTGTACATATTTTTATATGTAGTATAATGTAAATAATAGTCTTTAGATTGAAATTTTCATTTCACTAATGAGGTGATGTTTATTCAAAATGTCTTCATTGAAAGTTGAAAGTTTGTTATGTGATTACTGTTTGTTTGATTTGCTTTTTTCCCTGTTCCTTATAGATCTGGATGACACTGAACAGAATGAAAAGCTGAAGTTTAGTATTGTCATGAGGCTTCCAGAGGTAACTAATGGCTTTAGATGTAATTTCTTGGATTTTTTAATTGATAGGAAATTCCTCCTTGTGCATAGGGTCAAACCAATGAAAGACTTGGCTGTGATTCAGATAGAGCCGGATTCAGAACATCCACAGTTTCTCCATCTGCTGCTCCTGGGCTGCAGGATATCCTGATAACTTAAATTGTATATTTGTCCATAGTGTTTTACAGAGTCTCCAGTATCCCACAGAAGTTAAAAAGACTGACACACCTCTGCTGACTTCTCATTTACAAAAGGCAATGAGGGTTTAAAGGGGGTTTATGGGGGTTTTGTGTGTGGCTTTTAGCATCCACGGAGTCTTTCTTACTTACAACCTCTGTGTTTGGCTCCACAGGCTAAAAAAAATATGTTCAAAAGCTGGTTCAGTAAAAGCTGTAAAGTTGTATCATACCACAGCTTGGTTGCAGGGATGAATTCCAAGATCTCCTCTCAGTTAAACCTCACAGTCTCACCCACTGAAAAGGTGACTTGTGTAGCCACAAGATCTGGTTACTGGTCCTCCATAAAACATTCCAGTGGAATGGGAGATTCTCCCCTTTTGCTCTTAGTGCACAGCAAAGGACGGCAAGGGAAGCACAAGATGTCAAGAAGCAGAGGAACACCGGGGATCCCCCTCAGGGAATGCCTCACTGCAGAACAGGCTTTTCTCCACATGAGTCACCCATTGTTTGCTCCTTATGTACTGTCACTTATAGTTCAAATGGCCAAAAGTGCTGCTTGGATTTTCATCCAACAAAGGCTTCTTTATTTGGCAGCAGTTTTGAGAAGGGGTAGAGGAGGAAAACTCCACAGGATGTTCTTTGTCCTCTGTGTCTTGTTTTGGGCTAGGACTGGTGAGCTGGGGTCAGCATGGGGCCCCTGAGTTGCCAGCCCTGGGCCTGGTGCGTGGGGAACTCCATTCCAACCACGCTCTGACATGAAGGGCTGAGCTGGGAGAGATTTAGGGAACAATTACTGCTAGCTATGTACAGTAGACTCAGTGCTTTATTGTATCTATTTACAGCTTTGGGAAAAAATGCCAGGAATAGTCTGTTTGCCAGAAAGGTCACTTTGGGGTGACTCAGATTATTTTGAGTAGGTTACATGCAGTGGATGACTTCAGTTTAATCAAAAGCAAGGATTTAAGCACCATTAAACTGTACAGCATTTACCAAAATTAACAGCTGTTTGCATTGCAGTATAACTGAAGGGGAGGGGCAAGGGAATATCTACACAGGGAAAATAGCAGAAGGTGGAATTAATTTCAGTATGTTCCTATTCTTTTGCTTATTGGTTGGGATTGGAAGCTTTGGGAAACCTGGTTTTGAATCTCTTTTGGCTCTGGGAATGTGAGTCAATGTTACCAGTTTCCAGGATGATGACCTGAATAATGGGATCCAAACTTACATTCCCAGTATCTTTCCTTGCCAGCATTCTGCTTGTCTAAGATTCCTTAAGACTGAGCCTTAGAAACTTTGTCCTGAAGGAGCTTTGAGGAATGGGGCATCTACATTATTCTTTGGGGGAAAAATAGATTCAAATCAGTCACAGTAAAGGATAAAGATTCAATTAGTACTTAAGTACACATGTCAAGTGGGACAGTGGCACTGGGACAGACCGATTGAGGTGAGGACTGAGTGATGAGGTTTTGATTTCCAACATTTTGAGAGCACATTTTCGTCTCTTAGTTACTGGCTACGAAAGGAAGGCTCTGTGGCTAAACCTCTTAACTTCTGTCATCAGAGTCTGAAAGCAAAGCACATCTGCATTATAGCCTGGATTTCGTGTCAGCTTTTTCTCCCTTTTCCTCTTTCTGAGTTTCCACTGTCCCATGTTTATGTTCTCAGGTTTTCGGGTTTGTTTTTTGCTTAATAGGCTCTTGGTCAAAAGGTCCACCAGTACTGGAATCATCCGATAAATGCAAATTTAATAGCACGGAAATATGTGAAACTTTTGCTCGAGAAGCTGGGAAACAGGCAGGTAAGAGCACAGAGGCTATGTTTTAAAAATCTTATGCTTTGACAGGGTTGGGATTTCTGAGCTTTCTGTGGACTATAATACTGTAAAAAAACATTGAAACCATGGTGCGACTGTGTGACTTTGTGACTTCATGCAAAATGTTCTCCCTTACAGTACAGCAGGCCTGTACCTGAGAGA
Source organism: Rhabdornis inornatus (assembly GCA_013397075.1). NCBI lineage: Eukaryota > Metazoa > Chordata > Aves > Passeriformes > Rhabdornithidae > Rhabdornis > Rhabdornis inornatus. Next base: position 182,053 of record VWZS01001016.1, on the reverse strand, counting down.
CTCTCCCCTGTGGAGTTTTTGCCACTGAACTACCTGACTAATATGCTGGCAGAGATAGAGAAGCAAGGTAATGTTAATTCTGTATTTTGGAAGCCCCGTGATCGTTACCCTTTGATGCTCACTCAGATGTATCCTGCCTATACTGACATCACTGGAGTTTTAATAACTCAGTAATGTCTGAACACATAGGTTTCGTCATCTTTCTGCTGGTGGAAAGTGTCAGGGGCCAAGAGTCTCCACGTATGGGTATCATCATATTTGGAGAGGAAGAAAAAGTTAAACCATGTAGCAGTATATGAGCATGTGCCCTGGGCCATTTCATGCACTAGCACTGACACAGCCACTTTGCTTCAAGCTGGGTTTGGATCTCCAGTTTGGAAGTCCAGCCTCCAGAGAGGCTTCCCTCTATGTGGGTAATAGTTTACTTACATCCCACTAATAGGATAGTTTCTGCCACAGATGAGCATCCAAAGGGCACCAGTGAAAGCTGTAGTTATTTTGGGTGCATGAAAACACATTTCTATTACCCCTTATCTTTTGGTATTGTAGATGAAGATGTTTAATAGACTGCAGGACTATAAGTGTACAGGAGCATGTACGACTTTGTAAATACTTCCTCACCATGTTTTTCTAGGTGTGCATCCATATGAAAAACAAGACGATGTAAATGCAAGATTTGTAGAGGAAACAGCACTCAAGCACACTATGACACTTCTGGGCCTCAAATATTCCTGAAGCAGCATGCTGTAGAAAAAGGCTGTCAAACTGTGATGCCCCTGTAAAAGTATTTCTTTAAATGCAATGTTGGTTCCCAAATAACCTGTGGTTTTGGGTAGTTGCCAGTACTGACATGAGCTACTCAAAACAGTGTTTGGTCCAACAAACTGAGGTTGAAATTACTGACTTCTAGATAAATCCTAGAGAAATGCATTTGACATAACCCCAGGTTTGATATATATCTATGGGTTCATTTTGAAGTGGTCGAGGAAGTGGAACAACAGCGGGTGTCAGAACATGCTGTGAAAATTGGTATAATTATCACATCTTTTAACAAGACAATGCTGGAAAAGGCAGTCCAGTTGTACAGTAACAAGAACCAGTAACTGTTTACTTGGATTAATAAAAGGATTTCTTGGTGTGATTTTATAAAGCAGCTAAGAATAACAAATGACTTTTTATGTCAGGCATGAGTAAAGAGGTATTCATTCCTTGTTATGTTATCAGTTATCTTGTGATACTTCTGCTTCTGGACCCTCATTCTAATATTTTCAGTTTTGGTAATTAGCACAAAATGTAATCTCCTTAAAGTGCATGTGACAGATTTTGTTAGGAGATGGTTTGTGGGGTTTTTTGTTTTTAAAGATATGTATAATATATTGTAAGTAATATAGGATAAGAAAAAAGCTTTTAGGAATTGATCTTAACAGTGGCTTGGACAGAGTTTTACATAATTCTTTCTTACAACTTCGAGTGTTACAGTTCAAACTTCAGCTTCAGAAAGAAATTAGGCAGGCTTTTTTTCCTTTGTTTGCAACTTCTGTTTGTATTTAAACGAGCAATATTGTTTGCTCTTTGTTTTAAGTTCTGAATTGTGACATTAATTTAAAATGGTAATAGCAATTTGCTACACAGAGAAAATTGCCAAGTTGTGCCATGCAGGATTTCTGCAGCCTTTTCTAGATTTTAAAAAACTGTACAAAATTCCAGACTATTAAACTAGAGAAACTCATTAAAATCTAGTATATTTGGGAGGTTTTCAAAACCTCTGATATTCTCTCTGAGTAGTTTCCATTGATGCTCCCTGTTTCTTACCAGTGAATTAAAAAGCTTCAGTTCCTGGGAGTGACTTGGCGAGTTCTCATCACTCCTTTGTCATTGCTATCAGTGAAGCTTTAGCTTTCCCAGTGACTGCATGGTGCGAAGGAATATTTTTGTTAATATAATTAGAATTTCTGTGGCAAGTGTAAACTCCAGTCCCAGACTGCAGAAAGCCGTGTTGGTGTATGTGTATAAGTGATTTGTATTATACTAATAACAGTACTTTGTATTATATTAATAACAGAGAAGATTTTCTAGCCTTTTCTTTTTAATGAATGTATTATAACATACCTTCAGATGCAATAACACTTCACCTGGAAAAAAAAAAGTATAGCATGAGAATCACTCATTTTTCTTGACACTTGGAAATACTGCACTGCATTTGGAATACCAGGAGAAAGGATTCTGGATCACTGGCTAGTTAGCTGTGCTTTTGGCATGAACAAATACTTAGTTTTCAGTATGGAATCTGAACACCAACAAATCTTCCTTCAATGCAGTGTAAATGCTGCTGACTCTTGTGATCCTGCAGCTGGTAATGGTCTCTACTGGTGCTGTCTGTTCAGATTTCCGATGGCTTTGCAGGAGGCTTTTTGAAATGCCTCAGACTCGAGCTGGGCTCACTTGGTCTGAAGGGAGCCATGTGGGGCTGCAGCGGTGTGAGCCTCTCCTCCTTGGGGATAGTGGGGGCATGGCCAGGCACGGCACCTTGTTCCTCCTCTGCAGGGTTCTGTCAGAGAAACACAGCTTGGTCACTCAGGGCTTGTGTGCTTTAAATCTCCAGTGCTTTCCCGAGCCACTATACAGAATCCATGACAAAGGAAACACCCTTAGTCTAATCTGCCTACCCTCTGTGTCTTGCTCAGCAATCTGATTTCTTGCTGCTTCTGATCTGATGCTCATTGCATCTTGTATATGGGAGACTCTAAACTTAGTTTTCCTGAACCTCACACTACACCTTTTGCAGCTTTACCTTGAAATCCAATGAAAAGCATTATTCCACTGATGGTTGCCCTGCCCTTGAGCCACAACATGGTGACACAAGCTACTTTAATAATCAAAGGTGAGGTTTTTAGTACATGATCTCCGTAAGATTCAATGACCAGCTCCAAGCACTGTTGCTAGACTAGAGTTAAAACTCCACAAACCCACTGTAGTAGTTGTCTCTATCTTTAGCATCATTTGCACTGGCTCCTGAAGCTCTTGCTGTATGTATGACAAAAACTTACTTTAGCTCTGGCTTCAGCTGCTGCTTTTTGCATCTTCTCATTGCATAGGATCTTCCACCGTTCCTTTTCTGCTTCTTTAGGAAGGGGAAGGCCTTGACTTATCATCAGTGAAGCAGTCATCACAAATTGTTCTTTGTTTCTGATTTCCTGCTGGAGTTTAATGGCAAGTGCTTGCTTCATGGATAACTCTGCAAAAAGAGCCCTTATCTCCTGGGTTTTGTCATTTATCTTCTTCTGCAGTTCATTGGTCTGGAATGCAAAGCAGCTACATTGTAGTTAGGGCTTCCCTTTAGGCACTCACTGGGCATGACACTTGGGTTGCATTAGGCATGTGAAAATAAGTTTAACTTGACAACAAGGTTTTAAATAGTAGTTCAATTCTTGAAAATTATTTAATTTTTGTGATCACTTGGAACAAAAAAATTTAGCTGCTCAAGAAGTCACATTTACAAGAAAAGAAAAGCACATTAGTCTTTGCTTCTTGTCCTTTTCAACTGGACAGCAAAACTCCCCCAGCCCACAAAGGCGTGGAATCCCAATTCTTTTTGAGTTTATACACAATTAACGTCTTAATAAAGCTGGAATAAGCTCAGTTCCTATGAGATAGTTGGGTGATAATGCTGATGCAAGGGCTGTGAGTTGTGACATTATCCTTGGAAGGGGGACAAACAAAAGGAATGTGACAGAAATCCTTGAGTCTCACTGCAGATGATTTAAAAAAAAAACAAAACCAAATCTGTAATACTCTTTAAGTGACTAGCTGGAACTGGGAGAGCCAGAGCACTTGTGAATGCAACTTTTGGCACACTGCCATTCTTACAGTAGTTTATTAGCCCATGGCCATCATTTCACAAATACAGTTAACAACCATGATATTTTTGTGTGTGTTTAAAATCAATTATAAAAAACTGTTAAGCTTTCATGTGTACCAAACCTAACATCTAAGAAAAATTTCTAGCCTGGCCTTATTTTACATTAATTACTTAGCATTTTTTTTCTGTCTTTCCCTCAGGTCTGCTCAATTTGCAGCTTTTTCATTAGGAATATGGGGGCTGGGAGCATTTTTGGTCTTTCCCAAACAATATTACTTGCAGTTAAAAGCAAATAGCTATAGTTATATTTAAAAAACTGTATTGGAAATGGTGTTTCCTGTATGATTCTCCCTACCTAAACAACAAAAGAACTTTGAGCCAGATACCAAGTTCATATTTTTGCATATTGGAGTGGAATTTACCTGGCCTTCCTTTATTTCTTTTTTTCCCTTATTTCTTTTCAGCCTTTGACCTGTTTGTTGTGGAAAGGCTGTTAAGTACATTTGCAAAAGGAGGATCCTACAAAGTTTCTAAGCACCTACTTCAGAAAGAACTAATTCTGTATGTTAGTGAAAGGTACTATTTATGGTGGAACTTTCTTTTTAAAAGAGAGGACATTTGCCTAAATAGTTTTGGTTTATCTGTATTACTGTTGCTATTTATGTCTGTAATTTCTGAAGACTGACTTATGATTTGCCTCTCAACATTTCCAGCCACTTTTGTAATTTGCAAGTGAATCACCTCTTGCCCAGATACTGTTTCATTCTGTACAGGCTGGCAAGCAGAGTGTGCAATGCCCTTCTTACCCTCCTAGCGAACTGCAGCGTGTCCTGCTTGCCATTCTCCACCACAGCACGGATTTTGTCTGTCAGATCGGAAATGTTCTCGCAGAGAAAATCTATCTTCAGCAGTCTCTGCTCCTTCTGCACCAGCTCTGCCTCCATCTGCAGCAAGGAGGACAGCACGGTATAAGGAAAGCACAGGGGAAGCTGCAGCCCAAAGCATTCTGTGATTGCCTTGAGCTGCTGAAATAATACCAGTGAACAGTCATAAACGAACTCCTTCGCTATCAGATTTCTCAAAATTTACACACTTTGCCAAGGATCAGGCCCAAACTGGTTCAGTTGGTAACTGTCAATTGTACAATTCTTCCATATCCAGGCCCTTTTGGGGGCAGGGGTCACACCACTATTACTGCCTTGCTGTGCTTTTCCTGAAAGCATTGGGGCTTTTTTCTAGTCAAAAAGTTTTTTTAATCTTCTGGTTCCTTGAGTCACACCATAATGGAAGGTTCCAGCTTTTGCTTTAAATACTTTTCTCCTTCACATGCTAAAAAAGTATGGGCTCTATAAACAAATTACAACTACAATGACTTTAAATCCCAAGAAGATATAGACATTTAGACTTATCATAACTCCAAGAAAACCTTCTTCTTAATGTGTACGCTGGTGATAGCAGGCTTTGTTGTGGCCTGCTCAGCTCTGCAGAGCTCCCTTCTGTCAAGGAATATGGGATAGTAAAGCAAAATGCTCAGGTAATTCAAGCAGCTGTATTCAGGGTCTATCTTTACAAACTGGATTTCAAAAGAGGGAGTCTGAGAGGTGCTCAGAGCTTGCTGCTCCTACCCTCACATCTTCAGAGCCCTTTGCAAATCCCCTCCAAACACTGAACACAGTGGGAAGAGTTTTGTGCTTCTGTAAATGGGACAAAGCTATATAAGAAAATGCTGTTCCTTTACCTTCTTTCCCCCCATACAGAGGGCTGTGAAACTGGGTTTCATTGGACCTAGTGCTTCCCTCTCATGTCTCTCGGGGCAGTCACCAGCAGTGCTGCAGTCAGATGTCACCTGCTGGGCTGGCCTGGCTGCTGCTTCCACCAAGCCCTCTTCAGTGGCTTCTCCTTCTTCAGCAGGGAAGCAAAGCAGTAGAGCCCAGCCCTGACAAGGGGCAGTGTTTGCTTCTGTGTCAACAGGCAGACTTCATGAAGAGGCTGGCAGGTCTGCCTCCTGCTCACAGCCCATGGATAGTGGTAAAACAGCTCATGGCCAGTTAGCAAAGATTGACAACCCTGTTTGTTAGCAGCTTATTATTCTGTATTTATCTCCCTCTGCTTCCTTTTCTGTGCCTTCCCCTAGTGAGGTTGCTCTGCACTGAAGTGCCAGTGATGTGAATGGAGTCAGCAGAGGATGCTGCAGAGCCAGGGGTACCTCACAGACCTCCCTCTCCCAAGCCCCTCCTGGAAGAAGTCAAAATGTCCCATGTCCAGTTGACCTGGAAAGTAGATGCTGGGCTAGAGTTGAAAATAGCCAATCATAATTATTTTGATTCCTCTTACAAAAAGTTTATTTTAAAAATAAAAGACACTATTTTCATTTTCTAAAAGAGGTCAAGCATAGCAGGATAGCTTGTGATATGAGAAGTGACATTACCTGTTCAATTCTTTTTAGCAGCTCAGGTGGAGATGGGTCCTTCCCTCCCATTTCTTGCTTTCTGCTCTCATTTGTGGCATCACCATGGTTTTCCTCCAGCTGTTTAATCTTGTCCCTGCACTGGGAATACTAGCAAACAAAAAGCCTCAACAGTTATTTATTCCCACCAAACTTAGCCCCTGACCTTGGTCTGGAGACTTTAACAGACAAGATTTCCTTTTACTGGGAAGGAGGGTGGGTAGCATAAAATTATGAGCCATTTAAAATTTTTCCTTTAAAAGAGAGCTACAGTATGACAGTTGCAGGGCAGAGGAAACCCTGCTGTTTGACAGATATTGAGTTCTACCTGTTTCTTGGTCCTCAGGCTGCTTTTTGTCTTTTATCCTCAGGAATACAATAGAAAAAGCCCTGCTTCCCTGCTGGTCAGTACTGAAGTTCTCATCCTTACAGACATCCAAATTTTCTATACTAACATTCCCAGGCACATGTCCTGAAGTGACTCAGTGGTGACACTGATCAATGAGGTACCCTTGGGACTCACAGAGGCAGGTGTTCCCTGACCTTTCCCAAGTGAGGCCTTCCCATGGAATAATGCTTCCCAGAATATGCTAGGGGGACATCCAGGCTCAGTGTAAATACTCACTAAAGGAGTGACTGGGGCTGTTTTTTCATGTTTGGATTTGTAAGGCTGACAAGTGGTGGGGCTGTGTGCTCTGATGTGCACCTGGCTGTCTGTCAGTGAGCTGTTAGCACTGACATAACACTACCCAAGTGTAAATGTTAACCATCCATGGCAGGTGATGACTGATTAAGGAAATAAGTAGTCCCAGGCTCTCAAAGTTATGAACAATCACCAAAATATAAAGCAAATGTTTAGATGTTGCCAGGATGAGGTTTGTCACTGGAAGTTAACATGTCATATTTAACTAGAAAAGAGAAAACTGACAGAGGTTCTCAGGTGGCAGTGGAACGTTACCAGAACACTTAAATACTTCTTTTCCTAGTAAAAACATAACTCACTCCTGTACACTTGGTCTAAAAGCAGCTAAAGTAAAAACCTTAGATGAGCATAATGAACAATTTCCTCGGCAAACCATGATTCTGAACATAGCTAGGTACTGAAAGTTATGTTTTGCTAACAAATAGCTAAAACTCAAGCCCAAAAATACACAGAATGGAAGAATGTAAAAGCAGGGCCAGCACAAACAGCAGGATGCAGCTATGCTTCCAGTGATCTTTTCTATCTGGGGCCAAATTTCTCAACCACTAACTCAGGGGAAAATGCCTTGTTGGAGGCAGTGGTATCTTAATGAGATTAGGGGCAGATCACCAAGGAAAATTTTGCAGGACTGAATAGTTAATTTAGAGAAGGACTATTGCAGCAAAACCACTGTCCAAAAGCCATTAAAAAGTTTCATGTTAGATGTAAATACTAGCCTTACTTTTAAATGCAGTATGAATTGGAAGTGATCAGATGCAAGCCAATCCAAAAGTATCAAAATGGGTTTAGAAGTAACCATGCTATCATGTGTCTGCTTAAGTAATGTGACTACAGGCATCTTTCTTTATTTTTTTGCTTACTTGTAGTGTTTTCCTGTGAAAAGATTATCTGAGTTATAAGAGATTCTAAGTCTTAAAATTTTAAAAAATCCTTTCTTTCTTAGAGTGGATTTGGTACAGGGGATAGGAAAAGACTGTCGAAGAGAGGCTTTTCTACATTGGACTGTAATCAGTCAGGAGGAATTGTTGAAGGAAGGAACACATGTTTAGATAAGCAACTGGTCTGAAAAAGTGAACATCGGGTGCTTTTTTTGAAATCTCAGAAGGTACGTGAGGTATGTACAGCACTAAAAAGGGGCAAATACAAGACCTATTAAAAAGAATGGTGGGGGGGAGGGTGCAGATGAAGCTATGGAACCATAGATAACCACCTTTTGAAGAATAAATCTGGAAGACTTAATTAAGTTTTCTTTGTAGAAAGAAGAGAGAAAGAGAAGAAGGAAGAGAGAAAAGACAGGGATAACAGCACCACAAGTGTGTTGAGTCATGCCAAACCAGATCAATGTCTACTATGATAATTTCACAGGTGTATGGATGACAAATAGTAGGTATCATACATTTTGATTTTTATATAGCTTCAATATTTCATATAATATTCTCATAAACCAAGCAAAATAAATGGGTTCTTGATTAAAATATACAGTAGACATCTCATCAGTAGAATGAGGTTAAGCTCAGAGAGACTGCAAGTATTTTTTGAAAAAGATTCAAATTCAAAATTATCTTTGTCTGAAAAAAGGTCTGAACCAAAAAGATAATAGTAAATAAGAAATGTAAGTTGTTATATGTAGGCATGAAAAATTGCCTGTACAAACATAGAATCAAATCAACTGGTCGGATGCCCTTTCTTTAAAAAAGGGTCTGGTTGTCATATATTTAAAACATGAAGATGAATCACTATGTCATTTGTCAAGAAAGGCACCACCATACCTGGATGCATAAGCAGGAAGGTAACCTGCAAGATGCCTGAATGAATCCTTTCACTCTCAGCCCAGGCACTGCACCTCAAGACAAATAAAGACTGTATTGTCAAAAATAAAAGAAATGCAGAAAAATAACGATCTAAGAAAAATCTCTAAGAGCTGATTGAAAGAAACAAGGTTGTGTAGCCTAGCAAAAGGATCAGAGAAGAACATGATTAATGTTCTTCCCGTAACATGAAATGTTGCAGAAAGGAAAGGAATGGTCTGTTTGTCATGTCCCTGGAGGGTAGAATACAAACCAATATTCTTACACCACAGCAAGAAAGATCTAGGCTAAAGATCAGAAAATTTTTACACTTAAGGAAAGACTGGGATAGCTTGCCTGGGGAAACCTGTTTCTCAGTGGTGGCTTGAAAGCACAGCTTAGCCCTCTCAGGAATGATTGGCAATCCAATGCTGTTGTGGGAGCAGATTGCCTAGATAAACCCTTATCTCTCTACTGGTCCCATTATTCTGTGATGTGATGTGATGATATACTCTGGAGATTTTCATGTATTAAAACCTGGACAAATGTTGTTGCCAAATGCCCCACATAAACTGACAGTACTTGTACATTGCCTGAGCTCTAAGGCATCAAAGTCCCATCTACAGTACCATGACAGCTCAGCAGGTCTCTGTGTTGGACTAATTAATGATTAATGCTGAGTATTTCTCATTGATGCATGAAGGTAGATTAGTTTTTATGGGTCACTTCAGTCAGCAGGAACAGTCCCTTGATGTGCAATCCCCATTAAAAGTTACATAGTTTTATGCCCAGAGAAAACCACCTTACAATCTCACCAGGTATTTTTTGTGTAAAGAAGTGCCTGTAAGTATTCCTATTTTTAAATCTTTACCTTGATGTTAACAAGCCTACCTAGTCCATGTTACTTGCACTTGCTTAGAAGAGGTCTAGCCTTGCTTCAAGATGATAGTATTCTTTTAGCTTAACTATTCACCAATGTTTTGTGGAAATAGGCAGCTTCTGATGAAAAGCATACAAGTGGAACATATATCACTTTGATGATTAAGCAGCTCATGTGGAATGTAGAAGACCCAGGTGAAGTGTTGGTTCTTGCTGAATTGGCGCACAGCCCTGATCTGGGCTTTTCCCCTTCCCAATGGGCACTACAGCTGCTAAGATTATGGGTCAGTTTTTGCAGTCTGTAAATATTTATGATTTTAATGTTTTTCATTGATAATAATGAAAATACCTAGTCCACATTACTAGCACTTGCTTCAAAGAGGTCTAGTATTACTGAAGACTGAAGGAGGCAGGAAGGGTAGGAAAAGGGGAGGACAAAAGAGGCACAGGTACAGGATTCAGCCTACCTAATCCAGACAGTCTGTGACCGTGGTAACTGAACACAAACTGAGTCAGATTTCAACATGGGGGCAAATCTGTAAACAGCACACGAACCAGCAGTGTGAATTTGGCAACCAACACCAGAATTCAGATTTGGGCCCATGTTTTCTGCTTAAATCATGGAAATAAAACCAAACAATTTGAAGCTGCTTCTCACTGGACTTAATTCCTATTGGCAGTGGGAGTAAGAGTATTAATGCCAGAATGGTGGAGCATAAGGAGATGAATGAATTAACAGCCAGTTTGAGCCATGTAATATTCAGAAATCACAGTATCTAGTTAAATTTTTAAGGTTGATAACTGATTATTTGCCATTGTTCACTGGAAAACCCCTGACTTGGGAACATGTATTAAGACTACTGCATGCATAATATCACACCACTCCGTGTTTTCCTACTTTTTAATTTTGTGTCAACATTGCAAAAAGATTTAAAGCACCTCCAACAATAGCATCCCTTTAACAGTGATTTTAGGTTTCACATGAACTCTCATCATAAAGGAGAAAGTTGCAGGAATGCAGAACAGAAAAAGCAAAGTTTCATGATTGATTCTGTCAATTCACAAAAATCATATGCATTTTTCTACTACTGTATTTGACTCAGTGACTCTCAGTCTCATTTTAAATCTTAACTGAAAACTTTGGGATCGTTTTAGGTTTTTTTCCTTTAGTGTTTGTTTTATTTATTTATTTTTCTAATATTGCCTCAGTTCATAATTTAAATCTGTGATGGGCCTGTAATGTTCTTTGGGGCATGATTTGCATGAGGTATTAAAACATGTACTATGTTTTATTCTTGTAGCAGAGAATACAATTTCTTCAAAAGGCCAGAAGTAAGAGAATAGTGCAAGCAGTATTAAACAGTGAGCCACAGCTCCCATTGATGTGAGTTTGAAAGGCAATGCTACACCCCAATTTATGATTTTCTGCAGGCACTAACAGAGTATGTATGGGAAAAATTACCATCTGGAGATAAGGTCAAAAGTAAATGAGCCATTTCAGAAAGGAAAGAATGTCCCAAGCACAGCAGTTTGTTAGCTGTTTAATGCTATTTTGTAACCACAACTAAAACTTACACTGTTTTTCCGAAAAAGAAAATATATGTGGATTATATCGTTGTAGGCAGCAGAGTTTCCAGAGTAGGCTTAGGGTCAAGTGTGAATTGAGTTATTATTTTAGAAATTCGATGGTCTAAGTGTATCTCCCACCCCTCCACCTACTCCATCAATACAGTTTTAACAAATGTTATCTGGAGTCCCATTTTTCCCCCATGACTCCCATTCTCCAGCTTAGTCATACTGACATTTCAGGCTGTGGGGTGGGTTAGCTGGAATTCCATACCCAGGAAACATTTGGCATGTGCGAAAGAAAGAGGAAGAGACAGTTTTAATAAGCATAGAAACTCACATATGTGAAGTTAAAAACATGTATCAGTGTTTTGCGCTACAGGTGTATTACTGAACTCTATTACTGTTTTAATAAACCTTGTACATCCAGATACTTTTTTTCTATGAAATCACCTTAAATTTTAAAATACCGAATGATAGTAAAAAAGGGCTTCCTTTAACACCAACCTGTATCTGAAGTCTCATCAGTTGTGCATCCAGGGCATTCTTCACTGTGAGCTCTTTAAAACACAATTTAATCTCTCTTTTTTTCTCAGCTACCTTCAGCTTCAGAAAACTGATCTTTTCATCCATAACTTGCATCTTAATATCTCCGTTTCTACACAACACCTCTTGCCTGTTTATTCTTTCATACAAAAAGCCTAGCTCTTCTTCTCGTTCTCTGAGCAAAAGACCACTGAAATAAAGCCAAAATTTAAAGATAGTTTTAAAAAAAATGAATCATATTTGGTATATCCCATTCAAGAACATTAAAAAAGTGGTCTTTAAAAGATAATAATAACCCGTGAAAATTTATGAGGCTTTCACAAATATTATTTTAATCTAATAACAGCATTTTAAACAAGTAATAAAATAATTGCCGTATGAAAACCAGAAAACAAACTCTTCGAAAGGTGACTCCTGTCTCTCACATAATTTTTAAGGTCTTCTGGCCTTCCACAGCATTTAAAACTGGATTAAGATCAGAGAGATCTAGATAATCTGCATTTTTGCAGATTCCTCATCTGTGCAAAATGCACAAACAGAGCAGGAGGCTACAAGTTCTCAAGGCATTCAGTAGCCAAGCTAGCATATTTTTTCAATGATAGTTCTGAAGCATGAGCATGATCACTGGTGGAGAAACATCCACACAATGCAAAGCAGCACTGGCAGTGCAGTGAGGGCGACTGGTCAGCGCAACATGGCAGTGCCACAGACCTTTAGCAATCCTAATGAGGAGTGCTCATAAGATGAAAAATATTGTTGCTTCATGAATGTCAGAATTAAACACTACCTTAGATCAAATTTACAAATGTACCTCTCATTTTTTTGCTGAATAGCCCTTTCATAATTTTTGCGTAGCTGCAAAATTTCCTCTTCCATGTGTGTGGCTGAAGTGGTAAGTCTGTCAATATTCAAATACTTTTCCTTTTCTTTATGCTCTAGCATCTCTTGTACAACTCTGCTATAATCCTTTTTGATCAACGCTTTCGTTCTCTCATTCTTTTTAATCTTCAGATATTCTTCCTGCAATTTTCTTTAACATAACAGAAATGTGAGAATATTTTTAGTCCTTTCAATTTGAAACCAATTTCAGCAATTAAAAGCAGAGCTTAAATTTATTTCTCAAACACACAAGGGCTCCTCTATTTCTCTGCTTCACAGAAGCTTTACAAGAAGAAGAAAGACTCTCTGAGAGCAGATTTTTTTTTCAAGTTCTTTCCAGCTTGAAAAGAACTGGATTCTGGCTCAAGAAAAATGCTATATAGGGAGCACTGCACTACAGCTCTTTTATTCTCTAGTAGGTAGCTGAAGTAGCCATAAAAAATAAAGTTTAAGAGCATAAACTATGATGAAAATCTTAATGTGTAGAAATCCTGCTGTTCTATTTAAATAAAAATATTTAAGTCATATTTTAAATAAAAATATATAAATGATAATAAATAAGTTATTATTTCAATTAAAATACTTAAATTATTTTGCAATTCAAAGTTCTCCAAATTTATTGTTTATAAAAGAATATATTACAACATTAACACAAGAAAGAAAATTATTAGATTGCCCATTTGACAGATCAAAAAACCCAGACCATAGTGGGAGGTTAGTGACAAGATCACATACAAATAAAGAACAGATTTCATTATTTCCAGCATCCTTGTTAATCACTGGATTATGGTCCCTCATTTAAAAGGCAGATTCTTGTCACCAAATGGACTATTTACTATCTCACAGCACAGAATTTAGAGTTATTTCATTTGATCTGTTTTATCACTTCTGGATTGAGGCACAACTTTATCAACACTGGGAAGATATTCATGTCAATGTACTAAAGAGGTAGTGAAAAGAAAAGAAAAGTCTCCTGTTAAAATACAGACCTGCAGATGAAGTATCCTCCCCTCATGGGCTCTATCATTTAATTGCTGATTTGCTGTATACAGGGCAGGGAGCTGCTTTTTTTCAATTCCCCCAAATGTATAACACTTTGAGTACCACAGAGTATTACTGAATTTAATTAAACTTCTGTAAGTCGAGTTTCAGACTGAAAGTATAACAGTATTGCAGAAATGCAATGTGTTTTAAGTATTTCTCTGAAAATTTCTTGCCTTAATTGCACTGATACTCTGTCCTCCAAATTGCATAGGTTGCAGTGAAGTCAGTGGTACTGATACTAAAGTCTATTACTGGGATTAAAAATATTTTTCATAGGCAAGACAGTTACTGAAAATTCAATACCTCTGACTAGTTTAAATCTAGATTTGCAGAGCCCAAAATACCTGTTGGATCTGTACCGAGTATGGACATCAATAATAACATTTGTGTATTTCTGATATCTATACAAAATTTATGTCTTATTAGCCGTTCTCCTCCTTCTTTCATCAACTGGAAAGGCCTCAAAAATTTTATCACAAAATGTCAGCTTGTGCATCTTGACAAAATCACTTCAATCACTGAACTTCCACTTCTTCTTTACCTCTCTCTAGCATGACTTTGAACCCAAACTCCTAGAAGATTCACAAAAAATACTTAGTGCATTCTTTGTCTGATTGAGCAATTTTTTGGCACCAAATAATGAAGTTTTCAGAAAATCACGTTCTTTTTAACTACTCAATTTTGGTTTTCCTGTTTTGCTTACACAGTTGGCTATTCACTGTTTCCCTACTTGCCCAAGTACAGATTTCCAAGACATTGTAATTCTGTCTATATTGCAGAATTTCATCACTAGAATGACAAAAATATATCCCCACTAGGATGGAAAAAAGATATCCTCACTGAATAACGGTCTAGGAAAAAAAAGAGTCACAAGTACCAGCTATTCTGCCTCATTATCTTTGTTGTGAATGTAAGCTTTCATTTTGTCTAAGATTGTTTGAAAATTGAAACCACATTTTATCTGAAATAAATGTTATCTAATAAAGGTCAGCATAAGTTTGAACCAAAATCTCCAATTTGTTTTAATTTCATAATTAGACAGCTACATTCCTAGCTAGAGACTCATTTAATAGTCCCATGCACAACTTCATTAGAGAATCATATGTGTCAGACCTCTTTTACTCTAAGGACAGCAAATACGAGTGCAACAGTGTTGCTCATATTGAATGAAACAGCATGATAATGCAAAACCTGAGAGTTCCAAGAACTGTGATACAAAGGATGGGAAAGTGAGAGTAGCCAAACTTCAAAACTACTTTCTGACAAGCAGTGATGGCCAAGCTAGTTGTGGAGTGTTAGTGGGATAAGAAAATAGAACAGATTATGGAGGATTATGGAGGAGTGTTTCTGAATGCCTTTGTTTTAATCAGATTTTAAGAATCAGGATAATAACTATCAAAGATGATATGGACATAATTAAAGATGGAGTAGATTCCCTCCTAAGATTTTTTCCAGTCTTAAATTTCTATAATTGTGAACTAAAGTGTACTTTAGACTCACCTTTCCCTGGTTATAACAGCATTCCTTAAATTTTCTATATTATTTTCTAGCAATTTTATCCGGTTTTCAGCTTCCCTTGCTTTCCACTGAGCAATACGCATCAATTGTATACATTTCTCCTTTTCAATTTGCATAAAATCAAGCATCCTAGCAAATCCTTGGAGTCTGAAGAAATGAAATGTGTGAAAGAAATAATTATTAGCATTTTCTGCATATATTACTTGAATAAAAGTTGCTTTAGAAGAATTTTTTTAGATAACGTATTGCTATTATGTTCTTACTCTTTTTGCATTTCTTTTTTCATCTTTTTACAGATGATTAGTTCACGATCCTTTCTTTTTAGTTCCTTAACAATATTTTGGAGTTGAATCTGAAATTTAAATAAAATTTAGTAAGCACTTTAGATATATTAGAGAAATGTCTTCAATGAAATTACCCAGAACAACTCTTAGATGAGAAAAAGACAGTGAGGAGACATTATTATAAGAACTTTCTCTTATTATAATGAAATGTTTATATTACAGCAACATAAAAAGCACAGTTTTTCCATTTATATTAAGCTTACAATTACTATTAGTAATGTAGGTAATTTGATGCAGCATCTTAAATGCTTGGTTCCCTCTATCTGGAGTTCCACTCTTTCTACTGATCAGCTTGTCATGTCCATCATTATATAATTATTTGGCATATGAACCATTGAAACTGTACTTTTACAAATAAATTTTTTTTTTTACTCAATTCTGACTTTTAAGCAATCACTGATGTTTGAGCAGATTTGCATTCTGTTAAGTTTCTGGATCTTTTGATTCCAGTTATGTTTAGTCCCCAATAGTCTGGGCCATCATCTTAAACCAACAGGCCTTTTCTCCTCTCTCACTGGTATCAGGAGGAGGAGATTGGTATTAGGGAAAGCTGGTGGATGATGGGTTGCAGCTTTGGGCTTGTCTGTGTGTTCCTGAATTTGTATTATTTTATTTGTTTTATTTGTTCATGGACTGATTTTCTTGAAGGTACAAAGCCTGACGTTTATTTTTGTAGACAGAGTATCTCAAGATGGTAGAAGGGTAGCTTATCTGATTTATCTGATTACAGATGTACATTTTGGAAACATCAATACCTTGTTCCCATATAGCAATTTGGTATTTAATAGATTCTGTGTGACATCACAACCTCATACCAGAAAAATGCAGGCAGCAAATACAATGACTAGTCATAAGGAAAAGTTTTCTTTCCCTCTTTCTCTGAATCAATATAATTATTTATGCCTTGAAATGTAACAGGAAAACAGAAATTTCTGCCTCACTATGGAATGAGTAGTAGTTCAGTTTATTTTCTAATGTTCATATATTTGTAAAATAAACCACAGAGTTTTACTTCTGAGAATATCAGGTGAGGTTGTCTGCTCGTCTGCCTCTTTCCTTCAAATTGTTCATTTTATCCCATGGGCTTGAAAGAAAATCACAATCTCAGAATTACAGAATGTGCTGAGTTGGAAGGAACCCACCAGGATCATGAAGACCAAGCATGACCTCCTGGCCATGCACAGCAACATTCCCAAGAGTCACCCCATGTGCCTGAGAGCATTGTCCAAACACTTCTAGAACTCTGCCAGAGTTGGTGCTGTGAACACTGCCCTGGGGAGCCTGATCAGTGCCCAACCACCCTCTAGGTGAAGAACCTTTTCTTAATATTGAACCTAAACCTTCCCCAGCACAACTCCAGGCCATTCCCTCAGGTCCTGTCACTGTCACCACAGAGCAGAGTTCAGTGCCTGCCCCTCCTCTTCCCTTCATGAGGAATTGTAACTGCAGTGAGGTCTCCCCTCAGTCTCCTCCAGGCTGAACAGACCAAATGCCCTCAGCTGTTCCTCAACCAGCTTCCCCTCGAGGCCCTTCACCATCTTTGTTGCCTTCCTTTGGGCAGTCTCAAAACGTCCTTCCAAATACCTTGTTTCAGTTATGGAGTCATATTTTAACATACTGCAGTGCACCACAAATTGCCAATAAAACACCACAGTATTGTGAGTTTCCAGTGTTCTGATGGAACTTCAAAATTAGGGTGGGAAATGAGTCCACAGGGCTCCCCTCACTAGTAATTTAATTTCTCCCTATACCAACTGGTACTTTTGAACAAATATATAATTTTTTACCTTGGCTTTCTGAACATTCCTGCATTTCAGTTGCTTCTCATCAGCTCTGAGACAAGCCAGCTGTATAAGTGTGGATAACTCATTTCTGCATTTTTCCTGCTCTTTGAAAAGCAAGTGTTCTGCAGCAATGCATTCTTCTAACACATGGGCATCCATATCTGATATCATTTCCTAGAGAAGATTAAATTTAAATTCTAATGCAACAACGTATCTGTGTTGGCAAACCCAAAGTGGGAAATACTCTGGGTTTATCTGCAACATAAACAAATATACAGACTACATAGATTTAAAACTGTAATAAATTATTGCTTTAAAATACTATACACAATCCCTATAATAACATTTCAGAATATATTATCACCTAGGAGCATTTCTGTTCCTCAGTCTAACATCTTTCAGCTATTGTTCACTGGACAGAATGGATCTTTAATGTATAATAGCTATATAATATATAATAGCTATATAATCTTTAAGTAAGTTCAGAGTCAGGTCTTCAGGAGGAGGTAAATGGAAGCTTCCTAGGCTCCACTGACTGCATGCCTGTCCGTGGCACACAAGTTACATATCCCAAAGAATGACATGTAGGTACTGGAATGCATATCTATCCAAATACAAGCAGATTCCCACCTGATAATGTTAATGAATTTGAACAAAACATACAAAGAAAATGGATATAAGGGTAAGAAGACAAGGTGGTTTGACCTTAAAAATGCATGTCTGAAATAGGTTGCTTCTTAAAAAGTCATTTATGTAGTGGCAAGTACTAACGTTCTTGTAATGCAGGTATCTGCATTTCCACACTCTGTATGGCTGTGCTGCATACAGCCAGACATCCACAAATGACAGAACTGTGAAGATGAAAAACCTTAATGTACAAATGCTCAATTTTTATTGTTGCAACAAGACATGGTTTAATATCCAAAGGAAATCTATAACAATATATTTCTAGCTGCAGTGTCATCAACAACATTCAGGAAGACTTAAACTAGAAAGTAGATTTGCTTTCTACCTTCTAGTATGTGGCCAGTAACACAAAAAAATGTTTTTAAAAATGAAAGACAAATGGTCTTTAAAATTGAACAAATACTATTGCGTTTTCTCACCAGAAAGCTGCAGCTAGAAACCCCTATTATTTTTTCTTCAAACAGTCCCTTTATTCTCATGATCGAAAACCAACTGTCAAAATTATAAAATAGGAGAAAGCAGAACTCAGCACCTGTTCAGCTAAACCTCTCTTGATCGTTTCAATCTCCTCCTGCAGCTCTTGTCGTCTTTCTAATAATACTGCATTTTTTTTTGAGTTAATTTCTGCCTACAAAAATAAACCAAGCACATAGTGATGCAAACAAAAAATGAGGAAAATGTAAACTGCAGACACTGTATTAGAAGTAGCTACACAAATTAAGAAACTAAATTTCTCTCTTCTTACAATCACTAGTACAAGAATGCTTCATTGAGTAGAGTTCCTCAGCAACTTACTGAAGTTTCTCAAATTTTTCTTTCAAGAACTATGAACACTAAACTTCATTAATTTAGAAGGTTTATGGTTTTCAGCAACTAAACTGTCATTAAAAAAAACAATAAACACAGAAAGCGTATATAAAAATGTTACCTAAATTCACAGAGGATTTTCAGAGTGAAATTCTGAACTTACTAAAGGAAAAAAAAGAGTTCACATCTACATAGTGATATCACATTTTTTTCCTTTTCTCACTACAGTAGGATTTTCATTCGACTAAAAAGTCAAAGCTAATAACACAAAAATTTATGTATTATTTTTTCATGTACATTATGGGAAAATTCATTTATTCAATCAGATTTTAAGTATGTGAAGGAATAGGTAAAAAAACCTACCTCTGATTAAAATATATCTGATCAATCTCACTACAGCTACTTACCTGATATAACTTGTAAGACAAAAAGCTGTACTGGCCTCACTGTGATTTACTTCACTTAAAAATTCTTTATGGTTATAAAAAAGAAAAATAAATGCATCAAGCTAACTATGAAGGCATATATTGTCTCTGCGTAATTGATGGGGACAAACAATTTAGCAGGACCTGTTGTGATAGGACAAGGGATATTTTAAAATAAAAGAGGGAGGATTAGATAAAAGGAAGACTTTTGTTCATCAAGGGTAGTGAAACCCTGGCACATGTTTCCCAGAGAGGTGATTGATGCCCTGTCTCTGGAAACATTCAAGGCCAGGTTGGACTGAGGTCTGACTAACCTGGTCTAGATGAAGGTGTCCCTGCCTACTGCAGGGGTTTGGACCAAATCACCTTTAAAGGCCCCTTCCAACCCAAATGATTCTAATTGCAAATCTGTAATTCATATGGATGGTAAAAAATTACATTTAACAACATACCTGGAAGATATTCAAAGATAATACACACAACCCTGTGATATCTTGCTCAGATCTCAACCAGATGTTAGACTTCAAAACACTATAAATCAATACTGATAGGTAGATATTTTGCACTTGTTATTTTCACTTCAGTGATAGTATTGTAAAATTAAGTGCTGTTCCCTTGCTTTATGGGAAAGGGAAACAAGAGACACAGTAAAGGTCAAAGTGTGGAGTTACTTTAGTTGCAGCTGCCAGCTCTGAGATTTGATTTGATTTAGGTTTACTAAAATGTCAGTAAAGCCTGTCCTAAGAAAGTGACTTTCGGTCTTGTGTTGGGATCAAAAATAGCTTTTATGTGGAACATATATTAGTTACCACTTCTGCTGTATAAAGTAAAAAGCTCACATAAACATTTTCAATCCATTAAGGACTTTTGTTCATGTAAGACAGGACTAAACTTAGGCACTTTTGGCTGTCTCTGCATTGGCCTGACCAAAGAGAAGGTCCACATGGAGAAGAGCAGCAGTTCCGCTCTGGGCTGGAGACAGCGGGACCAGCAGTTCTCTTTCACACACAATGTTGGTGTTTAGCAATAGCTGACCTTTCACAACTTACTAACAAGAAAAACACATTTGAAGGAAGTGTTCCTGTAATTTCCTTATTGTACAAACCAGTCATTCTGCACTTAGCATATGATTCAAAAGAAGAAATCTGGGGAACCACACTGATGTATTGCTGCTTCTGCAATCACATATTTATACAAACAATTAATTCTTGTGATTTTTTCACTTTGAATCACAATGAATAAATGTAGTTTAAATAGTTTTAGAAAAGTTTTAAGTAGTTTTAAGTAGTTAAAGAAATTTTATTGACTTAAAATACTGGTTTTTAATTGTTGCTTGGTGTGCTCCCTAGTCTTACAAACTAAAATTGTCCCAATATAGCAAAAGCCAAGCAGAATCAAGCTGGCCACTTGACTCTTCCCTACTGCAGTACTATATTTCAGTTGGCCACCCTGCAGAGGAGCAGTGATTTCACATTTGCTCTCCTAACAGAGCCAGGAAAGGAATCAGAGAAAACATCGAGCATGGGAGGATGGGCTAAAACAACTCTATTGCTGTGGCCTATTTGCATTAGAGTAGTATCCTACAGCTGCTGGAGTAAAACACTGATTAGAATTCCACTTCTGCCTCTCATGGCATTCCTTTTCCCCTACTCCTTATGATGAGGAGTAATTTGTAAGACACATACAAGGTCTTTTCCTTCCACAGGGTGAAGGAATTGGGCTGGGCTGGGTTTGGATCTCACCCCAGACTATGAAATCTAACCACAGCTGCCGGTGAGTTATGGCATTTGATTTTAGTATTACATGTTTTTAAACAATTGTGGTTCTCCATCCAGGAACATTTCCCCAATGGAACAGATGCAAAAATACCATCTCCCAGATTCTCTTAGCTGATACTGAACAGAAACTCTTGAAGCTTTAAGATCAAAGTCTGGGATATGAGTCAGCCCTTTAATCATTATTTCAGGAAATTCAATCCAAAACTTTGTTGTGTGGTTATAGAGCTTTCCTCCCTCCTCTCAGGTGAGCTTATATTACTAGGTAATCCACATGTGAATTCAGGATGAATTTCAAGGCAGACAAAAATATTTCAAAATAATATTAAATATTATCAAGTAATAATTTGAGTTGTTTAAATAACAAAGCTAAGTATGTATGAGTTTTGATACGTATAGTTATTTTTCAAAACTTTACAATTATGTCAGATTCTTTTCTGCCCTGAATTGCTTAGAAGGACCAAGAAAAATTTTAAGGACAGTGTCAAGGTAGGAAGCATCAAGTGCTGTGAAAAAATATTCACCTGACTAAACAAGATTAATTTTATATGACTCAGAATCTAGACTGAGCAAGGTGCAAGGAGCAAGTATAGGAGAAAATATATATAAGAAAGAGAGAATGAAAGAACCAGTGGTGAGAGAAGAAAAATATGAAAAATTTATAAACAAAATAAATTTTTAAGGAATAATTGGAAGCAGAAAAGAAAGAAAATGCTTTGAATACACAAGCAGAATGGTACTTCCCTTTAAAATTACCATAGTCAAAAGACTAAGTAAAACAGAAAAGAGTAAAGCATTATTGAAAGAGGAATGGGTGAAATACTAAAGCAAGGAGGAAATGAGGAAGTGAAATAACGGTCTTCCCCACTTTCCCCTTGGAGGACTGTCAAGAGATTTCATAGAAGAATTTCTTACAAGAAAATTTACAATCTTTATGATCAATGCATTCATACAGACCTCTGATTTGAGTCTTTTATGCTTTGCTTTATCTCCTTCCAAGGAATCCCAAATCCCTTTCAGTTGTAACTCTATCTTTTTTAGACTTTTCAGTTCTTTATCTTTCTGTGTTTGATGGTGACTGAGAATATCTTGCTGCTTTTTGTTCTCGAAGATACATTTATTTAAATTATTTTCCAGAATTTGTCTATATAGATAGACACAGAATTTTAGAAACAGGTAACTTAATCAAGGCATATATATAAACAGACACAACTATTTTAATGGGTTTTGAGTACCTCATCACTATGGATCAGCAAAACAAACTCGTAAACTCAACAAAAATTACCTAAAAAGGTGGCAGTACCCTAATTATGTCAGTGAGGTTTCACAGTCTGTTCTAAATATGATAAAAAATATCAGGGAATCTAGTACATAAAGGAAGAAGTAAACACATTTTTTAGTATGAGGGAACATTTCAAAATAAGATGCCATGGGCCCTTAATACAAAGCTTGAAAGGCAAAAGCCCCGTTGCTGAGCATATGGCCAGAATCACAACTATGTATCTCCCTCTGCAAAGGAGGATTCATTGGAAGCTTGCCTTCAACCTAACAGTTTATTTTACTTTATCAAGTAAATATAAAATCATAATTGAAAGGAATATTAAAGAGATAATTAACCAATCCTCACTGAAATTCAGGACTACATGAGGGCAGATATCTATGATCCTCATTTGAAAATGGAAATACTGACATATTTTATTCTTTTTCAATTTACTTTCAGTGGGTTATACAGGAAGGAAAATATGTGCACTAAAGAGAGAAATCCTCTAAAATATTTCACTTTTAAGAGCAAAATCTCACAGGATTTTATCAAATGCCTATGCTTTTTGATGTTCTTCTTCAAGCCAAATCCTAGATTCCAGATTCCAAATTTTTTATATAAACATTTCTGAAGCAAAAACCAAGCCTCATCATTTATAATTTGCACTTCTTGCAGCATAAAACTTGAAAATAGAAGCAACAGCAGAAAAAATAAATAGACTTTTGAGAAGACGGAATTGTTCACTCTTTCCACGTGGCTCATGTCTCTAACCTGTCTGATAGGACAGCTAATTCCTTCTCTGCACTAATTTCTAGTAATTTTTTCAAAGCAATGCATTCTTGTTCATTCTTTTTTATCAAAGTTTGTCTCTCATCCAATTCCTTCATTACATCTTCTTTTTCTTGCAAAATCTCTTCAGTCCTTTTCTCAGTGGCTTTCAGGGTTCTATTCAATTTTTCTATTTGGTCATTAAGGGCTTCATTCTTCTTCTCTGCATCACTGTGGATATATTTTAACAAAGCAGAAAGGGTTAAGTTTTCCACATGCATATTTAAAAGACAAAATGTAAGTTGCCAGTTTTTGTGGACTTGCAAAATAATTTCACAACAATACGTGTTAAATGTTAAAGCAGACATGAAAACCTTCAAATTCCTATAGTCCAACAATAAAACTGCAGGTAGACATGGGGAAAACTGACAGTTTAGCACCATGACAGCATTAAAAAGAGTTCTAGTAAGCTGATTTCTGTCAACATTACTAGGTACATGGGTGTGAGACTTCTAAATATTCTTCCTAAGACTGGGAACTCTCGTTACTTTATTCTGTGATGTGACACAAATACAAAGACTCATTTAAATATTTCATTAATAGCAATCTGCACAATGTGGGTTTTAGAAATTGCTTCTCTGTAACACTATAGGGCAAACTTCTTAAGATTTATGATGGCAGAATTGCATTAAGCAGAGTAGTGAGGAAAACGTAGAAGAAAACCATAATAAAAGTTTTAAACCTGAGAAATTTAACAGTCAAACTGTTTAGGTGTTACAAATAAAGACTGGAAGCAGGAGACACAAACTTCAGTGAACAAATGGAGTTCAAAATCCATCATTCATGTGGATGGCAATTGGATCACTGGGATCTGTGAATGACCTGGCTGAAACTGCATAGTGCTAATTTGATTTTACACTTACAGAAAACAGTGCATGCCATGCTTCAGGGGAGAAGAACCCCAGCTTCACAAGCGAGAAAGAAAAGGCTGGCTGCTGGCTTGCATTTCCTCTGATGAAGCATTAGAGACTGCAACCATGTCAGGACCTTACAGCAAAGCAGCTGTAACTCCACAGTTGGTACAGAAGTACCAAGGGAGAATGGGTTTATAGCTCAGGCCACACTGCCAGCTGTGGAAGTGTTAGTTTAAATGTTGATCCTAATTTTAATCAACAACCATCCTCAATCATTTCTATAGCCAAGGGATGAGAAGAAATCATACACATATATATATTCATGTATATAGAATTATATATTAAAAACATACATTTTTTTCTGATTCAACTTCTCAGTTTCTTTTGCAAGTTGCTTTGGAACACCAAGGATCCTAACTAGCTCAGCCTAGTAACAAAACACAAAGGTTTGATTAATAGCCTCAAAAGCTGATGAGTTTTCATAACATTCATTTAGAACTGCTGTGAAAATCGGTAGGAAACATTTTTTAATTACTTGAGTTTTTCCCAGAGAATTGTAGCTGCCACTTTTAAAACAAAACATGGACGTTTACAATTTTAGTATGTCTTCAAGATAAAAATTATGCTTGAATACTATTAATATTCATCTTATTATGCCATTTATACCATGGAAAGAAGTAGACCCAGGTGTGTTTTTAATTCTCAGCATAAATCAGAGCAACCTACAATAACAGAACATAACTAAGATGTCTTTATAGAAACCACTTTTTAATCAAAACCATGACTATTAGTATTTCCTAAAGGAGTAATAAGGATATGGCACAGCAGCATGTTTCACACCTATTGGAAAATGGTCTAATATTTAATGGAATGACATAATGAATTTGGAATGACAACATCCAGAAGATTCACTGCTCCTTTGGGCAAAACATGTACCCATACACACACACATGCACTCACAGTTATATAGGCACAATTAATTTTGTGTTACTTTTAAATAAGTCTGCATCTCCTGAAGCTTTTCCATTTCTTCCTCATCTGTTAATATCAGCTTTTCCTTGGATGAAACAGCTTCTTTTATTGAATCAATTTCTGCTTTCCTCTGGATTACTTCTTTGCTGAGCTCATCACAATTTTCTTTCAACCATTTAATTTTATTGTCTTTCTTTAAAAATGAAGCAAAAGACCAGATTAATTTTATATTCTCTTTTGCATTTTGCAGGCTTCTGATAACACAGACTCACTAACATTGAATGATGATAACATTTTTAGTGACAAGATATGAAATGTATATTTTACCAGATGTGAGTTTCTTCTATTAATACTAACAGAATTTTATTTCCAACAAAGCCACACATATTCCTCAGGATTTATGACTGCAAATGTATTTTTCATGTTCACATCCTAGAACCAAAAACCTGCAGCTATTTTTTTGTAGTATCCATTTGCTGAATATAGGAAACATTTTATTGAGTAAGAAACAAGAAACAAAAAAATCCAGATATTTTCTGAATCAGTTTTTTATTGCTTGTCCTAGTTATCAAAATTGAATGATATAATATAGCCTATAAATTCTACTTCTTTTAAAATCTATTTTTCTATCTATTCTAAGTAAACTCTAGAAATGCACACTGAGAAAACATTTTCAGTGATTTTTTTATATGTTAGTTGACAGAATATAAAACATTGCTTTTCGCATGTTCTGTACTTACCTTTTCTTTTAAAATTTTTTCATATTCATTTTCCAGAAGCTTTTTTTCTTCTCGCAAGCTAAAGTAAAAATCAAAGCAGAACCAAATATATTAGTCATAGAATAATCATGACTGTAATATAGTAAATGGTAAGAAAGTATGACAGCCTATCCCGTGTTAGACTAAAACATACAGTGAATTAGCATTAAAGGTGCTCAGATTTCAAGGAAGTTTTCTGACTGGTGACAGAGGGTCCTGAAAGACTGGGTGTATATATGGAAGAGCACACATCTTTTTCTACAGTGCATATATCTAAACATTTTAACCTGGTTTTTCTTAGTCTGACCACATTCTGCAGGGGTGCATGAATGAGGCATTCATGCCTTACTCACCCTTGCCTTTTACTAGTGGCATCCTACACTCACAGTTCCTCCCAACCTCAGAAAACAAAATGTTAACATGAAAATGTGGCAAAAGGAAAGAGGAGGTGGGTAATAAATAGCCACAAAGACATAAAATATCAAAGAAAGTGCAGTTGCTAGTGAAAAACCTTATTCTTCCTATTAATGTTTTCACATACACATTTACTCTTCAGAAAAATGTAAGTGAAGCTCCTCAAATCTGGACTGGATCCTGTGGGAAAAAATCCTGAACAGTGGCAGGGGTTATAGGCTAAGCCAAAGGAGTATGGTAGAAAAGTAAATTGAAATAGCCATAGTGATCTTAACCTATATCCAAAACTAAATTGCAATTTAATTTCAGGCAACAATAGGGACACATTCTAAAGAAGTGGAGAAGGAAGAAAGGAAAAAACAGGAAAGCTCTTGTATATTGTGGGTATTTAGTAACACTGCCCTGAGAAAGATGAATGAATGGTTATGAAAATGGAGTTCAACCAACAAGCCTGTTGAATTGACAACAGAGAGCTTCTTGGTAGCAGGCAGGTAAATACTGCCAAATAAAAAAAATTATCCCTACTGAAGGTACATCTGTACATCCCCAGTGCATGCACAGAACAGCTCTGCATCTATAGTAGGTAAATGGGTTACAGCAGTCTGTATGTCATCACAACCAAACAACTTAACTGAGTCACTGTGCTATTCACTGGGAACAAGGGGTCAGTTTCTTGCAGTGCAATTAGTACCTGCAGTGACATTTCAGAGTCTCGGGCTATAAAGAAGTAAAGATTGCAGGCTATAAAGAAGTAAAGATTGCAGCTAAGGAATAGGTGGAACAAACAAATCCTCTGTCCCAGGTATAGCAAAGAATCAACTTCAGTGCATAAATTTATGTTTATAACTCCAGTGGGAGGACGTGCTGGTCGAGTCTTGTTGAGACCCAGGGCAGTCTGGTTGAATAAATAACTCTTTAAATTAGGCAAGCATTAAGAGAAAGGGACAAACTTCCATAAAACAGTTTCGTCACTTGGAGCTATAACAATGGCAAAGGACTCCTCGGGATCCCCACCCACCCAAAGCAGCTGTTACGTAACCTCATAATGTGGCTGATACAGAAAAGAGGCAGCTGATCAGTTTTTTTGGGTTTTGGGGGTTTTTTTTTGTTTGTTTGTTTGTTTTTGGTTTTGGTTTTTTTTGGGTTTTTTTTTTGTTTTTTTTTCTGAAACCTCCCAGCAGCAGTGCAAGACTTTGCATGGTGGTGGTGGTTCAGGTTTCAGAAACTGTGTGGTCATGGGAACAGAGATCAGTCTCCCAGCAGCCGACCCCATGGAGGATCATCCCTAGAACCTTATGCTCAACTCTCTAGCAGTGCTGATTTAAGATTCCCTCTGCCACTTCACCACCCCCACTCTCTCAATAAACTCTTATATTTGAGTCCTCCAACAAAATGAGTGAAGCTTATACCTGGAGGTCTCAGGCAACGTATTTCTAGCTAAGGAAAGGAAATAGTGGGGAAAAAAGAGAACTGGGTTGGTGGTGTTGCAATATAAACAGAACAAAACAAAACATCTCTCCCATGAATAAGAAGCTCTGGCTCAGATGAAGAGCAAAGAGAAAATAGACACAGAGTAGATGTTGATATACAGCATGTATGATATTTGTGTGGGCAGACTACAAGTACGCCTCTACAGGGACTGGTAAAGTCTAACAACTAATTTGAACGCCAGTGTTTGAACACTCACAGAGTAAGCGAGTTTGCAAAACAAAATCTTTTAAAGAAAAAGGTTGCATTTGAATCAATTGTACCCCAAAATTGATAAAATTAATTTTAAAAAAATCAAAAATTCCAAAATCATATTCCAAACCCATTTTGGCAGTACTCCTAATTGAACTCCTTGGGACTGGCCTAATCACACTAAGGATAATGAATGCCTACTTTGCACAAATTCCTGTAACTGTTTGACTGCCACAAAATATTATTAAATAAGTCCTGTGCAAAGTGATTAAAGAGGTACTGCATGGCTTGTGATTAGTCCGTGCTGTGCCCTCTTTCATATCACGCTGGACGATCAAAAGAGCAATACCAAAGATCAGGAGGGAGAGCAAAGTTGACACTGTTTTCATTTTGTCACATTCCTCACTCATGAGGACAGATTCCTGTGGAACCATTCCAGTTTCACAACAAAGACTTTTCCATCCAGCAAAAGTAAAATGATTTGAACACTTCATTTTCTGTGACATAAACAAAGGCAACAGTGAATGACAAGGGCCAAGCTACCTAAATAGCCAGCAGACCAACTACTTCCACACAAAAAATAGTGGAAGCGTGAAAAGAAAAAATGGGTAAAAAGAAAGAAGTTAAATCTCTCCCTTTTGAGCAATGAGTTTGATCCAGCTGCCCATAGCCAGAAGCCAGGCAGCCCTATGCTAACATCCCAGGCTTCCTTACTGTCAGGAATAAAATCTGGGACCTCCAAAGGGCAGGTCATCTCACATACCAGGTGACTGCTCTAGGATGATACAAATTACCAGATGAAGATAATATATATCTCTCTGTGGACTCTAAAGGGGAGGCAGGGTCATTTACACACATTTAGAAATCAAATAAGATTCTTCAAAGAATTTAAGTTTAGTCTCTGATTTGACAGATGAACACAGAAGCTTAATGTAAGATAAGCAGATAAATTTTGGTCTTTCCATTTAGCCTTTAAATTTTTTAATCTGTTTTATACAGATATCAACCTCATTACTCTTTTACTTAGACATCAATGATAACAAACAAAATGCTGCAACTGGCATTAGGCGTTTAAATTTCCCATTATTTTATAGCCCTTCCCTGATGGATGCATTTTTCAATATTATGCAGATTTTACTATTATCATTATTATACCTCTAATACACACAATAGAAAGAAGATAAAACTCTTAAGTTTAAGGATTAATGTGTGCAAATGTTTCTAACATTGCTCTTCTTTTTTTCATGAAGCCTAATAACAGTACTGTACATGAAAAGCTGTCATAGATGCAGTTGCAATGAGTTAAAAAAGGCAGTTGGAAAACTGGGCCATTAATAAAAATACATTCCAGATTTTTCCCTGAGAAACATTTACAGCTGCAAGCTGACACAGAAATAAAAAAGTTAGGACAGAGAGATGAAGAAATGTGGTAGTTGTCAACAGAAGTCCATTTCACTTCCTCAGCTCACAAAATAACCACAACACTGTTATCATTAGAAGTCCCATCATGCAAGAAAGTGAACTTCTTCAGCTGCTCTCTCTGAGCTGGGATTGCTTGGAAATCCATAGAAGGTGTTCAGCACCTCACAACTAAAATCTGTGACCACAGGTAGAAGTTATCACAGCTGACAAGCTGCCAGCATGAGCTTCCTGTAAGGCTCTGAGCTGTAATTAGTTCATAGGTACCAGAGAATGCAGTCGCAAGAACAGCTGATAAAAACTTCAGGTGTGATGCTATTTATTTTACTTATGGCCTGTAATTCTTTACTAGAGAAGCTATGGACAACAGCTTAACTTTTCACTTTTTAATTATTGAGTGACTAATGCAGAAATAATTACAAGTGTTGAAATAGTTTTCCTTGTTTGCAATGCTTCTACAAGGACAAAGTCAGTTTTGCATTACTGACTTACATGCAGTTGCACAGAATACTTCAGTAAGGAGCTGTTTTGTTACCTGAACAAATCACAGATCACTATGAGAGCTGGAGATTGGACCTAGGCTTTCAAATAAAATTGTTTTCAAGCATAAGGCACCTTTAGTCTCACAAACTCTTGCAATAGATAAATTTAGTACAAATTAATTGCTTGCTTTTAAATAAATTGTTTAGATGATTGATTTAGATTTAATATTTATTATTTCTCAACAATAAACTACTGTTGATACCATTGTGCAATAAAGGAAAACAGCTCTATTTTTTCTCATAAACCAGAACTCCAAGCCTCACATGAACATCAAAGTTTCCTTGAACCAGAACAAATCCTTGCTGATCACACGGATTGTTTCGTTTTTCTTCTGCTAATTTGATTTTCTGGTCTATAATCTTACTTACTGAGGCTTCTTATCAATTATATGAAGAAATTTCATGACTCTGAATGCAATTTTAACAGAACTGAGCAGAGATGACTATTTTCCCATTTACTTTATTACCCTTGCCAAGTAGTTTTTGAGAGGAAGAATACTCCCAGAATCAGCTCTGACTTTGGGATGGTGGCCCAAGCTTCATGAGCTTAGTAAAATCCTTCCAACCCTTGTTCTCCTGAGCTCTCAGGCAGACACACCAGCAATGAGCCCAGTACATCCATATGGCAGAACAGGCCACAAACTGAAAGAGGAGGCACATACCTACAGTGGGAACACAGCCCATCCATGTGGTCACCCTCAGGGTGACTTCCCTGACAGCTGAAGTGTGTCAAAAAATACACTGAATACCTCATATATTTATTCAAACTATTTAAAAAGTCACAAAATTCCTGAAAACTTGATGATGCTTTAATGCTGAAAGCAATTTAATTTATTCTGGGAATGTTGACTATTCATTGGAACAGTAAACAATTAAAACAGAAGATGAAATATCATCTTCAGCAGTTAAGAAAGGTCTGGAAAATATTTACAGAGGCAAGCAGATAGAAAATTTAATAGGGATAGAAGAGTATGGAATATTAAGAGACCTTGAGACGTTTTCTAATATTATGGCATATCTGTATGACTCCTCAAGTATGAAATGTCATTGTTGTCAGATTTGAATCTGAGTGCAATAAAAGGTGCTAAGTACTCTTAGATAGCAGAAAATGTGAATTAAGGCAGGAAACAAAGGTATCGGAGATAAGAGGGATGCTTCAGAGAAAGAAAGGTTTACAGAAACAGGAGAACAGAGCTCTGCAGAACCAGGGAAACAAGATCAGATGTTTCACTTCCAGCTCAGCACTAGGTCTGAGTAGACATTCTAAAAAACGGATAAAGCAGTTGATAAGAGACACAGATAAATCCTTCAAATCTTTTTCCCCTCCATGTTCCCTGTCTGTTATACATACAAAAGTAAATAAACAACATATCTGTTTCCAGACTGAACGGCCATTAGTCATAATTCCCATAGAGCAATTTACTTGTAAGTGCCAAACACAGTTGGGACTGTATTAACATAGTTGGACAACATGAGAAACTGTGTTCCAGAGGGATCAAGTGCCAAGAGAGGTTGGACCATGACTTTTTATCCTGAGAAATGAAGGAAACCAAGCAGCAAACTTCTAATACTTTTGATGCAGCCTCCCTCCCCTCTGTCTGTGACATTGTCCATGCACACAGATTTTTCAGAAAACATTGCTTTACTCTTTGGATAAAACCAGCAAGCATATAGATCTTCATTTTACATCAGTGTTACTATTAGATCATTTGCTATTCACAACTCTATTCTGGACATTCATTTTCACTGTCTTTCACAGGCACCAAACTCATCCCTCCATTACAAACATGTATTCACACCCATCATCTGATTTTCTTCATAGTCCATTTCTCATTTCTCCACTACATTCACTCACCCATTCTTCACACATACTGTTCTAGTCCGCTCATTCTAGACTAGCCCAACTCGAAATCAGTAAAATTTCTTGAATATTTCTGGAATTTCTCTCCCAGTAAGCAAATCCACGTATAACCAAGGCACATCCTTCTCACTCCACACCCTCAACACACATAAGATCCAATGCTACCATCAGGCACAAAACAGATTCCAAACAAGGAACAACTAAATAATCTGTAGCTCCTGAGTCTGAAAAAAATTGTCAAATTAAAGGGGGAAAGGGTTGTACAAAAGAGATCTATCAAACCATTCTGCAGCAGTGAATCAGATGCTCATTGTCTCATCCAATACAAGAACTACAGGGCTTGAACGAAGCTGTAGGAGCCAGGTTAAAAAAGCAAGGAGGTGGCAGCTCTTATGAGTTAATCTTTGAAACGCTTCACCCAGCGTGTTGCAATGTCAGAAGTTTGTTCTGGAGGAGACAGGAGAAGTTCAAAGGAATAGGGGTCAACTGAGGATTCCCAAACACAGAGGACTGTATCTGGCTTGTGAAATCCCCACATCACAAGAGGCTGGGGCTGCACTTTTGGTCTCCATTAGATAATGCACTTGACGGACCTCTGGTCAGACTGTACAGCTGGGTTTGATCCCAGGCAATACATAAGACATACGTTTCTTATTACAGTGAAGGAACATTTTTTACAGCATGACTGACTCAAAAAGTGGATTTTTAATCTGCAAGATATTCAGCTCATATATAAAAATTAATCCAGTAAATGTGCAAGGGTAATTGAAATAATACCTACACTGCATTTTGTATAGAATAGAGTTCTCATTTTAACTGGAGGTAGAATATAGAGAACGGGAAAATATTGCCTAAACATAGAAATCCTCTTAAATTTTTTGGAAATTGATGCAAAATCAGTGAAAAATGTTCAAAAGATATGAGGACAAATGGTTAAAAAGTGTGATACTTTTGAAGACCTCATTTCTGGACTGCTTGGAAATTGCAATAAATTCTGTATTTAATAATTATTTCAGGAAATTTCATGTTTCTTAGTTATCTCATAGCAAATAATTTTTTCCAGATGCTTTCCATGTTTCTTTCCCACTCCCAGTTTGCTTCATTCTGTTTCTTTTTCTCTTAGAGCAAACACTTGGCTCTAAAAAAACAAAAAAAAAATCAAGAAAGAATTGCTAGAAAAACCTGCTCCATGCAGTGTGTACAGTGTTCATGATTTCCTTGAAAATAAGAATAAAAATTTTAACTGCTGAGATGCTGATATTGCATGTTTGTGTTTATATACACCAACAACACTACAGCTGGATTGAAGATGGGTAAAAACAGCAAGTGCCCCACAAAACAAAAATCTGATTTCAACTGCCTAGACACATATTTTTACAAGTGCAATACTTCTGCTTGTAATTTTACTACAAACTATGCAGATAATTGAAATGTACACAATACCAAGCTAATTTTGGACTATTGTCCTTATATAGAAATGTTAAGATTTCACTCCTTTCACAGCAAATTTATCATTTTTCTGACATTAGAATATACAAGTACTTCTTCCCCTTTGAATACCTGAATAGAAAAACTTGAATACACTGTGCTACTGATGTTAAAAGTAGCACTGCATCTATTTATGACATTGTTCCATAAAATCCAAACCTACAGGTCTCTGAGACACTTTGCATTGAAGGTGTTCTAGACTAGAATCGTTCATGTTAATTTTTCCTACCTAAATATTATTCATGTAATGTAGTAATTTTTAAACAGCATTTTAAAGAACCCCATCCATGTTCTACATTAAAAACTATCTACAAATCTCACCATGGTAAATTTATTCATCACTGACATGTTGCTGTAACTGGGGAAAGTTTATGGCAATGCATTTAACAACAACCATCAAGAAATGTTTCCATGTAAAATGTAAAGGAGATTGACTTTTATTCTGTTTATCTTTTCTTAAATTTGCTATGATAAAATTAGCAGCATTTGACCACTTTCACCTACCATTCTATCTTCAACCGATTTTCATACACTCTTCCTTTAACAGCATTGTATTCACTTCGGCAGCTAAGAAGTTGTTGCCTTATTTGGGAAGCTTCACTGGAAGCTTCTTCAGGGAGCTGTTCTGCTTTTTCCAGTTCACATTGTTGTTCCAGTTCTGCACTCAGGCGTTTGGCTTCCTGTAACAGCTGGGTTTCAGATTCCTGTAAACTACATTAAATAGACAAATTTAGAACTAGTCAATGTGAAGTACAAGCTTTATATTTATACTTCTTTACATACCTCTAATATTTAATTCAAGGTTTTCAAGATGAGATGGAATTAAGATCTGAATAATCGTTTGACCTCCTAGTTGACTCTACCTTGGGCAGGAGGTTGGACCTCCTGAGTTCTGTTCAAATCCAAATCATCCTATGGTGCCATGAGAGCAATGGAACCTGATCTCAGGGGGAGTTTTCTGCATACCTACAGCTGGAGTGAGATTCATCTTATCTAATTTTAACCAGATGACAGACTGTTACTTAGTCTAATTTATTTATCTAACACTTCCTGGACAAAAATGAAGAGACAGGGAATCCATTTTATTCTAAGAAGTGCCAAAGGTTAGATTCAGTGTGGAGACTTACAAAAGTGAAGTATTCACCAGGACAAGGTCCAGTCTATATGACAACTTTTAAGTTCTTAATAAACACTAGGACATCTACCCAGTGATGAATTACATCTTGCTGCTGCTGTTGTGCTACCAAGACCTGAAATAATTCATGTAATGATACACAAGCTGAAAATACATTTGTGAACATCTGTGGAAGCTTATTCTAAGGCCTGGAGATCAATGATCTGATCTGACTTGTATCACCAGACTAGCTCCACAGAAACAGCAAACTCCTGTCAATGTCTGGTATTCATTATATGATTCACAACTTAGAAACCTGTGTGGTGACAGATGAAAAACATCCTAAAGGCTGTTAGTAAAATACATTGATTATTATGGAAAACTCTTAAAGGGAACAACAGTATGAAAATTCATATACAATGCACCACACATAAACCTATGCTTTATGCTATAGAAATACTGTGTATGCCTGCTCAATATTACTACATTATGACTTTTATATAATGGTCGACTAAAATTAGTCACAAATTATGTAGAAGAATAAAGAACTCTATCACTTGCCTTTTAGTATTGAAAAATACAGTGCAATGATTTAAAAAAAAAAATAAAGCAACTCAGAATTTTGCATACTGAGAAACTCTAGACATAAATTTTGGCTCAAATTTGATATTTATGGCTTAAACAGAAAAACAAAATTACATATCACACTAAAGAATAGAGTTGGGATGGTAAAATGATGATAAAAATACAAAATATAAAACTGACTATACTGCACACAGCTGAAATAATATAGCAGAAGAAGTTTTGATTCATGCAAAATTTCTCCCTAGATAATCACTTCCTTTTTCCAAACTAGAAAATAAGAAAACCACAGACTTCAACAGAAAACAGTGTGCCTTCATAATGAACAAATAATTTCATGTGTTTACACATATATATTAAAGTAAAAATAAACTGACTTATTCTAATAAAAAAAAAATACTGGATTCTATATGTTATTTATATCTTTAAATATAAGAGAATGTACGCAGTTGTGGGAGAAAATACAATTGGTTGTAGTTATACAAATAACATCAAACACAATTCTTTCACAACATATACATTTTACATAGTTACACAGACACATAAGTGAATTTATAAAAACAAAAATTTTAGTATTGATTTTTTCAAGATAATAAAAAAAGAAAATAGAAACAAGAATTGAGTGTTGAATCTAGATTTTGCTCCCTAGAGCTGCCAACAGTATTGTTTCATGTTGATTTAAATTTAATTAAAGGCAATGAAGAAATAACTGCACATCTACATAATGTACACATACAGAATCACATGACTGCAAAAGTAAGTTTGTGTGGTCTGATATGGCAGCTTTTGAATTTGTGAAATAATTAGTAATTTAGCAGATGCTTAAGAAAATAAGATTCCCAATCTGCTAATGAATCTTCATTATTATCTG
This sequence comes from Rhabdornis inornatus, assembly GCA_013397075.1. Taxonomy (NCBI): domain Eukaryota; kingdom Metazoa; phylum Chordata; class Aves; order Passeriformes; family Rhabdornithidae; genus Rhabdornis; species Rhabdornis inornatus. Next base: position 146,360 of record VWZS01001016.1, on the reverse strand, counting down.
GGTATCTTCCAGTTTGGGTTATCAGAATATTCATATTAGGTTCCTAAATTGAGATAATGCAAATAAAATCTACAGCTAGGCCACATAATTGAGTGACTAAAAGGGTTTTCAGGGGCCACATACAAGCTCAGATACTCCAACTTTAAATGCAGTTTTACTACAAACTGAATGGGTGAGACACCACCACAATAGGATAACAGCCTGTTCTCAGTGAACATAAATTCAAAAGCACTTAAGACTTTGAAGAAAAGTATCAAAGATGTTATCTCTAGGTGACATCTTTCAGCTTTTAGAAAACTGAATTGTGCCAAACTGAGAGCAAGAAAATAAATTTGCTACTAAACAGAGGACTGCACTATACACTTATATCTCTGTGTACACTGGCAACAGCCTTGGAAACTACCTGCACACAGAGAAATTGCGTTCATCGTATTAGACAAATCTGTATTGTCCATCAGAGAGATCAGTGGCAATAGTCTGGCACAGCTGTCACAGGGAACTGTGCTGCTTAAGATGTACAAGGCTTTCTCTTTGAGATTTTTATATGCTAATAAAGGAAAGAAGAAAACACACACAGCTTGAAAACCGCATCTTGTGTCATTTGTCTTAACAGGGCATTGCAACAACACTAGGACAGGTTAATTAGGAAAGGGATTGAATTCAACTGTAATATGTGAAAAAATAAGTTCTTGACCCACAGAACTCTACTGCACATGTTAGGGTGAAGAGTTAATTAAAAAGCAGTATTGATTCTGTGAAGGATTCTTTGCAGGAAGAGAATATACACACATACTGCACTTACTACCAGGTAAGTCCTTACAGCTGATGGAGAAAACCAGACCCTTTCAGATGTCTGAATAAAGAGGGAGTGTGTGGTCCCTACTTTGTTCTATCAACTGTGAAGCGACCCTTGGTACGTTGTTCAGATGAGCATGTCTACTGATGTTGACTGATATGGACAATTGACTCCCACTTTTGGTGTCTGAATCCCACTTTTGATGCCCTTAAAATATACTGGAGATCATGACTGATTTTTGGTAATTGATTTCTCTTGCTTTCTTTTAGCAGTAGGAGAAATTTATCTGTGGGAATTAGTGCTTGTTCACACATTGGTGTTGTGCTGTGACACATAGCTACATCTAATACAGAATGTGACATCATGCTCTATGATCCACTTTCTTACAGAAGTATGGCCATTGCATACTTCTGTGAGAATGACGGAAAGAATGAGAGCTGTGATCTACCATCTAACATTTTCATGCTTTTGGTACATTCTGTTAAGGCTAGTTTTAAGGGTGACAGAAAGGACAGCTGAGTCCTCTTTACACTCAGGCCCTATTCCACTTGCTATACACACAAAGGGATTGCCTTTACATAAATGAAAGAATACTGTATAAATACATAAAACATGTAGGAATATGTTTGTATTTTTCCAATGAAAGACTGTTTTCAAACTAACAGTGGCTAAAAATCAACTAATTAGCAGTTACTGGATTTTTGCTTCAGCTCAGTGAATAGCAGTGTGGTAGAAACCTTCTCAATCAATTAATCCAAACCCCACAAAATACGTTAAGATCTGAGCAGTTAGAAAAGTCTTCTTGTATTTTCTAGGAACATTAACTGGTTTAGTAGCGCTGTTTTTAATTTTGCTTCCCAGAAAGATTTGCTATCTATCTGAGTAATCTGAAATAAAGTCAGATGATGTTTCATAGAGTCAGAACCATATCCCAACTCCCCATTTTATTAAAACAAAGCTAGAAGACTCAGCTATCCTCAAGACAGACTAATATTTCAGTATTTTGAGAACCCTTTTTCAAATTACTTTGCATTTGTTGCTATTCAGACTGCCAGGAGGCACAGCAAATCTCAGCGTAATCCAAATAAGCAGGTATAACCTGAATTAGTCTTAGAATACTTAAATTAGGCGTTAACTTCAATGACAGAATTGCCATAAAGTTTTTAATTTGGACTGTCAGTGAAAGTGGGATAAAATATTCTCAATAAGGTGAATATTATGGTATGTATTACAAGAATGTAACAGGAATATAATGATGCTGATTTTACTGATAATTACAGGTACGCTGCAAGTAATAGAAAATTATTATTAGTAAATACTAATGTAGTATTGCAGTATTTTCAGCAGGACTGCTGTGTACTGGTACAGCTGTAGTATTGTGTCCTTCTTTGCCCCTCTCTGTCTCTCTCCTTCCACTCACACATGCCCTGCCCACGCCTGGCATCAGGTTATGAGCATGATCTCTGCTCTCTCCTCCAGGAAGTGCTGGTGCAGGGCAGGCTCACAACTACTACACCCAATTTCCAAATTTCATCTTATTTCAAAGCTTAAGCTTCTAATCGAAATCTATTAGCAGTCCTGTCTAATGTGACTGTCAGTATTCTCAGAGGTAAAATTCACACCTGTCTAGGAGTGACAGTTTCATTTTCCTTCTTAGAAATGAGCCTTTAGCTTCTTTAGTTGCTCTCTATGATGTCAGCTCAGTAGGTCAGTCTTTTCATATATTACAATTATTTATTTTAAAACTGCAAATTGTCTGTTGCAGTCTGTACATCCATTCACAAAATTATTATGTTTGTATTAGAAACAAAGATGTGCTTCAAACAAGTATTTAAGTATCCCAAATTAACCCTGAATGTTCCTATTAAGTAATACTGGTTTTCAACCTTGTGTTCTGGCTTCCTGTTTATGAACTATAACTGTAAGAAAGTCTTAAATGATAATTAGGCTTCAGCATGAGCAGAAAATACTTTAAAAACATAATGCTTTGGCTACTGGAAGTCTAAAAAGGCATATTATACCTTATCACAGCCTCATGCAGTAGGGTGTACTGTTCCTTCAGCTCAGCTACTCTGGTGTCTGCGATTTTTCCAGCAGAAAATAGCTACGGAAAGCAAACAGACAGTTATGAAATCTCCTAAGCACTAATACTTTCATTCTCCTGCAACTTTTTAAAACTGTAATTGGCAGCCTTACAGTTTATACAGACTTTGATAACATAACAAATTAAATACACAACCAAATCCAATAAAGAGAAAAAAAATTTACTTATTTACATAACAATTCAAAGCATAAATATAAGAACATAAAGAATGCTTCTATCACAACTACAGTGTTACCTGCACTGTACCATTTCTTCTCTTTCTGTCTGTACTAATATTTCATGATAATTTTGTCTTGACTTTGAACTCAGGCTCTAAGTAACCTCTTTTCCACATTGCTTAACTGGTTCAGTTTTGGTATAAACCCACTGGCCTGCACAGGCAAAACTGAGGCTTAAAGTATCTCCGCAAGCAGTAGGATTGTAAATAAAAAGGAGCTGGGCTAAAGCTGGATTATCCGCAGGCAACATTACCTTACATGCCTGTGCAGATCTTCAGCAAACACCAAGATCAAACAGGTCTTTTAAATACCTCCCAGGGACAGTGACTCAAACTCTTCCTTGAGCAGCCTGTTCCAACACTTGACCATGTTTCCAGTGAAGATGTTTTTCCTAATATCCAATCTAAACCCCCCCCCCAGTGCAACCTGAGGCCATTTCCTTCTGCTCTATCACTTGTTACCTACACTGACCTCATGGCTACACCTCCTTTCAGGTAGTTGTAGAGAACAGTAATTTCTAATCTGAGCCTCCTTTTCTCCAGGCTGAACGCCCTCAGCTCCCTCAGCTGCTCCTCATCAGACCTGTGCTCCAGACCCTTCCCCAGCTCCATTGCCCTTCTCTGGACATGCTCCAGCACCTCAATGTCCTTCTTGTAGTGAGGGGCTCAAAACTGAGCATGGAATTTGAGGTGTAGCCTCACCACTGTTGAGTGCAGCGGGACAATCTTTACCCTGGTCCTGCTGGCTATGTTGTTCCTGGGTGATATTTCTTTAGAAAACCTTACTTCCCCTCCATTGGTCACAAGTAAGGAGAACCAGGTTAAATCCAATTTTAAAATGTAAGCTGATCCACCTCTATAAAAGTCCATGGCTAGCCTTGTGGGGCAGCAAGTCAAATCTGCAACTTCTATGGGACCCTGCCAAGAAATGCGATTATGCAGATCTCCCGAAATAAGAAGTGAAATTACTACAGCACCAAGAAAATCCTGGCAGTTATAATTCAACCTTCAGAATATTCAGAAGAAACCATCTAGAACTAATCCTATGGCCGAAGCCGAATGCATGTCAATATGTCAAAGGAAGTATACATTTTCTTGATAACTATTTAAGTATTTTTGAAGATTTGTTTCAAAATATTTCATGGTAGCAAATCTTTGCTCCCTGAGATCCTGAGAACAGAAGACCTGCCTTTCATTTGTTTGCATCAGATTAAAGATAAGCAGCTCTCAAATATTTATTTTGGCATTCTCTACAATCAAAGATTCTGTTCACTTAAGTTCAAAATACTGTCTAGGTCTTCTGTGAAAAAGAAAACATTTCCCTTTCTCAACCCATTTATTTCTAGCCTCATACATAGATATAGTTGTCCTATTTGTGTGGTACCTCACTAATGTCCTTTCTCCACACTCCTCTGATTTGTACCTGTGAGTTACAATTTTTTTTTACTACTTAGATTCTCACTGCAGATTTATGCCATGTTTGACCATGCTTCCACAGAAATAAACTTGTTTATCCTGGAGGTTATATCTTCTTTATATCCATAAACTTCTTACAGACTTCATACCTCATTTCTTAGTTCAGTTCAGAGCTAAGAGCTCTGTTTCTGGAAGGTTGGTCCTATGCAGTATGAAGACTTGTAGCAGTGAGGATTATACAAGATAGACTGCATAGATGACATACCAGCATGTCAAAGGCAGTGAGGCCTCCTGGAAAGTTTCATCACCAGATAGTTCCCATTACCACAGCATTATTGGGAGAGCCATCAAAGAGACAGCATTGGGCTACCCTGGTCCCAGGATTTGTTATTAAAACCTTGTTATTATTGGTATTATTATTGTTATTAAAGCCTATTTGTTATTATAGGTATACTGTTTTCTCCAAGATTCTTGGGAGGGCAGAAGGGAAAGAGGCAACTGTTTGAGGGGAAGAAAGAGTTTGTGGAAGAAGGGAGCAAATATGCGATCCTACTCCAGAAAAATTATATTAATTGTGATGATAAAACCAGATAAGAAGAGATTATGTCCCTGTATAAAGATATGTAATTCTTTCAAGGTCGCTGTCCCACATTAATGACAAAATAATCAACAGTATTTAAGCACTCATAGTTCATTTTATTGCTCGGAAGCTCTCACACTGCTGGGTTAGGTGAAATGTAGGTCTCCTCATTGCTACACTGAAAAGTAAAAGAGCAAGTGAGAAGATGGAGAAGTGAGAAAAAAAAGGCCTTGCAACTGGCAATTGAGGATGACTTTTTTTTCAGTCCTGTGTCAACCATAATGCCCTTGTAAGAACTGAGGTAATTTTATTATACTGGTGATCTCAGATCTGGAGTCTGGAATATAGTCGGATAAATATTCTTAACTTGTTGAGTCTTCCAGTCCCATTCCACATCAGTTGTACTTTAAGGTATATTGCTTTTCTCAGATTTTCTTTCTCATTTTATAAGGAACAGGGACCCCATACATTTTCAAACACACTCAACATTGATAGATCATCAAGATAAACCAGAATAAATTTTCGTTAACTAAATGCAGAATTACTGGAAACTTGGATGAAGATTTTTCTTTTAACGAATGGTTGCCTGGCAACTTTCTGCTTTCCCTTTCCCCACACTCCCATAAATGCAATTACATTAAAGATATGGAACTGTGTGTCTTATTACTGGATTTACTTGAATCTTTTCCTTTTAATGTAAAATTCCTGTTATGTTTATTTTACCTTATTAAGTTACCCTTAAGTTACCCTTGTGATTTCCTAACTTTGTTACAATTTTTTATTTTGCTACGTGATTTGAAATCCGGCTTTTCTACCAGAAAAACAAAACAAAACAAAGCATAACAAAGAAAAACCAAATCCAAACCCAAATTCCAAAGCAAGTTTGTTTCCTTCAATCAGTGAAAAGTTCAATGAAGTAAAGTGCTGGATAATTCAGTCCTACTATAAAAAATGTGGAGGAAAATTTTGCAGAAAAGGTGAAAGGGAAGGACATATCCTCAATATTTTTCTAGCAGGGAAAGGTAGATTTTCTGTCTCTGAGCAGGAATTATTTAAATATAGGAGTCCATGAAAAAAACAGAACATACTTGTGCTCAAATAGTTGCTCTGTACACCTGAAAAACTTCTCTCTACAAGTTCATATCCACTTGCTACCAACAGCTCCCCACCAGACCTGTCTTCAAAATCTCCTGACGAAAATTCCAAGAAAAACTGAGCACTATGTGAGGTTCTATACTATCTGAGAGATCTCTTATATCTTTCCAGCTTGACTTCAGGCACATGAGCCTCTGGGTCTAAGACCACAGTAGCTTCTCCAAGGCCGGAGAGATAGAGATGTTTAAAAGAAAGAGAATATGTTAGAATAGGAACGGGAATTCAAACCACAGAAGGTAGAGGACCGATCTGACAAATGAGGTACTCATCCACATGAGCAAAACTAGTGAAATCAGGCCCTAACTTTATCAACACCTCCTCATTCTGCATTAACTGCAGTGGGCATTCTCCATTTTATCAGATAATATTCAATTCTTTCTGACAGACAACTCAAAACAAAGCAGCAAGGAACTCATCTAAAATTCCAAAACAAGTTTTCTCTTACTCAAATGTGATATAAATAAAAACTCTAGGAACATTTCCCATTTCAAATTTCAAGGCTCTTAAAGTTCTTCTGGGACTCTCCAGAAATTAATAAAATTCAGCCAAATCTTAAACATAAATAGATGATGGAATCTGAATATCAGTCTAACTCTTCACAGTTTTTTGATAAAAAAGCACACAAAATAAGCACAGAAGATAAAGTCACCACCAAGAAATTACTGCTTAACATTAATTACTTACAATCTTTATTAAAGTGAAGCACTTGAGGCTTCTTAGGAAAGACTCAATTTCAGCAGTGCCTAGGACCTCTGCATTTTGGAGAAATGATGTAGCTAACATGTGTTTCTAATTATGCTTGCAGTTACTGCAAAACAAAACTGAAATGTATTCTAAGCTCAAATGGAATAGTAATGCCTTCTCTTTCTTCATGCTAAGTTGTAGGTTTTGTAACTGTAACAAGACATTTTGACTACACTTAATGTTATTTTAACACATAGAATATCCAACATTTTATATTCATTTGCTATTTCAAACATATGAAATGTCTCATCAAACAACTCTTTTCCCTTCTAATAGTAGACTAGAGAAAAAATCAAGGGATTAATATATTTTATAGTTTGTATACACTCAAGATTTCAGTATAGTATTAGCCCCTTGGCATATGGCTCTTCTGGCCAATCTGTTTTGTCAGGTTTGGAATTTTCCTTCTGTGCTGTTTATTTGAAGAGCTTTTCTTACCTCTTTTGTATTTTATTTAAAAGGTTAAACATTGAGTAAAGAGAAAGGGTAAGTTCTCCTCTTTGAATAGAGAGCTCTGCCTCCTCTGTCAAAATCCTCATGAAGCCACACAGTTTGGACACAGCACACAGCTCAGGTGTGCCTTATTCAGGTGAGAAGGCAATGCCACTTTCTCAGGGGTTGTTTCAACATCACAGCAGGGCAACACGTACAGGCACACCAAACCCATGCTATAACTTGTGGGAGAATGGATTGTAAAAGAATAGAGATAGTGCTGCAGGAAATCTTGCCCCTGATAAGTTGCAGCTGTGTAAGACAGATGAACAGCACTGAAGGAAAAAGAAGCACGGAATGCTGATGTGTCTTGACCAATCACAAAAGAGTAAAAGAGCAGGCAGGTGTTATGCATGTGAGAAGGGTATAAAAGGTTGCACTGGGGAATAATAAAGTGTTGATGCTTGAAACCATTCATGGTGTCACTCGTGTGTCTTCTGTAAACGACTCCTACATTTCTGTCCAGACTCCACAGAATCACAGGACTAGGGATATCTGTAGGTGTTTGGTATATGTAGGTATTTGGCTTGCCTGTGCCTGGTATCTCCAAATTATCTAGCAGACTCTTGGACCCACGATAACGCACTAACTCAACTGAAGATTCCTCCTCAAGTTCAGCCCACTACTCAGAGCAAGTTCAAAACTATAACTTCTCACTAATTCTGAAGATCATGTCCTGGCTACTTCAAGATGAAGCATCCAAAAATGAAGAAAAACCAATTAAAAGGTTGTGTTTGCAGCCTCTTTAAAAAACAGCCAAACACAACACAAGAAAATATAATCTTTACACTTTTTATTCAGCCATCATGTATTTTTCAATGTCTCAAATATTCCTACACATATGGAAGACTAACACTTCCAAAATTATGTACAATTTCCTTACTTAACAATATTTTAGGCTTCAGCACATATTTCAAAGTATTTTAAAACAAGAAGACAAAAGTCACTAATTTAAGACTATAAACACATAGTTCGCAATAAATTGTAGTTATTGGTACGCAATTCTGCATTCCATTTTGGAGATTGGGAAACATTGAAAGTACACACTGAAATAGCTATACTGCAGATATTTAGAGAATGACATGCCTTGCTTAAGTCATTATTCTAGAGAAAGGTTATGACGATCGAAAGTAAAAAAAAATGCACTGAGGGTTTTAAATAGATACTGTAATTGGAGTTCAAAAATAAGGTGTCATCCCTCTCACCTGGAACTACAAACATTTATTACAGGAAGTGGACTTTAGAATAAAGTATGGGAAGTCCACAGAAAAAGCCTATTTATTAGCTCTTCAAGTAGAAAAATATTTGTCACTGAGTTTTCTAAACTTTTAATTTAGGTGACAAACAACAACACTTGAAGCCATGAAGTTATTTGTTGTACAAATTAAGTCAGGTGGGAGAAAAGGCATACACAGAAATCATAAATACACTTACAGTAGATACACTGTACTGCCTTACACTGAACTTCTACAATTTTACTTCTTTAATTACATATGGATGAACCAGGCATCCTTTAATGAAAAATAAACTGCTGAAGAGCCTCCTAAAACTAACAAATAATGACCAGGAAAAATAATATCCTAAATTCTTTCCCCAGGCATAGTTCATAACAGTAGTTTTGTGGCCCAGTTCATGGGAAAAAGCAATCCCTACATGGAAAATATAAACATCAGCCACAATCAAGTTGGTACAGTGGGTGAGAATATACTGCTGGCCAATTGAGTCTTTCATGGCTCAGAAAAGAGGGCATAGGAGACTGATAAGACAGGCATTTCAGGAAAGGACATAGCTTTCCTACTGTCATCAAATTTTGTTTGGCTACAAAGCCAAAATCAGGACAGTAAGTAACCACCACAGTCTTATACTTGCTGCTTTTATTGGAGCAGGTTTGCAGGAACCAGAAAGGAATTTTTCTGAAAAGACATAGGAGAGAGAGGTTTTTGTATTTGATACCTCATCACTGTGAAAGTGCATTTGGGTTTATTCTCTTCATATATTGAACTAACTACAGCATCTTCTATGGCTACAGATAAAGGAAATAGTCAGCAGTAAACTGTAGATTTTGAGCAGGCAGATCAGATGTCATGGGAAAAATAGAATTAATAAGAACATAGTTTTGTGGTTCTATTTCTTTAAAAATATGGTCCTCACCTTAACAGAATGAGAGATTTTCTTTAACCACGTGAATTTTGTAATATGTATTATATTTACAGTTGTTCATATAAATATCATGTCCACTGCTTACATGTGCTCTATGTCAGTGGCGCCTTTCTGCCTGCTGCCAGAATTTACAAATAAAGCAGTGAAAAATTTAAGCAGGTAGGAAAGTCATGCAGCCACTATTTCTATGTAATCTGTATCTGAATAAGAATATTTATAGTATCAAATGGAATAGGACTGCCTTTTCTTTTGTATTCTGATATGTTCTCACAGACACATGAGGAAGTTGGATGGGTCCGCAATCCAGGGGACAACATAAGGAGTGCTTGCATGAAGAATAACTACTAAGCTAAAAAAGAAAACAATTTAGTTAATCAGAAAGAATTCTAAATCAGAATTCATTTTTAGTATGGACTTTTGGTATACACTCCACATTGTGGAAAAACACGAAAATTAATCTAATTACTTGCCATTCTCTTTCTCAGTCAAAATGTATCACAGAATCACTGAAGTCTACAAAAAAAATCAGAAATATTACTGCAGCAGTTGAATTTCAACACATTCCATCTCTGCCACCAAAATGGTTCATATGAATGAACCCCAATGTACTTTAGGTTTGTACATACCAATCATTTGAACTGCTTAGACAAACCTGGATATTTTGCAGCAATTTTTCTGCAGGAGATGTTGACTCCCAGAACAAAGCCAGAAATCAAACAGATGCCAAGCTGTTGTGTTTTAAATTGCCATAGTCACTAGTTAAATTAACATCTGCCTACAGTCATAACTTTGTTGTTTTCTGTTTGACCTACATTCCATTATCTGCCAGAAAAAGAAAAAAATCGTACTCTAAAAATTCATGGGAAATGGCTCATGCTGGTTTTGATAAACTTTGGATAAACAACCTCAGACAAGTCTCATAAAACAAAATATATAACTCTTAAACTTGTAGTCACTAGATAATTCTGTGAATAGAATTAAAATCTTCAGTAGAATTTCAGAGTATCTTGAGCTGTCAGTTAATTTCTTTACCTTTAGGAAGATGTCTGTATGATAAAGATACCTCTTCAGTCCACAGGAAAAAAAAATCCTAAAATGTAGACTAAAAGAGATTAAAAGCTACAAGAAAATTAGCTTTAAGTAAAAAGCAAAGACCTTAGCATAAAATTCTCAGTTACAGTCATCAGCTGTTATTCAGTTAGATCCTTTCACAGTTGAAAAATACTGGCTTTTGGAGTTTGTGATTGCTTAACTAATTTAAAGTTTTAAGTATTATGCAGAACATGCTGGATCTAGAGAAACCCCATCTGGGAAGAAACTTTGTTTATAAACAAACAGCAGGTCTTAGTTTAAATCTGGTCCAATATTTCTGCCATTAGTTAAACTGCATCAGCATCTCACAGCTTAAGACTACACAGTGTCCTTCCTCTTTGCTGAAAATCTCAGATTTGAAAGTTTGCTTCATTTATTCCAAGAAGGATAAGATACATGAAACATGAAAAAGGCTGTGTCATACTATTTTGGGTTCCTGAAGAAAGAAAAGAGATGTGACAAATTGTTGGGAATGGACACTCCCTGACAGAACAGGAAGAAAGACCAGTACTCAATTACAAGAGTGTTCCAGGTACGAGAAGCATACAGACTGCTGGAGAAACGGATCTTCTGGACTCCAAGCAGACTGGTGACAGCTTAGCAGCAGAACATCAGACCAATAATGAAATCAGGAGGGTAATAAAACAACTCAAGATTACTGAAGTCTCATCCAAAGGAGGAAGTAAATATCCCAAAAGGAATACATACATGGGACTAAGGAATGGATGGCTGAGACAGAGATGTTTGAAAAGCTCAGATTCCTCACCTTACTGTCTGAACTTTCTTTTTACATTCAGTATGAGCAAAAAATTTCTGCCCTTCTAGATGGTACAAAATTTTGAAGATAATTTAGGCATTCAACACAGCACAGCAATCACAAATCACAACAATATTTGTTATGCATTGAAATATTTCAAGGCAAATCAGAGAATGTGGTCTATCAAGGATAATTATGATTCATTTTACAGATACAGAACAGTTTTTCCAGTTCAAAGGCACAAAGCAGATAGCAGAGTTACTTGCAAGCTGAACAAACAAGAGTGTGGGGGGAATGTGGCTTCCCAAATAACAAGGATTTAAGAATTCTATTTCTAAAGCCTCTCCAAAGAGGCTGGTATAGCTTTCCTTCATTTGACAGTAGCAGCCATACACAAGAACAAGGCTTCAGAATTACCTGATTTTAGACTGATACAATGAAAAATTAGCATCCTGTTAATCAAATAAAAAAAATAAAAATTTTACTTGCAAATTAAAATAATACATTTTATCTTTTACAAACATTTCAGTTTTGATGCATTTTTAACAAAACAAAAGTGGTATCAGCACCTTACACCTGAATGGCAGGGAGTGCCTTTCAACTCATTGCTGGGGAAATACCATGATCTGACAGGGGGAGATACAGTTTTGCCACATAACTAAAGGCATCATGGCAGGTCCTGGGATGTTCATTTAGAACACAAGAAAGGTACATTCAAAACTTGTCTCCCAAGAAAGTGCCTAAAGTTTTGTGCTATGCAGGAAATCTGAAGGAATTGTTGCAGGGGTTAGACAAGTAGGCTTTCTTACCAAGCCTCCCTCCTGTACTATCAATATAAGCATGTTGTGTGTATAAAAGCTAATAACATTACAGAGATCATGAACTTGTGGATTACATGTGTGACTAATGTCTGCTTAATGTTTAATCTGTGTTATGAGTAATTTCAAATAGGTCTTAGGGAAAGAAATGGTTCAGACTGTACTAATTAAATAATAACTGGTGTAAATACCCTTTACTCCTGCAAGTTGACTCTTGCCTGAGCTGTGAATGCACAAAGACATATCCATGTAGTCTTGTTTTGAGGCACAAGGAAAATTACACAGATCATTAAAAGTGCACAGGTATCACATGAGAACGGCAAAGGTGGCTGTAGAATGAAAACGGCAATTGTCACCTGGAGAAGTATTTCATTTGGAGCGATCAGTCATGTAAAGTATATGATTAACTCTGAAAGTTGATATGAGGCACAATAAAAAGAAGAGCAATACCTCAAACAGAAGAGAGTTCCTTCCCTAGGTCTCTGCCTCACTTTAGATTTAGAATTTGGGACATTACTCAGAATAAGGATTTTCTTTGGGTTTCCTGTACAATTAGCCTAAAAAGTAGGATCTCATGCATCAAAGGGCAAACTGTCGTAATTTCACTTCCTTTCACTTAAAAAGGCTGAATAAGAAGTACCTCAAATCAGATAATAGTGAATTTTAACTGTTATGTGCCATAGATTATGAATATTCAGATAATTATTTTAAGGTGGGCTAGGTGCAATAGTAAGAAGAACTTGCTGTTCATCCTCCTGAATTTGTGACTCTATTCTGAAAAATGTTTGGAACCAAAACTACGCATGTGTTTCAATATGTTTGGGGTTTTAAATAATTTATATGAATATATCTATTAAGTTAAAAAAAGAAATTAGGGAAAAGGGGACTGACTGTCAGTAAAGCTATTATTATGATAAACTTCAAACTGGGAAAAGGGCTGTCTTTCACTTTCTCTACCTGCTTTTTTTCCAAAAAAAGAAAATCCCTGTACAACAAGGAATGAAATTAAACTACATAATTTACCAGCACACACGCATTTCATCATCTTGCTTACATACACTAGCTCTGAGTCAGAAATACTCACTGAAATGTGCTAGTCTTGCAAGCACTACCTAACTTTGCTCTGCTATTAATCACTCGTGATGCAAGCACTCCCACCCATTTCTGAGAACAGTGTAGGCTGTCTGATAACTCACAGGCTTCAAGCTGCCCTTATAAAGTTGTTCCACTTCTGCATACTTCCTCATACTGCTTGTTTCTCGGTGAAGATGAAGCTCCTCATTTACATAGTCTTGCTGAAGTCAACTCTCCTTGCTTTAACAAATGTTTTTGCAGTAATTTTAGAAGAGGAAGAGAATGCTAAAGAAGCAAAACTTACTGAGACTTGTCCCATAAAACTCAAAGCTAATCGGAAATGTGATGAAGGAGAGGATTGTCCTTATCAGATAAATTTGCCTCCGATGACCATCCAGATACCCAAAGAATTCAAACTGCTTGAGAAGACTCTCAAAGAAGTACAGACCCTTAAAGAATCAGTAAACAAGCTGAAGAAATGCTGCCAAGATTGCAAGCTGCAAGCAGATGACAACCAAGAAAGAGAAAGAAGTAATGAATTCCTGCTACCTAACACTGCAGAAAACGGTGAAAGCCAAGAAAACAGAGTAAGGGAACTGCAAAGCAAAGTTAACAGAATGGCAACCAGCTTAAAAAATGCAAAGAGCCAGATTCAGACACTGCAGGGTCGTTTAGAGAAGCTGAGCCTCATAAACATGAACAATGTGGAGCATTATGTTGACAGCAAAGTTGCAAATTTGACATTTGCTGTGAATAACCTGGATAACAAATGCTCTTCTAAGTGTCCAGCAATGCAAGCAAGACCTGGTATGTAATCTGTTAATTCTTACTGCCTGTATAAGCTTTCCATGCATTTCCCTCGTATTAGGTAAACAGTTTAAAATATATTTTACCCAAATAGCTGTGTTACTAACTTCACAAGTATCTGCACTTTTAGTGTTTATTTATACTCCTGTAAAACATTTCAGCAGCCACTAGAGGGTTACTGAGAGCTGCAGGTGTTCAGTCCTTCTGAACTGGACTTCATTAAGAGATTTAAAACATTAATTTTTAAAGGACAACTCTTTTGCAATTTTAATAAATAAACATGAAAAATTAACTTTATTTTACACCATAATACCCTTCATTAGAGATATTAAATATCAGTGACCTAGACATACTTTCTCCTTGGATGAGAAGGGGGAAATTTTCTCTAGGTGTGCCTTAGAAAATTGCCTTTTTATTTTTTCTCACTGCAAAACTGCAGACACCCTGAAAAGGGGTGAAAGACATCATCAATCATCAAGTGACTAGCAAAATGCTTTGTTTTCAACAGATGGATAATAAAATAATTTTCTTATCATCACAGCAAACATTTGAAAGGCTCAGCTATAAAATGTTTACTAACAACACTTCTCGACTGGGTAACAGAAGTATCATCATTTTAACACTAAGTATATAAGCAGCATAAAACAGAAGACAGGTGTTATCACTGAAAAAACACTTTTTGCTTTTACCATTTAAGTCTCCTAATAAAGGCATAGAACTAATGCTCTCTTTCTAATGTTTGCTGTCATTAAGGCAACATTGAGGGGTTTTCTAAAAGTCATAAAGTTTTTATATTACATATAGGAATCCTTGAAAACAAGAAATGTTCCCTAGATTGTCAGTGTATTCTACCACTTAAAAATCAAACATAAGAAGATAAAGTTCTCAAGAGACAAAACAGAAAAAGAGCAGGCTGCATTACAATCTTTAAGTCTCTTGCTTAGCATCCAAGATTAAAATAAAATTGTCCTTCTATCTACACATATTGAAAATAGAAGGATCTGCAAATGTACAGTGTATATACGACTGAAATTCTTGAAGGTGTTCTTCTTTGAAAAGAGCAAATAAGTAATGATAAAGGTAATGCTTTTACTATATAAGTAATCAAATCAGATAAAAATCATTACAAATAAATTATGTTCATTCAGATACAAAACATTCACCAAAAGAATGAGTAATTTTTTGTTATATTAATAATGGCCAATGAATTACATTCAAGTACAGTACTTCAAAACAGACTAAATAACAGATTAAACAAATTTTCGGTATTCTTCACATTTACTGAAATGCTGGGTAGTCTTCAGGGCACGTGATCATGTAGACACCGCCCTATTTTACAGCAATATGCTAAAAGCATTTGTAGCAGCAATATATTCATTATGAAAACTAGCAAGGAAAACAGCTACAACTTTTTCCTATTCAGGAGCTATTCCTGCATCCACTGAAAGTAATAGTAAAATTTTATTTAAATAGGAGTTGAACTGGATTATAGAAGCATTTTATCTGAAATGTATATTCTCTGTTAAAAACTGCTCTGAAATTTAGTCCACCAAAGATTTTAGATGAAGTTCAAGGAATTTATTGTGGATTTAGATTTGGCTTCAAAGTCTTTGACTCCTATACTTCGTGGTTTCATAAATGTCCAGTTTCCTGGCAAACAAGAAGGCCTGACTCTTACTCCCTGCTGCAGCCTGAGATCACTCCTCCCTTTCAATAAGTAGTTTGTTTAAATTTTCTAGGAAAAATTGCAACACAACCTGCAAATGAACACACCCATACATTCAAATCTGCAATAGAAATTAACATTATGGTTTTGACTCTTAACTGAGAACTTCTGAGAGCTCTCCGTATCACTTAAGAATATGTAATTCTAATACCATGTTGTTGAACAGAATGACATTACTGAATGATGTGGATCAAAAATGGGTTTTCACTCTGAGGAAAAAGCCTGGGGATATTTTTCTTCTGAATAAAACATATAATCCATTGGTGGGAAAAAGGTACTGATAACAGCAGATGCAAACATTCTTCCTTTCTCTAAAGCCAGCAATGTCACATACACAGGAAAGCACCATTACCTTCATCTTTCCAGGAGTCACGCAATTACTACGACAGATATGACAATTTTATTTCTTTTTTCCGGCTTCCTAATGTACAGTCAACATTAACACACAAAGCATTCCTAATGATGTTATGTTCTCTATCAAATAATGTTTACTTAACAATAGCCAGGTTAACATCATTCCCACATGGACAAAGTTCCTTCTCTGACATACTGCCAGATGGAGCTGTAAATTGTAGGCAGGTGTGAAGCTATGCATTTAAATACAAAAAACAGCAAGTGTGTAAACACAAAGCATTAGAAATAGGGACTGAAGAAATCGGGTTGAATTTACATGAGATAATGAAAGGATAGATTAGAGAAAAGGACAAAAAGGAAAGCAAATAATCAAAATGCCCTAATATTAGGCATTTTGACTTAAAAATGTAGTTTAGATGGATTTTTTGGACAGCTATCTGATGCAGAGATCCTAGGTGACATCTGTTATAAAGTAAATCTGATGGAAAAGGTATTTTGCACTAGAGCTGAAACTGCTGCAACATCATTTCCAATGTAAAAGTCTCTTCAATTCAACTTCTGTATGCCATATCAGTCTTGGTAAATTTTTTTTTTATTTTTTAAAATTGAAATTATGTTTATTCTAATACTAGCTGTTCTTTCACCAGTTGTACAAATAATGCAGAGAGACTGTGCTGACCATTACATAGCAGGAAGAAGGAGTAATGGAATCTACAGGATTAGCCCTGATCCTAAAAATGAGAGCTTTGAAGTTTACTGCGACATGCAAACACAGGGAGGTGGCTGGACAGTGCTGCAACAGCGTCAGGATGGCAGCACTAACTTCAACAGAACCTGGAATGACTACAAACATGGCTTTGGGAACCTCAGCAGGGAGTTTTGGCTAGGCAATGACAAAATTCACCTCCTGGCAAGGAGCCAGGAAATGCAACTGAGAATTGATCTTGAAGATTTCAATGGAATCAGAGAATATGCAAAATACGACCACTTCTACGTGGCCAACGAGTACCTCAAGTACCGTCTCAGCGTCCATGGCTACAGCGGCACAGCAGGAGATGCCCTCCACTACAGCAGGCACTACAACCACGACCAAAAGTTCTTCACAACCCCAGACAAGGACAATGACAGGTATCCCTCAGGAAACTGTGGTGCATACTACAGCTCTGGCTGGTGGTTTGACGCCTGCTTGTCAGCCAATCTCAATGGCAAGTACTACCACAAGAAATACAAAGGTGTTCGTAATGGCATTTTCTGGGGTACGTGGCATGGTGTTGCTGATGATACTCCCACTGGATACAGGCAACCCTTTAAATCAGTAAAGATGATGATCAGACCCAAAAGTTTTGTGCAGTAATTCTACACGTTTCTCTTAACTAGTTTGTATTGGATTGCACTCAAAATCATACTTACTCAGTATTATACTCAGAAATCAAGTATTCAGTTACGTTTGGCAAAAGATTGTTCTAGACAAAACAACATACTTCCACACAATATTTCTAGAGACCGTTTGACCCATATAGTGTATTAAAACCAGCATTAAAATACCTGAATAGTTATTGCTAAAACTTAACACCAGTTAGGTCTTGGTTTTGTTATGTAAATATTCTAAACATTGCTTTTGGTGCTTTTACTGACTGTGATATACCACATTTTATGATTTAAAACTTTTATATTGTCTTCCACAAGATGTGTCTGAATGAATATCTACATTTTAACCTGAAAATAATTCAGGGGTGTAACTAATATAAATTTTTCAACACTTGGGAAAAAACCTAGTTTCTCTAAAACAGTCTTTTTCCATCATCTATCCTTCCCAATTTCAAAGGTGTACTACAGCAATATCAATATAAATTAGGAAAAGTACTAAAAATTATTATTTTTAAAGGACTAGAAAACAGAGGGCCACATGGTTTGCTCAAAGACACAAAAAAAGGCCTTGAAGAAAACAGAAGATGACGATTCCTCAAATTTAATCCCTTTATCAAAGCTTTTTCAAGTAAGTTGATGGAAGAATTGAATAAAAGCAGAGGAAATAATTATAAAATCATAGAATTATTTAGCTTGGAAAGGACCTTTAAGATCATTGAGTCCAACTGTTAACACAGAACTGCCAAGTCTACACCAAGTCATGTCCCTAAGTGACCCATCTACACATGGAGAGAGCATGTATTGAACAACATTCTCGCTCTTTTTGGTTCCTCCAGTCAAGCTCGAGGTCCTTTTGTCATTTGTAGGAGAAAGGAGCCATTATAAAGCTTATTGCACATTTAAGCAGGTAGACAGGTAGCAGGAAGACACATCAATAAGAATCCATATTCTTTGCATTAATGCCTCTAAATACATACAAAAAGTTTCCAGCGCCATTTTGCTTTCTCCTGAATCCTTTAGGTAAGTCAAATGTTACAAGATGCTCTTGTAGAAACTCAAGCTTTCATTCAAATACTTCTCAATCTAGATATTATTAGACCCTAAAACTAAAAAAAAAAAAAATTATAAAGTGTTTTGTAACATAAGAAAAGATTCTTCTCTCCAGTTTTAGACTACACATTTTGTAGCCACAGAAACATAAAAACCTACTGTCAATTCTATGCAATAAAGAGCATATATGATCAAAGATGTGCTTTTTCTAAAATGTAACAAATAAAAAATCAAATTGTCAAATAGTGCAGGAATTTCAAATTAGAGATACTGTTATTAAATCTCACACTGTAGATTGTGAGCACAAATTTGACTGCGCACATCTAGACCATGTCTCTATAAAGATAGTGACCAACATTGAGTGGAGATGCAATTTATCTTAACAAGAGGTTCTTGCTTACACCAATCTTGCTTACACCAATCTTCAGATGCAGAAAAACTATACTAAGACTCTATTTCTTTATCAGTTAAAGTGCGGTCATTGCTGGCATAGCTTTTTGGATTAAGAGAGACATAAAAAAAAAGAATACAAGTATACATCTGACCTAATACTTTATAAATATGATCTCTACTGTTTTTTTAAGATTACAACAAAACTATTACGGTTATAAGTTATGCAAATGAAGAGCTAAATTGTAAAATATTAATATATATTTTAAAGAAGTAAATACTTTGAAGGATAATTCAAATGTAATTTGGTTTATTATATTTCAATTTTAAAGAGCAATGAAAAAATTTAATTGCAAGATGCATCATCTTTGCTTGAGAATATGTTTTGAAGCTATAGAATATTTATTTTGGGATAAAAAATAGTTGTCTAAACAAAACAAAAAAAAAACTGATGAACTATTGGTTAAAAGAGCAAACATCTAATTGCATATGATTATATTTAATCATTTTGCATTAAATGCTCCTATTCATTATATAATAGCTAGCTAAGTATGACTTACAGTATCTACAAGCTTCTACTTGAAAATGTCTTTTTACTACTAAGTTGTTAGAAGTTGTTAGAAACTGGCCTTTTAAAATCTTGTTTAAAGGAAACTGTAAAACACTGAAATTTTAACAGAATAAGCAAATGGGACTAAAATCATCTGCAAAGCTTTGTATCCTGTCTTTAAAAACAGAAAGCAGAAAATAGAGAAAGAAAGTGTAATGCTGTTACAGAAATCTGATTATTACCTGCCTGGAACTGTTGTAGCTGAATCTCTGTCAATGTGTACTAGTTTTACAAAGTATAACTCGATCTACTTGTTGCAAACATTACTTGTTTTTTCTTGGTGTAATAAAATAAGAATGTCCCACTGTTAAAGCTGGACTACTGTCATAGATGTATGTAAGGACAATAAAAACATTCTCATAAATAATTTAATTGATTTTCTGTAAAAACTGAAGCAGTAAGAAAACACCAATAACCAACACAGACGACTATGTGACATGCCAAGAGAGTAAGTGCTAGTAATGATAGTTCCTTAGAGATCTGTTTTGTGGCCCTTCAGGTGCCAGATAATACCAAGGGCTGAAATCTCAGATATTTTTGAAACTATTCATATTTTGGAAGAAGAAAAATTAATGGCCCAATGAAGAGTTTACACAACCTCTTCTTTAACACGAAAGAGGAGAAGCAAACCAATGTTTAGACCTTGCAGATCACATACAAGAGTCATCAAAACATTGAATACAAATATGACCCCAAATTAAATCACACAATTTTTTATACAAAGACCTTGATCTCTGCCTAAGGCTCAATAATTCAAAACATGGCTTTCAATCTATGGAAAACATGTATGTAACACTGATTAGTATATGAAAACATTTGTGGATTTAATCCTGCTAATATTTAAATGGTGAATTTGAGTGGAAAAAATTACTAATGGTGGCAAAACTGTTAGTAAAACTCCTATGGTTTGTTTCCAAAATATAAAGACACAAGCCCATCCGTTCAATGTGACCAGCCAAGCAGACTGTAATGTCTTGGATTTCTAGCTATTGCTTAAACAAAACAAAGCCCAAACTAGAAAAAAAATCCCAAACAAACCAGAGAAGAAATAAAAAGAAGGTTTGAAAGCACTGGTGCTTTTTCCCTTCCCTTTTAAATGCAAATACCTGTTTCCTTAATTGTGTTTATTGGGAAAGACTGCAGTCAAACTTGCAGTAAGTTGAGGATAATACATAGCTTGATAAACTGGTGGGGAAAAAAACTTACTTTTATGTGTTTATTTGGAAAATACCTTAGGATGGTTGCCAATCCCTACCCAGAGCTCTTTTGACAAATTAAACCAAAATCAAACAAAAGTGCCAAATTTACCTAGCTTCTATGATTTACATGTCATGTAAAAAGCAAAGCAGGAAGGATGTGACTTTGAATTTTCATGGAGAAAAAAAAAAAGAATATAATTAAATACTGGCCTGCAAAGAAAGAGGATTTAAATATGTTTAATATATTTTTAGATTTTTTTGGTGTCCTTTTACTTTCAGGAAAAAAAAAAAAGATAAAATGGTACACATAGGCCTGAAGACATTGACATAAATTTTAAAGAAAAAAGGCTGAGCAATACCATCTGTAGGACCTGCTAGATGCAAACATTTCACATACTAAATCGATCTCTTTCATTCACTGCTTTAATTAAACTTTTATGGAGTTACAGTTTTTCTGCCAGAAGTTAACTTGTCTGTCACACTCAATGGTAACCCAAAACAGAAAATCCAGTTTTAAGACAGTATGTCAAGTCCAATCCTCATACAAGTCATGAGAATATGGAAATTATGAAAGCAATATTGTTTTTTAAGTCCTCATTCATCAGTTTTTTCTGATCTCAGTAAAAGACTAATCCATTTTGAAACTAATAACGGGAAAAAATAACCCAAATTACCTGATTATGTCCATGTAATCAAGACAAACTGGAAGTTTAATTAAGATTACATTTCAGCAGGAATAGTATGCCATCATTTAAAATTACGCTGTACAAAATAATAGTAGGTTTTACACACTTTTAAACAATTACATGGAGTGAATGATTTTTAAGGAGAAACAGGATGCACTTTGGGAAACAGAAATTCTCATGCCTTTCTCCAGACAGAGTACAAGAGCCTCTCCACTCTGCAGTTTAACCTCCATATGCTAAATCCAAATACAAGGATTCTTTCTCATGCAGATATTTAAGGCTCTGTTTATTCAGGAGTATATGGACACAGGTGCTTTGAATAAAACCAGGAATCCCCTTTTTAACATTTAAAGTAACCTCATGTGTGTAACAGATGATTCTCCACCACTGATGTTTTTATTGAATGTATGATTGGTTAACACTGCTCTGGCTTCCTCAACACAGGGTTGTGCTGACATACAAGGCCAGGTAGACCAAATTTTTAGTACAAATTTGCCTTGTTCAAATACATATTTTAGCTGAGAAAACAGGAAGAGGGGGATAGCTTTGGAAAACAATATAGCAATATACTTGTCAAGTCTCATGAGTATCAGAAATGGCCGAGAAAAGGCCAAAATGCAAGAAGATTTTACAGTTTTAGGTTATTCCTTCCCCTAGTCTCACACTAGAGAGCTCCAGTTCCTCTGTATGGTATGAAATCTGCACACTTGACTTTATAACAGCATAGAAAAACAAGACATCATAAATACTTTCAAACAGGTTTTGTAGAAATGAACAAAAATATCATTTGCTTTGTGATAGTTCAAATACACCCAACCACTCCTGGGTCTTGTTTCCCCACAATGTCACCTGCCAGCGGTAAAAAGAACCTCTCTGTAGAATTAGCATGTTACATTAGCTCTGTTCCCATTCCTGCTGTTTGAAGGCACCTGTAAATTCACCCCATTCATCTACAGCTTTTTTAGGAACAATCAACTTTCCTATTGCAACAACAATTTGCTTTAACATTCACAATACAAACTATTTCCTGCTTGCTGGAAGCTGTTGCAAAAAAACATATTCTAGCTTACAGACACATTATCAGCCCTAGCTGACTTCCCAAGTGACCATTTCAACAAAGTCAAAAAAGGTTTATTTAATTAGCAGTGAGATTCCTGTGCATGGAGGTGGAGACAACATCTGTTAGCTGTCTGTGCCAGCATATCTATATGCTTTTTTGTTGGGCCAGGACCAAAAAACAATGTGCATGCATGAAAAAATTCAATACATTTTTTGCAGCCTTTTAAGAATCAGATTACATATACATGGCCTATAATGCACTAAAATAAAAATAAAACCAGCATAATTTATTGCATCTTAATGTAGCATTTATTCAAGAAATATATTTCTTTCACCACACAGGTAAAAGACTATGTAGTTTTCCATGAAAGTTATTAGCAGATGCAGATTGATTTATTTCTAACACTAGAAGAAGACAAGATATGAGGAAAATTCACAATTCAAGAAATTCAATTAGAAGTGTTACAGCAAAGATCTTTATTCCAAGGACATAACAACAAAGGAAGTGGAAAGTTCACTTTGTGAATGTATGGCAGGCAGTACTTTAACCAATAGAACAGGAAATCTCAACTTGTTAATAAATAAAAACACTTGGTGAAAAGAAGTAATTGTGAATTGGGTGGCTTTTGTTTGAACTCTATGAAGTATTTAATATTTCTACCTAACCCACAAAGCTAAACAATGTTACTATGTTTTATTAAAAACAAAGGAGATGGAGTGTGCATGCTTGAATCCTTGCTCTTCGTATGTTTGAGTATCTGCTGCTTACATGAGAAAAACAAGACTTGCTTGACAGGAAGAAAGCATATATCTGTTTTTAAAGAAATCTTATATTAACAAAAGGTGTCTCTTCTGGTAAGTACATGCTGTACAGGCATAAATGACCAGTCAGTGAAACCTAGATAATATGATACAATTCTGCTTCTGTGGAAAAATCCTGAAAACTATTCCAAGTAGTTGAATCCTGAAAGCTATTCAATGCAAGAACCTCTATGGTGACCAAAGTCATATATTTATCCCTGAATTATGTATGAAGTTCAACAAAAGAAAACAAACACGTCAGTGGAAGAGAAGAAATGTGAATAAGTGATGAAAAGCCAAATTCACCAGTAAAGTACAAGCGCAAGCTGTTAAAAATTATGGTAAAATAAGTAAGTCATAGTTCTCTTCTAGAAATTGACAAAATGACCAGATGACCTCATTTATGAGATATTATGCAAATTGCTTACTTTGTTTTTCCATAGCATGTTTTTTCTTGAGTTGTGAACAACTCTAAATAAGTTTACCCTGTACTTGCCGTTAATGGTTTACAATGTTATCAGTGTTAAACAAGTTAGCTTTAAATTTGATACGCAGAATAACCGCTTTGGAAAGATTTTTTTTTTTTTGAGAAAAAAAATCAGGCAAATAATCTAATAATTTTCTAGAATAAGTTTACAAAAATTAGTTTTCACCATGATTAAAAATAAGGAAATCAAAGCAGAAATGGAGAATACCGTTTAGAAGGGGTGTGGGAGCACTTTTGCTGTTGCCCTGGACTGAGAATAAAGTGAGTTTGTGCTGCAACAATACTGGAAGCTGTGGGCTCCCCATACACTGGCACTGGACTGAAAGCAGCAGCTTCAATCTATGTTCAGTATGATCTAATAGCAGGATAGGAAAGGGCCAGTCCTATTCTCCCCTTCACTACAAATTCTTGCCCTGTCCTTTCTACTGACCTTAGATAGTAGGCAGAGAGTGAGGGCCAGGGTAGCAAACTGATCTGACAGATCCAAGATGGAAAGAGTCCAAGGTAAAGCAACTTTAGGTAAGAACGTCAAGAAAAACATGAAGTATGAACAAAGCCTGAGAAGGATACAAGAGAGAGATGTATATTTTTATTAGAAAGAGGGTAGAAATTCTCTGGCCTTCCTTTTTAATGTGGGAAAGGCAAGAAGAAAGCTGCATTATTCACTACAAATGAAACTTAAACTGGGATATAGGGAAAGGTTTTTATAAAACCCTGGCAATGATGACATGCTGGAAAAAAGCTATCTCCACCAATTAAAGATTTAAGAACAAATTAGGCAAATATTTGCAGATTCAATATTTCTAGTATTCTGAAAGACTCCTTAACACAAAAAAATTGCAAAAGAAACTGAACTCCAAAAGGTTTCTTCTATTACCATCATCGATTAATAGTGCCTCAGGAGCCACTTACCTGTGATTTTTCCTGCAGCTATGGAGCCTTTCAAAAAAACATGATGCAATTACCTCTACGGATAGAATACTACAAGACCAAAACCAAGACCTCTGTATTCTCATTCCCCTTAAGGCCACGATCACTGAAAAAAATAACATGATTATCTATCAAGCACAGAATCCCCAGCAAGAATATGACACTGCTTCACAAAATTTTCTTACCATTTTGAAACAAAATCAAAGAGATTGGGATGATATAGATAATCTATGGTAACAACCTTCAATTACTAACAGCAAAAGATACACCTCAGAATAATTACTGTTACAGACAGAGAAATCTGGGGCACACGGTACCTCATCTAAACATTGAAATGCAGGACTTGCTGTTATGTCAGTGGGTCCCTCTTCCTGGCTAGGAGCTGTTGGAGTCAGCACACAGGTACGTGACTCATTCTCAGCTGCCAGTTCTGTGTCAGGGGGCTCTCCTTCATCAGCCTGACTCATTGTTTAAAGCTCTAGAAAGTAACAAAAATACCAATATAGTTCATTAGATCCAGGGATATGTATGATAGTGAAAGATAAATGCATAAGTGTAAAAACCACTACATCAACATGTCAGACCCACGTTCAAACCATGTAAGTCACAATGTGAGCAAATTAGGTAAGTCTACAGTTACAACTTCATGAAAGACTTCATGCAAGAGGCTGCACTATCACTCTATCATCCTCTTGAGTATTTTTAAAATATCCTGAAGAAAGCTCTTATTCCAGTTAGGTAACACAGTCTTTTAATAAATGCACAGAGAGAGAGAAATTAAAGAAGGCTGGAACAAGCAGATTTGTTGGAAAACATAACTTTGCTATATTAATATTATATAAAATCCCATATTCATATCTGTCATTTAGGAATAGAAATCTCTAAGATACTTTCATTAGAAAGAGTTAGATCAAGGACATTCAGTACTCCTCAGAAAGATGAGACTTAATGCCATAAAGCTTCTAAAATTTCACTTTGTGTTTACTATCTTGGTCCAGCACTTGAGAATTATGTTCCCAAGCTTCAATCATCAGAACTCTTTGAGGTGTGTGAAAATGCCAAGGTGGATGAGGGAAATAGGAGGTGGAATACAAGGGGATACAATGCTCCTGGTACCCTGATAAGACAGCAATGTCCATCAGGTCGGGTCTCATCATTACATCAAATGTGAATTAGTGTTATGCCATCTTGTGGTGTCTTAAGGGTTTTGTATATCCAAAGCATTTTAAAATACCTTTTGCATGAAGAAGCATGAAAGGTGACAAAAACATTTCAGGAGAAAGATATAAGAGACATGGGATGATCCAACAGAGGCAATAAGCATCTTACAGAGGGAAGAGAGGGGAAGAAGGACTTGTGAGGCACACAGAAATCTTCCCATGAGATACGAGATAGGGGAGCCACTGAACATTTATAGAGTAAAGCACAGCTCAAAGGGGAGATGGAGTGTAAATGGAGGAATTCAAGAACTGAAGTTGTTTGTAGACAACAGGAATGGACAGATCAGTATCACAGTATTTTAGTGCAAAATTTTGGGAGAAAGATTGTCAACTTTTGCAAATGTTCACCTGACACCAGAAGGTCTTTCTACATTAGCTATTATGCAGAGGACATCATATTCTGCAATGGAACCACATCACTATAAAACCCATATCAGCTGTCAAAGATGCAGAATCCCCTTCAATTTACGCAGCCTTGACATCATTCAGCCTTTCACATAACATATAGGAGACCTTTCTCTTTTTTAAAAGAGAGCATCTTACTATAAATCAAGGACAACCAAAATTAAAACTAATAAAATTAAGAAAAAATTTTGAGACTATTTCCATAATGTATACCAGATCTTTCCAATGAAACAGACAGTGCAATTTGGCATTCCACAGCCAGAAAGCTGACTGTTAAGAAAAATATAATTTCTAATTGTGGTGGTAAAATAGATAAAAAAATGTTGCGTTGTTTATATTCACCTTTTGAAAAGCCACTTGTCTATAAAGGTAGTGAAAGTTAAACTGGAGAGTTTATTACTTTCTTCAGTACTGTTTGGAATTCCTTCAGGAACATTTTGACTTTTAGAGAGCTTTCAGTGTCTGTATTTGCTGATGGAAAAAAAAGCAATTTCATGATCCCTCCTGGAGGAGTCAAAACATTGTGAAATAACTGTAAACATCATAGAGGCCAAGAAATAAACTCTGAATTACTGTACATAAACATGTATACACATTTATAAATTGCAAGTGTTTTTTCATCTGTTAAGAACTGCTGAATACTTTAGCATATGCATTTTGTCTTTATGGCTACTGTTGCTTTATTTGTTCCTCTCAGCTTAGAATTTAGACAGAGGGAAAAGCACTGTGGCAGAAACTCTAAGCAGAACAATGCCAAAATGTGAGAGTTTCATGGGTGTAGGCATATTTGTTGATCCTTGTAAGTGAAACATACAGTTGACATCAATCAAAAATATATCTCCTCCCAGTACAGTAGTACAAAAGAGTCCTCACCAAGACTCCAGTTTGCTGGGCAGGGAGAGAACAAAAAAAACCTTCTGAATCTGAAAAGTTTATAGTTTTATGTTAAGACACAACTATAGAAATCTGAGATAGATAAAAACCATTAGACAGTCTCAGCTACTGTGACAAGCCCTCATCTCCATGAGGTTTTAAGAGGGGGCAGACATAAACAAAGCATAAGTAGGTTTATGGGACATTAAAATAAGATTAGCATTCTTCCATTACCTACTACATTGCTAAATATATAATTCAGCTTACATAAAATTGGTTCTATAAACTTCAAAAAGCAAAGTGGAAAATTTGTGTCTTTGTCGTACCTGGTAAATAAACTGTCTAATTGAAATAGGAACGAAACTTGTCGTAATTTCTAACTTCACGGAATAGCCCAACAAGTATGGATGTTTTAAAACTATAGAACTGCAAATAATATCACAGCCTTGATCCAAGACACAGAATTGCAGAGAACAGGAATTACAAGGCTGTTTTGGAGCCTGGGTCAAATCAGGCTGAGAACTGTCTTGTGAAACAGCTTCAGGGCAGTAATAATAAAAGTCTGAACTCAGATTCCCCAAAGTAATTTCAGCATATTTACTTCTCTCTCTCTAGAAAACAGCAATGTTCATACACAAATCAGTGCAGAATCTAGGTAGGTTAGAATCTAGAATCTTAGCTACATTGATTCTTTTCAGACTGATAGGTGCAAAAAGTAGTAAAATTTTATTTTGAGCATAAAGAGATGCAGGTCCATGTATGAAGATTAATCAGCTGTCTCTGCACACTTCCAGCCTACAACTGGATGCCTGGGGAGGCACAGAAGTACCCACCAGTCATGGTATGGTGATGCTTCCCTGAACCCATCTCCTTTCTCCTTGAACTAATACAAAACTTTCAGTATTGGTAAAATCCAGGGGAGTGGAGATTTTCATTTTACCTCAAATGAATAACCAGTGCTTCTTGTTGCTTTTGAATCTGACTCCTTGATGTCACCCAAGTTCTTTTACTGGATGAGTCACTGAATAGTCACAACTTTTCTATGCCACTAGGTTTATTCCTAATGTTGAATCATCACTTTACAATCCTTTTTCTAAGCTGACGCAGACAATCCACCTGCTGTCAGTGGCATGAAAGCCCTTCTCTGCCTTCCACTGTCGTTATCCTCCTTCTCCAAAACTTTTTCAGTTCTACCACATCCTCTTCAAAGAGAAGGGATGAGACCTATGAGACCTACAGATAATATTAACAGGATGTTGGTTAAACTACCACACAGGAGCACCATAGATTTATTCAATCACACAGTGATCTTCTTTCCATCCCCTAAAATTTTATTTTCTTATGCTTTTTCCCTAACGTTTTTCCCTAACATTCTGTTTTAACTGGGCAGAGTCTGTGCTTCAGCATAAATGGATGCGTCATTAAACAACAAAACCATGCCAGCATTAAACAATTGAATTTAAAACCACATCATGTACAATAGGACATTATCATAGACATGTAAAACAGAATGGATTGTTTGAGTAGACCATACAACCTCACCACTTTGGGAAAATGAGAGCACACCATGTACCTAAACTGCTCAACAATTTCTGTCATAAGTTCTGCTGTTTTCCCTTGTTTTCAAGTCTTTGCTATTTGGGATAGAACCACCCTGAGCCACACACAGACTTTATCTGCTGGAGTTCTAATTAGATATGGCTAAGATAAGGACAATTTGAATGCTAAGATTTGTTCACTTCCCATTTCACATGGTTTCCATGAGGAACTTAACTTCCTTAGAAAATTTCTGGTAGTGTGACAAAGAAACAAAAAATCCCTGAAATCCAAACCATTGTGTGCTTTGCAATGCTAAAGTACAGAGGAGGAAACAAACAAAACATAATTTGCATACCTACTGAACCCTAGACACATCCTGAGAACTAAGAAGATTCAAGGAAGCAGTTCAGAAATGCACCACTAAAAAAAAAACAAAACCAAAATACAAATAAAGGTGGCCTTATTTTCCTGAGAAATGAAGTCACATTATTTCTTCATAACAATTATAGCAAATGGGTAAAATTAATCCTGCCCAGGCAGACTAAGTTTATACTCTGTGGGTACCTGCAGCAGTTTGTGATTATTCTGTGATAAATTCCAAATAAAAAAGATTAGAAAAATTTATTCCTTCTACAGCCTCTCCTGTAAATACTTCTTATTTAATTCTTCTTTCCTTGAAATCTCTCTCTCACCTTAGTCTTAAAGGGTAATGCTGATAATGCCTTGGCTTAAAATCTGTTTTATATAACTTTATAGAACTTCTATGAGTTTTAGGTTTTTTTTATCTTCTGCACGAAATATTAAATATTCTTTGGCATAACACACCAATATCCGGTAAAATGGCAAATAAAGATTGTAATTCACTAAGAAATCATGCAGCTATCAAAAGTGGAGTTCTAGTTAAATCTTCACTTATAAATTTGAGACAGCTTTCTTTTCCTGCAAATTACATGCCAGAAAATGAAAGAGGAAAACAATTAATTAAATAAATAAATATTATTTCACTGTTGGAGTCTGCTACATGCTATACCAGCTGACCCAAACAAAAGCATGACAGTTAAACAGAATCAATATAGCAAAAATATAGATTACATAAGTAAAACATTAAACATATGAGGTTTCATATGTATGGAGAAAGAACTTCTTCCCAGAAATTACTTTTTAGCTGTTTTGTTCAGTATTTTTAACCATGTGAGTATGCTAAGACTGTATCTAATGAGAAAACCCAACAGCAACAATGAAATATAAACATAACTGAGGCTTAAGCATCTTGGAATGGTTTCTTGAACTAAGGTCTCAGCTATGCAAAGCCTGACACTATTAAAGGTGATGCAGCACAGTTTACTGTGGATTGTGGGTACTGATAAACCTCTGCCCACATGAGGAGCATCAAATACCAAACTGCTGGAGGAAAAGGGGGCTGTGGGAAAGCAGCACTGTCGTTTTAGAGGAGGTGGGAGTCAAGGATCAGGAACAGCAGCACTGACCCAGGGAGAAGGAGGCAGCAGTGAGCCCCACCTTACCAGGGACCGGATTCCCTCGAACAGTCGGATCAGAGTTATTTGCTGAACCGGCTGTCATCTAGTGGAGTTATAGCACATTGCAACACACCTCTTCAACATCTGTAACTTTCCCCCTGACAAACGATCTGACATCCAAATTTAGTATTGGTCTCAAGGGTGAGAATTTTGTAGATTTTTTTCCCAAAATCAACTATTTCTGAAGACCTGGGAAAAAAAAAACTTCCAGCCTCCATCATGTCCCAAGATATATCTTGATATTTTTTTGACTTTCTAGAATTCATTTTTTGTATACTAGACTATCATAAAGCAGGCTGGCCCTTTTTGTGTTTAAACGAATGATTTTTAGACTGAGTAATGCAAACCAATGAAATAATTTAACTTGAAGGGCTTTATTGGTGAATATGAATCTTCATTGAACTTTCCACAGTGAAAAATACCAATGAACCAAAAAAACAGGACAATCTTCTTTCCTCTTGGACACTGAGATGTCATTTCAGATTCATAAATAATCAAAGCCAGACAGTGACAGAAATGGAAATAGAGCTAATGAGATGAAAAGTATTTGATGACTAAGTATCATGCTTGCATGGTTATTTATGAAAAAGAAACACGTGGAGTGCAAAAGGGAGACAGTAATTAAATAACAGGCCCAGATTTCATTATTTCTTGTGTTGCAATCTTGCTAAGACAATGCAGCTTTCTGTGCATTTTTCTCTCTCATTATTGGCACTAAACGACAACTGTTACAAGAATTCAGCCCCTGACTGTACATCATCTATTGCCCACATGACCCACCTCATTTTTTAAAAATTGTTATACGATGATAATGTGGGCTATGAAGTTCAGAAGAGTCTGTGAAACTGAATGAAGTGGTTCCCTGCTTGTTTGTAAACCCTGTAAGGTTTACAATTGTCTCATGGCATATTTGTGCAGAGCTCATGAACTTGGCTTCAGAACTACTAAAAGCAGTACAACACATAACATATTGACCAAAACTTACTGACAGAGAGCAATTCTGGTGCTTTGTGATATCACTTCAAAAAACCAACAACAAAGAACTGGTTTTCCAATACATCTGCCAAGCTGCTTCTACACCGGCTGACCGAGGACATTTCAGTACACACAGGCGCGCTGCAGGTTTAAGAGCAGTGAGGGACAAGCTGCCCCGGGGTACCTCGTCTCCTCACGCGCGACACGGCACCGCCCAGGGCCCCGCGCGGGGGTCGCAATCCCGCGCCTCAGGGACTCCTCGGACAAGGCTGTGGCGGCGCCGCTTGCCTTGCTTCCCGCCTCGACGTCGAAGCAGCGGCTTTGCCTCTCTTGGCCCCGGTCCCGGCACCGACCTCGGCCCCGGTCCCCTCGAGTCCCCCGCGGCGGCCGCAGAACCCAGCCCGGCCGAGCAGCGTCCCCGTCGCTATGGCGACCTGCGCACCGCCTTCCGCCCGCCTCAGCCGCCCCCGCTTCTGATTGGCTCCGACATCCGGCCGCCCTGCCCAATAGTAACAGACTCTCGGCAATACCCCGCCCTCCCCGCTCTCCGATAGGCCCGTGGGTACGACTACAGTTCTTTCGGCCCTCTGCAGAACTACGGCTCCCAGGAGGCTCCGCGGCGGAGCCACCGCCTGTTTACCGGCCGTGCCGGTGCCGCTCCCCGCGTGCAGCCGCGCCACGTGACCAGCCGGGGGTCACGGCTGCCCGCCGCCCGGAGCGGCCTCGTCCCGTCCGTCCCGTCCCGGGCGCTCCCGCTCCGCCGGCGGCGATGAAGGCGCTGCCGCCGCGCTGGGCGGCCCTGGCTGTGCGAGCGGCGGGCGGGTGGTGGGCGCCGCTCGTGCCCCGCCGCGGTCGCAGCGGCCCCGGTCCGCCCCCGCCGCGGGAGTGGGCGCTGTCGGTGAGCCCGCGGGGGCGACTGCTGGTGCGGGTGCCGTGCCAGGTGAGCATCCGCCCCCTGGACCCGCAGCGCTGCCCGAGTGCGGACCGGCTCCTGGTGGCCGTGAGCGGCGGCAGCCCCGGGCGGGAGCGGGACCCGGTGCGGGTGGAGCACGACGAGGCGCTGGGGCAGGTGGCGATCGTGGCGGACGGCGTGGACAGCAAGACCGCCGTGGACGTCCGGACGCCGGTGAAGTTCGGTGAGTGCGGGGGAGGCGCAGGGGTCGGGGGCATCCCGGCAGGGCTGGGCTGGGGTGGCGCTGCTGCTTCGCCCTCGCTAGTTCAGAACGTCCCGTTTTGTTCCCTGTGTTCTGGACTGCCTGGGTGTTTGGATCGGTGATTTGGTGCTGACCCTTTTGCCAGCTGTAGTTGGTGCTGACGCTTGAGCTGGTGAGTGAGCGGCACTGAGGGCGCGCTGTCATTTGTGCTCTGGCTGCTGCTGCTGCGCCGAAGTCTCGGCTCCGACGCGGCGTCCTCAGCAGGAGCTGGGCACGCCTGCTCTCCTGCTCTCCAGGGGCTGCTCAGCAGGGCTGGGGGATCCACCAGCTCCACTAGTGTTTGTTATGCTCACAGGATCAAAAAAGCCTATGGAAACGGTACAGGTGAAATACCGAGGAGGGCTTCCTTGTCCAGTACAAACATTGCATTATCGTTTTGGGCATAGGGCTACAGTCTGTGCAGGGTTTCTTGTATGGAACACAATCTGGGAGAGCAGCTGAAACCAATAAACATCTCTGGTGAACTCACAGTGAAGTTCTGACAGTGGCCCTAAGTTTAGGGAGTACAAACCCAGAGACTTGTGTTCAGGCATTAATGTGTTTTTGGTTTTTTTCCTATGGATTTGGGCAATTTTCTATACAGTGCAGAATGTTTCACCATGCTGAAAAAACTTTTTGATGTATGATGCACCTGGTCTCTTGTTTTGCTTAAAGTTACTGAAGACTGCTGCATTATCTCATTTAATGTCCTGCTGCAGTTGTGATATGAGAAATGATGAATAATCCCACCCTACTTACTCCTCATACATGTAGTCTATAACTTTTGTAGAATATGTTATGTACAGCAAAGATATTCTGCCCCTTCCATCTTAATTTACCTTTTTTCCTACCCTGTGTCTTAGGGAAAATTCAGCAATGTGCTTTTATTTTTTCTTGTTTTCTTTTAGAAAGACCTGAACTATATATAATTCAAAATGGAGACGTCCAGTGGGTTTAACATAACATCGTTCTCACATTTTCCAGTCTTACTCATCCCTATAATTTCCTTTTTTTTTTTTTTTAAACACTGCTTATAACTAAAAGGGTGTTTCTTAAATATGTTTATCACAACTTAGGGTCTGTTTTGCTTCCTAGCAACTAATATATGCACAAATATTCTGTAACTCAATACAGAATATTTGTGCATATAATCTCACCCTTCCTGCCCTCAGTGTGCTTTGCTCTGTCACAATGGCTGTACTGATTCCTACTGTGACTCCAGCAGCCTACTGCCCTGTCTCTGGTCATAAACAGATGCTCAGGAAAGAGTAAGAACAGAACAAATATAAATCATATTTTATCTAAGCATTCCCTTAACTGTCAACTTCTGTGTTTTCATCACAGTATTTCAGAGCCTGATACAGCTCAACCCCTCAGTGGATCTCACTGCTGAGTGTCCCTTTTCACATGGAAACAGTTTCAGTATGAGACCTTCCTGGTAAACTCTTGGCAGAGTCCCACAATTTAATTTCCTGCTATTTTATCATTTGAGTATGTGGTATTCCAAGGTCCTCCTGCAATTTGTCAGTTTTTAACTAGTCTGAATAATTTGGTGTCATTGATAAAAGTTTTCAACCTTGCTATTTGTATTGATTTCCATCTTCTTGTACTGTTGAAGGTGGTGCATAACTCATAGCTGAAAGACAATATAGAACTAAGGATATTGTTAAAGACATTTGAAAATCGAAGTTTGCTCTCTTAAACAGATCAGCTCTTACCTCTATATTCATTGGCTCTGTCACTGAACTGTAGCCAGACTGTCTTCTCCAAAAGTCTTGTAGTCTTGACTCTTACCTGAACATTTTCGATTGCTATCTTACAGCTCTCCTTATTTTTTCCCCTCCCTTGCTTGGCAAGCACAAAGATTGCCTTGGTTTGTCTGTAGCACATTCAGAGAGTCCATCCTACAATTACTGATAGTCAAAGAGACCCAGTGTCCCATTTATTACCCTTCAATTCTCTGGTACCAAGTGTGTCTGGATACTGTCGCCCTTTACTATTTCAGTTTCTCCAGGATCTCTGAGTGACTATTACAAGTCGCTCCAGAGCTGGTTATTCTCAAGGTGCAGAATTCATTGTGTTGAGATGTGATGAATTTCAGCCTTCATAAAGGGTTTCAATGTGGGGAACTTTTCTAAAAGTCTTGATAATGAATCCTGATTGATGCAAAACAGTCATTCAGCTTTTGTCCTGTCTTTGAGATTCTTACTATCTTCTGAATGTCAGCCAACACTGCAGACAGTCTTAGGGGCTTTCTTCTTGCCACAGGTTTTCTTTTTTTGTAGATTTCTAAGCTGTTCCACTTGGGTTTGTGGTAAGCTCATGCAATTCAGGTTCCCTGGACAATCTGTGGATTATAATATCCTTCCACAAGTTGCTCTTTGTCACCCCATAATTAGCGTGATTTCAGTATTGTTCGTGCTGTCATCCAGGTGCATCTAGAGATACATTTACAAAAATGTAAGGTTGTGGGGTTTGGATGTTTTAAGTCTTTACTCAGTGAAGTAGAATTTTTGCTTGCCACTGAGTTTCTACTTTTAAGTGTTATTTCAGCTCTAGTTTGTTTTTTTGATCTTCTGAGTATTACTTTGTGCTTGAGTTGCTCAGTTTATTTATTTAGAAAAGAATTATCCATTAAATATCATTGCGTAAGCAAAAGATCTTATCCCTTATAAAAACACATCTCAAACCAGAGAGGAACTGTTGTTGCTCTGCAAACATTTTGGCTTTTCTCTGGCTTTCCTTGGATGCATGAGGAAGATGTTAATTCTATTCTGCTTTAATGGTTTTGCCTCTATCAGTCACTTAGCTGTAAAAGTTGAGAGGCTGATGTGAATCTCTTTTCAGTCTTCTTGTTTTCTTCACTTTGGAAGTTAAGGCATTTCATAACAGCTTTTGCAATTTAGGTTGGAGCTTATCCAGGAAGCTGCAAGTTATCTAAAACTCCTCAGAGCCTGAATGAAGAGCATCTGTGGAAGATACTGAGCTTAAGTATGCATTTTAAACCAAAGGCAACCTCTAGGCAGCATAGTAGGGCAAGTACCAAAAGATCCTCTGTTTGTCTTAGTGTCTAGTTTTGAGCTCTGTAGAGGATTTCAATATCATACATGATCTGATAATCCTCTCTGATACATTTAACCTTCATGGATGGCAGATGTTAAGGAATTTGTTTAATCAAGCTTATTTTTTTTTGCATGTGTTAATTAAACCTGAAACCAGCTCTTTGATTTCTGGTTACTGTACATTGACTGCATGAGTATGCAGAAGTAAACTGAACTGAGGGCTTGCATAGCCATAATTTGAGATAATTCTAGTAGTCTAGGGCTGCTGAGTCATCTGAAAATAAATAATTATCCAGTCTATTTCAAGTATTATAGCTTAAGGCAGCTTAATAACTGGGTGCTTAAGTACCCTGCCTACATTCTGATACCAAAGTGTTTCTTTTTTCCTATATACCTTTATTTCTGATACAAGTCTTTTACATCATGAAGATCTCCATGCATTCTTTGTGGTTTATGTGGCTAAAGTTGGCTTCAGCCCTTGTCTTTGCTAGAGAGGAATCAAACTGGCTATTTTTGGAGTTTTGGCAACGAAACAGATTGTATCTTGTTCCTCCTTGTTAAAATTTCATTGGCAATATCATTCAGCTTTCAGTCTGCTTCTTTATGGAGTTGTTTATCCTTGGTTCAGGAACTCAGAGGGAAAGAGACAGAGGGGCTCAATTCCTTGTCCACTAGTTTTTGCTATGTCAAGGCTAGCAAAATAGTGTGACTGCAGAGGATCAAGGCACAAAGTGTATTTCCAGAAGTCACTGGTGTTTCTTAATGATGTATTTATGAATTTCCAGACTTCTGAATCCTCTTTTAGCACCTATCTTTATGATAGGATTACACTACTAACCTACCTTTCAAATGATGGCAATAATATGCTCTACAGGATCAGAAGTTTTTTTTATTAATCTTATTCTTGTAAAAGTCATAGTGAGTTTGTATCATGGCTAAACTGAGCACTCTCAAGCCTTTTCCTCATCCGTTTTGAGAGAAGCAGTAAGAGCAGGAGAGCTTCAAGCTGGTTGAATTCAAAGATTTGTACAAGCAAACTGGCTTATTGGACTCTCTTCTCAGAAAGTAAAATAGCAAAAGTCTTGTAGACCTGCCCAAGCACTGTGTAGTTGTCCAGGGGGTGAATTGAGCAGTCTGGGCAAGGCAGCTTGTTCAAAACCAACATTGCTTTCCAGTCTACCTCTTCTAGCCTTTTTTCTTAGGGAATTGTTATCTTTGAACACACTACATCTTTCACTAAATGTAAAAAACCTCTGTGCCTGGTTTTGGGTCGTGGTGCTGGCTAGTGGAGCAGCAAGGCCTGTGTATTTGTGCTGGTGAACCTCATTAATCTACACGTGGCCTCAGACACACACACCAACCTTCTATCCCAAAATATGTGCAAGGGTGCCCATGTGTCTAAGTAGAATTTCTAATGGAATTGGTGGCTAGGGTAGACAGGGGATGGAGGTTGAATTATAAAAGAAAAAAGATGAGACTTCACTAAAGGTTCACACCCTGCTGATTCCTTGCCACAGGTTACAGTCATTCTTCTGCTTCTTAATGTTCTCTCTAGGAGCTGGATGGCTCCAACACGGGCTTACTAAACTTTCAGTGTCCATAGTTGACAGTGACTGCTCACAGTTCAAAGATGCTGCTCTTTTTCCTTACTACATATGGTTACTGTATAACATGTATAACATGATCAAATACTATGTTAAAGACATCTGGCTTTTTTTGTTCTGTTGCTAACAAAACTCTTTTGATTCTAGATTTGGATATCAAAACATCAGGGACTGGCTGCGTGAAGATTCAGAAAATAGAATGTGATAACTGCAAAATAGAAACAGAGAAGGGGACTAGTGTCTTGCAGTCAATAAAGGTACAAAGAACCCTCCCTCACTGTTTGAAAAGGGATTGTGTGGTGGGATATTGTGTCAAAACTTAAATACCAGTTCTGGAAATGAGGAGTACTCTGGTATTTCTCCTTGGAACACTCATATTGCTCTGTGTATGGCACCTCACCTTTAATTATTGCATACAATTGCTGCACAAAGTCAATAACAGTAAATAATGTGGAGTCAGAAGTCCATGTGATAGCCAAAGCCAGCAGAAACAGTGACAGCAGTAAGCCTTCCTGTCTTCCCTGCCTCTCAAAGAAAAAAGACTGGGATTTCCTGTCTGGTAGATTAATAGTTATGCCTGCTCAATCAAGACTTTGCAGCACGCTGCTGATTTTTGTGTGTGTGGATTTTTTGTATTTTTTTAATAATTGGTATATCAGAGCTTTTGACAATCCCTTTAAGTTAATTTTCAATCAGAAGTTATACATTACATGTCCAAAATACCTGACTGAAATGTATCTGATATATACTGTATATATCATAGGCATGACCTTGTTTTTTCAGTCTTAACACTTCAAGTTTGCTGACATAAGGTGTTGTAAAATGAATCACGGTTTATCTGACTTAGGTGCTATTTGGAATCAAATTCACTTGATTGTTTGGGATTGCACCTGCAGGAATTGGTATAAATTCAGAAGAAGGGCCACATTTTTCAGATATGAAAAATTTTTCTATGTTTTTCTCTATTGTGGTAAGAGATGATTTTATAACAGACATAGGGAAAACTGAGCTTAGGCAGGGGTGTAATATACCACAGACCTAGGTTTTCTCTACATCCAGGGAGCTATAGACAACTTGAACCTTCCAGATTCTGTGTAATTGACCATTTTATTCTTATAAAAGTACCTAAAATCTAACAAGTTAATAGTACTATGTGATGCCTATCTAAACTTTTAATTTAAAATTATTCTGTTATGTAATGAGAACAGCAGTGCATGAGAAACAGCATAATATGAGAAAACAAGGTGGTTTTGGCCAGCGATAATGACAGTAGTCATGGCATGCCATCGCATCAAGAATTTTTTGTGGTGTCATGGAAAAAGATGGTTTTGAGGAAAGACTGCTAACTTATCTGCTGGGAGTCTTGTTTCAAATACAATCCAAAATGTGAAATATCTTGAATTTTAAAAATTAAGGGCTGGGTTTTAGTCTAATCTTGTTTTAAAGTACTGTAGTTCTAGTAAGGTGACTGAGCTCATTTTTTCTAATAAAGCTTCAGGAATTATATTCTATATTATCAGAGAAGCAGAATTATTTGGCAGAAACAGAAGTATTAGTCTTCAGGGTTTTCCCAAAAATACTAAAAATCTTATGGACCAGATGCTGTAGTGAAGCAAAGGAGCTGATTCCCTTTTAGGGAATTGACTTTACTGAGCAAACTGAAGTGATAGTGCCCTCCCCTGGATGGATTCTTGCTGTTTTAATGTCGGTTTCCTATTATTAACAAACCTCATTAACTAGCAAAGCAGGAGACACTTTCTTTACCGGAGAGAGAAAAAGATCATTGATAAATTATTTTAAGTGAAAAAAATCTGGTCATGTAGGGATTATCCAAGAGCACCAGCAAACAGCTTCACAACTGCTGATTTTCTTAACTTGCAAGAAGTTTTTTGTATAAATTGTAATTTTAAAAAATGTGGGGTTTTTTTAATACAATCTATAGTGTCTTTATAAAAGACTTAGAGATTTGAATTGTACATAGCTTAATCATGCATACTAGTAATTGAACAGAAAGGAGGAGTCTCTATGAGGCTTTTTAATGGATTTTGTCTGGCAGTTTTGGTGTGGTAGACATTACCCAGCCAGTGAGATTTGTTGAGGGTGGTTTTATTGTAATACAGTAATACCAAATACAGTTATGGCATTTAGTCTTCAAAGTCTTTATTGAGAAAGTAGTGCTTCTTCTTTTTAATTTTTTTGTCATGCTTCTTATTATGACAGTACCAGCAGGGATGTTTCCTTGCTCCTCAATTACTCCTGACTCCTTGACTGTGCTGGCAATAACAAGAATTTCCAGGCATGTCGCTCACAGTGCTATGCTTCCTTACCACACACCATATCTGAGCCTGATTCCTCCTCCACCAGTGTCCTTCTCGTCTCCTGAACAAATTTTCCTGGTTTTCCTCTGACATCTGTTAAGGTCTTGACAGCCTTTTGCCTCTTCCTTATTCAAACCTTTCTCCCTTGCTCAGAGAAGCCCTTTGAACAGTTAGTGCTTTTTCCTTTCAGCTGGTGGAATATTTCCTCTTAGTGAAAAAGCTACTTGAACATTGTAACTTTCTTCTCTCAGCAAATCCTTCTGTCTGTTAGGTGTCTCTAGAAATACCTACCTCTGAAAGCCTGCTTTTTTTTTTTTTTTAGGAAGATATTCTAATAATTTGGTATGGAGGAATTAGTATGTATATTGTGGTTTTATTTTGCTGAACTCTCCATGGCCACACTGGTGAGCCCTTGCTATACACTAGTTTTTCCAATCTTGCAAGTTCCCATATTCTCCTCAAGTTACATATTTGGAGAATTTCTTAATGTTTGTATATATTCTGATAACAAGCATGGTGTAATTGCCTCAAAGGAACTGTGAAGCCGCATTGAAACATTTAATTAATCATGTTTCTGTGTGAGAAGAGAACATTCTAGTTATTTAAATATGATTTTTAAATATTTGTTTTCTCTTTCACAAATGGTTGCATTTTATTCTCAAGACTTAGTGCGTTTTTTTGGCTTTTTGAGATTGTTTTATGTGTATTTCTGTACTTCTCTTGCTGGTTGTATGCAGCAACAGCTGAAAGGTATAGGGGCTATAGAGCAGTTTTTACTTGAGATCTGGCTTGTTTGTTAAAAAACTTGAGATTTGCCTTATGCAAAACAATTTTAATTAGAATTTGTATGCAGTAAAGCACTGTGGAATCTGGTTCTGCTTGCAGGACTAAGTCTTCCAGTGGTTTATATGGTACAACTTATAAAACAAGATACCCATAAGTAGAGAGCAAGTTATCCTAACTGTATGATTTTCATATTTTTTTCAGAGCCATAAAATTGATATACGGACAAATGGTGGCAAAGTAATTGGTCTTGGAACACTTTATGGAAATACAGATATTTGTGCAACAGAAAAGGGGGTAAGTAGGAAGTAAAACTTCCTCTTCAATGGCTTAATCTCATTTGCTGTAAAAGGACTAAATTCAAAGAATGTGCTAAAGAATATGTAAATAATCCTCATTGGTTGTAATTTCACTGTTTCTTAGGTTTGTCTGTTAAGTTATATTATCCTGTGCTTGATTTGGATTGATAAACAGGCTCCACAGAAAGCAGGAATAAGTATGTGATCATTCCATCAGTACAGAGGTTGTTCTACTGATACAACCCATCAGCTTTAATTATATAGACCCCTCACAACATTATTAAGCTCTCTCCTTGGCTAAGTATGTAGGCACTTGGATTCTGCAGAAGGCTCAGGAGTTTAATTTAGTGTCTTGTAGATAGTGGCTTGATATTTGTAAATGCTGTACACTTCTAGTGTTACGTAGTTGTAAAAATGGAAGAGTAGAAGTGCAGACTTCTTTGCAGCTGAGGAAATACAATCACATGTAATCTTGCTGTGAGATGCAGCAGGAAGAATCACAAACAGCAGTTTTGTAGAGAACTAACGGGTTTTTTCAGTAGATGGCAGTATGAGACTAACCACAAACTACTCTGGTTTTGTTGCTTGGCATAAGTAGGCAATTCTCCTTTATTTAAAAAAATGTAGAGCTAAACTCCCTACAGTTCTCACACCCAGTCTTGTTTTTAGGTATTGTAATGTCCATGCAACTGGTTGTGTTAGGATTCAGTAGATGTGAGGCATTGCTGTATGAACATGTGGAGCCAAGCCAAGGAAGTAGCTTGGATGTGTGCTCTGTCAGAATCCATAGGCACCTTTAAACCAACAGCACTGGAAGAGTCAGAGTGGGGGTAACTCTCACTTACCAAGGATAGATTTGAGACCAAACTATTAAGTTCCAGGCATCCAAAGTCACCTCTATGCTGTTTGGCACTGTTGTACACCTTGTAGGCTGGGTTCCCAGATCAGTTCACTTACCTAGAGTCAGCTGTGAGCTGTTCTTAATGTCCTGCTGTAACTAAGCAACTTGCCATTGGATTTTCCAAAAACTGTCAGCATTAATTTATCTATGCTTCGTTGTAAGTGGGTGTGAGACTGCCTTTTCTGTAGTAAATGTAATAATTTTATCTGTATGGGAAAATATAGTTCAAAATTCGTTTTACTTTGAGCCTTTAAATGCTTTTTAGCATTTTTAAAGAATTTTCAGAAACGTCATCTTTCTGCAACTATAGAACAAGTGTCATACAGATTAAGTTGAAGTGCTTCTTTGTGATCATAAATATTTGTATATAGCGTGTAATATTACAAGAAGCTGATCTTAGAGTTGCAAAGCTGTAGTAACTTGAGTGAAGTGAGTCATTTTAGCACAAATTCACAGCTACAGAACAATATTTTGGCTTATGTTATTGAACTTCTCACTAACAAACTTTGTAGTGTAGTTAGGAAGTACAGGTTTCTTTTTTCAATTGGTCACTTCTGTTAATAATCAGTCAGGCTTATGTCTCCTCTGTGTGTTTGTATGAGATGTTTCTTCCATCAGTTGCAGTCATCATTATGTAATTATGGCTCTGTCAGCATTTCCAGCCCTCTCCTGGAGGTGGGGAGGGAGAGGATGTGGTAAAAGGCACTAAGCACTTGAGAAATAAAGAATATTTTTTAAGGAGGGGAGGTGGGAGAAAACACTAGTAAAACATTTGAACAATGATAGCACAGAAAGGAAGGCCAAGAGCAGGAATATGTGGAGAAGGAGCTGTATATGTCTTATTTAAACATAGCAAGATGTTAGTTTTTATCTTGAAAATGTGTTCAGGTGGAAAGCCTTCTCACTCTGACTTGTGCTGATGAAACCAATGGAACTTGATCATGTGGTCAGTTTCAGTAACTGCAACCCCCAAGGCTCTATGCCCAAGGAAAGGAATTTCTTCCACAAGATCTGGTGGTTCAGTGGACAAAATTAATGAAATTTGTTTGGCTGGGGAGTTATTAGCTAATCTGTGCCATGGGGACTTTTCTATAACACTTCCTTAGTAGAGCCAGACATCTATGTTCTGCCAAAAATCACAAGAGTTAAAGAATTTGGGATTGAAAACATATTTATTTTCATTGAAAAGCAATCCTATTTTTCCATGCTTTCCCCATCTGAAATACATTTTTGTTCATATACTTGAGCAGTCTGACTTCCCCCTCCTCCATGCCTCTACCCTGATTTGAGTTGTGCTGAAACAAATGTTCTTTGTATTGGTAGTTTTTGTTTTATTGTTTATGGTAACTTCTTCTGATCTGGAGCTGAGACAACTCTTTATATTACTGTGCAATTTTAAGAAAGGTAGTTGAGGCTGGTGAATGAGTTGGTATGTGAGATTGTTTACAATAAAGCACTTAATTTTAAACTAAAATAATGTATTAAAATATAGTTAAAACTTGCATTCTGTAGTAAGAGAGGTAGATTTTTGAACTTCCCTTTGCCTGGTTAGGAATGCTACAAGGCAGCCAGTTTGTATCCAAACTATGCAGATATTTTAATTTTATTCCTTCTCTTAAAGGGTGCTTTGCTCTATTTTCATTGTGCTAATATCAGTGATGGCTCTGCCCAAATAGGAAATGTTCTTTGCAAGTCACTTAACTCTTAGAACAGGTTAGATCATAGAGCCTAAAATAAGAGTTTAAATTCCCTTTACTTGTTGCTGTGGCCATGTGTCACAGCAGGTTTGCACTTTGCTATGCAGGGTGAGGGAGTGGAGGAGACATTGTGGGAGCATTCCTAGGACAGATGCAATGCAAATTCATGTGTAAGATCTCTGGTTATTAAGGTTTTGTTGCAAGCAGTAGAAGATGAAAAGCTGAATTGCTGTCTGTTTCAGTAGTGTCAA
This sequence comes from Rhabdornis inornatus, assembly GCA_013397075.1. Taxonomy (NCBI): domain Eukaryota; kingdom Metazoa; phylum Chordata; class Aves; order Passeriformes; family Rhabdornithidae; genus Rhabdornis; species Rhabdornis inornatus. The sequence continues at coordinate 102,830 of VWZS01001016.1, read as the reverse complement.
GTTGTGCCTTTTATTATTGGATTTTGTTTATATTTGTAGCATAATTCTAAGCAGCAACACCTGCAGTGATTGTAGACATTGACTGTCACGTGTTTCTAATTCTACTATAGATTATGCATAGCACTTTGATTTTCTTAAAGTTTGATGTATCTTGCTAAATTACTGGAGATCTAATCTGTATTGTGGCATCATGGGAAAAGTCTTAAGCCAGTAGTCCATTCTGTAATCTTATAATTTACTGACTCACTGTGAATGGACGGGTAGGGTAAGGCCACAGTATAATTTGGCTGTCACACAGTCCATACTAAATCAGTCTCTTCAGCTCAGTTTTTGGGATACAGTGCAGCACCGGGTTTGTGCAGCACTAGTGGCGATTTGTCAGAATACCTCTTGCTTCATCCATAGTTTATTTATATAATATTAGACTGGAAGGGTTGACAGATTTAATTTCTTCTATCAACTTTTTTTGCACAAGATGGCAATGCTAAAATGGCAAGGAGGATTTAAAAACTGAGACACAGTTTGATCTAGAAAGCCATGTGTTGTTTCATGTAGTGAATAAGGATTTTGTGCAATTCACTGAAAGTCTGCACAAGTGAAATAGAAACAAATTGAGTAGGGGTTCAAGTATGACCTATTGCATGCTTCCATCATAAATCAAATTTAACTGAGAATAGAATTCAGTTTCATATGGTTGTTACACAAGCACGTGAATTGTTCTGTTTTGTTCAAATAGACTGACGTTCTATCACACGTCTCATGACTTTTACAGAGATAATCTCATCTGTCGCCTTTTATTTCCCAAATCCATACTGCAACTTTTCATATTCTATCCTTTCGCTCTGTTTCCATTGAAAAGAAGTAGAAATGGAGATTTTATCACTGTTTTTTCAAGGCTTTGTATGTCTTGAGGCTTAAGTCCAAGAATAGAAGCCTGAGTAACCAAGGTAATAGGAAAATTATACTGAGAAAAAGGGCATCTGAGTGGGGCTTTTTTGCAAACCTGTTGCCGTTATTACACAGAGAGAGAAAGTGAGAGACTCAAACTCCTGACTCCAATGATTCAAGCAGGACAAGAACCACTTTATTTACATGTCTATTTATAGAATTCCAACAATGACCATGGGTTGGACAGTGAGGGTAAGACGTCCTGACCCCATAGGTCCCATCACCAGTCCATCAATCCTCTCTTCCTCCAAAGAGGAATGCAAAACATTGATTGTTTAGAAGAAAGAGTGTGAGAAAGTGTAAAAAGAATCTATCAACAATCAGAAGGCTGAAACAGAAGGCAGCACAAACCTTCACCAAAGATATATCTACAAATTAAGCCAGTTAAAAATCTTTATAAATAGCTTTATGTAACAAAGACAGTGGATGTTTCAGTTTGGTGGCAGAGAATTGATCACCAATGCTCTAAGTGTCATAACGCTGTATGAAGATTCTGTCTTCATAATTAAAGTTAATCCTTCTTTTGCTTTTGAAAATGAAGTGTTTAATTTTTGAAAATTAAATCAAGGTTTTCTTTCATCTGAGACTACTTGGGTTCTCCACCTGAATAATGTATGTAATAACTCGTAGGAATGTAATAAAGCATCATTAGCTCTTAAGTCAGAGCTCTTGGATGAAAAGGCTTTTTGTTTTGTCCTGTGTAGCTTTTAAATAAGAACCTGATTCCATTTCCCCTGCACTAACAACTGCTTTCCATTTGTTTTGTTTCTTAATAGTGTTACTTCCCACTGCTTTTTCAAGCTGTGATGACAAATTTTCGATTATGTTTATTTCTCCTAGAGTGTAAATATAGAGAAGCTGCAGGGGACAACCATCAATATATCTACTGAAGATGGGCTGCTGAAAACTAAGTATCTCTATGCAGAATCAGCATCTCTCTCTTCAGAATCTGGTGATATTATGCTGGGAAGTGTTCATGGTAAGAAAGAAAATATATCACAAATTAAGCTGCCTTGAAGGTGTTCATTAGTGTTCACTGTAACAAATGGACTAATGCAGTAGACTCACTAAATCAGCTGTGCACAGTATATGAGCAAAACAGTTCTATCTTTATTAGAGACTTAATTGATTTTTTGCCACCAAGCAGACTTTATTTTTGAAAACAGTTTCATAAGCCCAATTATTAATAGCAAAAAGTGTATGTTATAGGAAAGAAATGTCACACATACTAAGAACATCAAAATATTCTAAAATTCAGCAACGAATATGATACTAAAAGTTGTCAGGAGGTTTCTCTTTCCCTCTCCCCATCCTTTATTGTCTTCATAGGAGAAGCAAATCTCAGACAGATCATCTAATAAGAACTATTGTAGGAGAGCGTAATAATTAGAAGTTTTTATTAGAAATAGCCTGTGTGTTTGCTGGCACCTTATATTAAAAGTGGTGATGGTTTCTGTTTTTAGAAGAAGTTCTTAGAACTTCTTAGCAATCTCTAATCCATCCATCCTTTGGTGTCCTTCCCCTAGATCTAAAACTAATAAACTACAGAGTCTTTTATTTAAGCAGCAGTTGATGTTCAAATCTGGTGTGGTTTTCTAATTTAACAAAACTCCCACTGAATTCAGACTGTGCTGTAAGGCATTTGTGGTGATTTAACATTGAGTAAAACAAGCTGGAAGATGTACAAAGAAAATTACTCAGCTCTGTCAGAGTTCCAGATTTTCAGCTATATCCCTTAAAAAGAATTTGCTACAATTTCTTAGTAATTTTATGTTGTCATCTTGCTTGAGAAATTACTTTCTTTCTTGAGGAAGCACCTCCTCTGTCCATTTATATTAAATGTGAAAATGGTTTCTTAACCTCTTAGGTAAAGTTAATTTTAGCATGCACTGACAGAAATAAGCTACTTTTTCTCTTACTATTGTATTTTTCTAATGTGTAGACTTGTATTATTTCTGGAACTTCTGTCTGATAAGTCATGCTGGTTTGGCTTTTTCTAACTTTATGCAGTGTAATGATATTGTGGAGTGATCACTTTGGGAGCAGGTTCATGTTTTTGTGCACATCCAAGAGTTTGTTTTTATTTTCTTGTTACAAAAACGAAATCATAACTGCTGTAGTTAATAAGTTACTTCCTTTGGTAATGTCTGTTGCCATTAAGCTGAAGAACAGCGTGGAAACAAATAGAATTGTATCAAAATTGTGCTAATTTCCTTTATGTTACTTCAGGATCTTTTTATGATCTCCCTACTAAATGAGTTTGGAACACTAATGTTGTTTTAGCTGTATGTTTTTTTGAAAAATTGCACATTAACATTTGCTTGGTAATTTTACCCTATTTTTTGAGAAAAAAAATTATTTTCTTTAAAATACCATGTTCCCCAATCATGTTTTCATAGTAAGAACAAAAGCTTTTAAAGTACACGTACAAACATGTATTAGCAGACAAGATAACTCCTACTATAAACTTCTTCTAGAAAAAAATTGTTACTTTCACTTCTGACTTCTGCTCATGAGGTAGCTCAGTTGTGATAGTTTTGTCTGTATACACCTGGACAGATTGTGTCTTGGGCAACTAAAGTCACCATTTCCCTACAGCTGACACTATAGATGGCATCAAATCAGCACATCCTGCACAAAACTAAGCTAGATTTCATTGGTTTTGCACTGGGAAAATTTAAGTTAGGGCAGCACAGACTTTACAAACCTGTTTGAGACACATTTTGTGGTTGAAACTTAGGCTGTACAGTCACAACACTGGTACAGCTCAAATTTTCACAACTGCTCATTTGCATGCTTCATGCTCCAGTGGCAAATGAGTAATGCATTGTTTTGAAAGGAATTAATTTTGGGTAGTTTTCATCAGCTTCTCTAACAGGCATTAGAGATGTCAGGTGCTATTAAGCTTTTGAGTTGACACCTGTAAAAGAAATTTGATCCTGAGAGATTTCTTTATCTAAGAGAAAATAACATTACAGTGAGCCTTCTCTACCAAGGGGCACATGGGAGGAACAGGAAACCCCTCTTTGCAGGTTCCAAAGTCCTGGGTTGAGTTGTATTAACTATTAATTTATTTTATAAATGTGGTTTAAATTTGGACTAGATATGAAATTCCTTCCCAAATAATGTTTAAAGTGGGCTCAGATCAAGCTTGCTCAAGGCCTTGTCTAGTTGAGCTTTGACTATTTTCAAGTCCAGAGATTGTGTGACCTTTCTGGACATCTTGGTCCACTCCTGAATGATTCTTCTGGTGGGGAAAAAAACCTTTTTTCATCATAATTTCCGTTGCGACTTGTATTCGTTATTGCTACTTTTTCCTTCTTGCTGCATCACCATGAGAAGAATGTCTTTTTTTTTTTTCTCTATATGCTCCCATTAGGTAGTTTAAGGCCACGAGAAGACTCCTCAGCCTTCTCCTTTTAAAGCAAAACAAACTGATGTTCTCAGAGCACCTGTAGCTTGGTCTGGGTCCCTAATCTTCTCAACAGCCTTCTCTGGCCTTAGCTAAGTACACCAGTGTCTTTCTTGACTTGAAAGCACAGAACTGAACACAGTATTCTAAGTGCAGCCTCCTAGCTGTCTGTACTCCTGATCATACAGCTCAGTGTGCAGCTGACTTTCTCTACTCACTCCCGCTGGAGATGGTGCCCATCAAGATGCCCAGGTCCTTATCTGTGAAGCTTCCTTGCAAACAGCCAGCACTCAGCTTCTACTGCTTTACATCAGTAAAGCCTGAGATGGATTTATATTTCCTCTTGACCTTTTCTTCTGTCATAGTCTAGTACCTATTCAACCACACTGAAAAACAAGGTTATTGAGGTTACTTTATATATTTATGCACTAATGTATGTATGGGAAAGGGTGAACATATAACTGCCTTGTCAATTACTTGAGTAAGACAAAGTAGAGTATCTGCCATCTTCCAAAGGTAGTGCAGTCCAATGCTTGAGCTTGGCATTCTATAATCCCTCTTAAATAATAAGAAAATATATCTCTTCATGTACCAAAGTGTGTTCCATACATTTCAGCTACGTTTCTGGATTTCGCTGTATGTAGAGTGCAGTTGTAACTTTGCGTTTTAAAATTTCAGACTAAATTACGGACATGTCTATAAAGAAGTGAAAATAAAAGTCATTTCTAAAGTGGTAAAAAGTTGCATAATGGTTTATTTTCCTTTTTTTTGTGCATTGAAATAATCCTGCCTTGTTGAGAGCCTCCAAAACAAATTGAAGAAATATAAATAACTCACCTTTACATCCCAAAAGCAATCTTTTGCCCCGGTCCTATACTGATCCTGATTGCAATACTGTAATTTGAAATTCTACTATGTTCATTGAAGAAGCAAAGATTGTAGATGATAGAAAAGATAACTCTCTCTTCAGAAGCAATAACCCCCCAAAACACTAAGGCACTGCTCTGATAAAATTACTATGTTTTGGATATTGTATTGCATTACAATGCTGAAATCAGTTGGTTGTAATAATCAATTATTTGGTTTAATTACCTTTAGTCCGTTCTTTCTTTCCTTCCCTTGATATGCCCAAGAAATACTTGCCTAACTTAAAAATCCTAAGTGCTGGCCTTCAGAGAACAGGTACGTGACCAAAAGCGCAGTGTCTATAGACAGTGCAGGACATTCCTGTCTGCTTCAGAAGCAGCTTTTGTTCTAGCTAGATGTTTGAAGTGAGCTTTTCACACCAGTATGTTGTGTTGACATTGCACAGCATCAGTGGTTCTGCTATCTAAGTATGTATCTAGAAGGAATTTGATTTCTACATGTTGAATATTTTTCAAGGATCGACTTATCAAAACAGCAAAGAAAACTCCCAGAAAAACAAAGAACAGACTCAGGTGCTATATGCTGACAGAATATATAATCTATCTTCACCTGCTCCATGGGAGCTGCCAGCTAACAAAACCCTAGGTCTTTTTGTAGGTTGTACCAAACTAAGTGCCAGTCATGATAAAACGAGAAAAAGGGTGGGATAATTATAGCATGCCTTTTGAAAACAGCAAAGAGTGGAGCCAAACATATTTCAAGGTCATTGAAAATACTTTTGTTTCTGCTCTGATTTTCAGAACTCCAAAGTATTTTGTACAGTATGTGCTTGAAAAGATTAATTTAAAAGACTGTTGATGGTAGGCTGCTTTTCTAGCTTTCAGCCCATGAACCACTAAGAAAAATACAGGTCATATACAGTGGAATGCACTCTGCCCCAATGATTGTTTACTACTGTGTAATTACACAAGATAGGGTAGAGCTTAATCCATTTCCCATTTTTTAAAACCTCTTCTGAAAGATCTGAAAATTATGACTACTGTGTATTACTAAACTGTAGTCAGTTTCTGTGATCAGCCTTTTTCTTCAGCCTTTCTCTTGAGAGGATGAGAGAATGGCAGGGATGACATGGTGTGGTTTAGTTTTTAATTTAAAGCATTTTCTGTGACGCATTTATACATGCAACTGTAGAAGTTCCTACAATTTAGTTCGACTGTCAGTAGTGTAGATGTCTCTTCTGTTATGAGGTATATCTGTCATCCTTCCAGATTCTCTTGATGTTGTAGGTGAAAGGGCAGAATAAGTATATTGAAATTTTAAGGCTGGAACACCTGTGGCTGTTTGAAGTGATGAAAGTTCAGTAGAAGACCATTCTACATTTTGTGCCTTACCCACTTTGTTTGATGTTCTCCACTTTGCCCAACATATTCCGACTGAAGCCGATGGAAACGTTGAGAAGGGGCTGTCATCCACATAAGAATTAAGTTTGGAGGGAGTAAGAAATGTTCAGTGGGTCCAGGAAGTAGCCTTTGCAGATGACACACAAGATTGCTTCCAGCAGAGATGGGGTATAGATATATAAAAGAGAAAAGTAGTAACTGTTTGTTATTCATGCAATTGAACTTAAATCATCCATAGTGCTGTTGCAGGCATCAAAGCAATTAACAAAAAATTGCCCGAAATAAAATAAGACAGTATTAGCCTTGCACGTGCCTCTCTACATTTTTTTTTCCCTCAAATCCAGGTGGTGTCTTTGACTTTACTCAATATTTTTCTTGTCTGGAATCACTTGATTGTTACCCACATGTGTTGAGGCTTTTGCTTTTAAAGTAGCAGTATAAAAAATAAATAATGTGTTTCAACAATATGTTTTTAACATTTTTCCCCTTTTCATTATAGGTAATACCAACCTACAGACCAAAGCAGGGAGTATCACAGTAGGTAGGTTCTGCCTTCTGTCTCTCTTGCTGTTTCCTTCTGCTTTGTAAAAGCTAAATATTCACAGGGGAAGTAAGAAGGAGGTGATTTCACACCAATGTTTTTGCCTCCTTTGCAGGAGTAGCACTGATAATTGTGAAGTGTGGCCCTTTCCAAACTCAGCCTTTTGTGGTTGGGCAAGGCACATGATCTCACTTAATACCCTGTAGTTGCTGGACTTCACACAAGTTAGACTGAGTCTAGGTATCATATTGGAGATTAGGATGGGATAAAAGGACTTGAGAAAATTCTTAAGTCTACATCAAATGCAGTTGTGCCCTTATTAAGGTAGTTCTCTATCTTACATTTATTGCTATCAGTGATTAGCTATGTTTAATTTTTATATCAGGAAGCTAATCATTGAAGTATTACTTATTTGGGGAGGTGATGGCAAGGCTTGGTGTTTTCAAACTATTATGCTAATAGTTTTCCTATCAGAAACGAAAATAGCTCATAAACATTTTTTTGGGGAACCTGGGCATTTGTATGGCAGGATAACTCATCTATCAGTTGTGCTATACCTTATATCAATGCATTTTTTAGCACACAAACACCAAAGGGAGAAACTCAAATTCCAATTATTGCTATGGCAGCAGATTGAAGTAACAGAATCATAGACAAGGCTCAGTGTATTTTTTGATTGTAGAAAGATTTCCTCAGGCCCAAATCTTGAAGACTTCTGCTGATGGTGTTAAGTGTAGTCGCTCACTAAGCATATTTCAGGGACAATCTCTAAGAATTGTTCAGGGACTGTTAACAACTCTTCTTACGCTTCTTAGAGCTCTGTATTAACATTCCTGGAAAATGAATGCAAGACACATTCTTACGAGTTAGTCATTAAACCACAGAATTAAATTCAACTTGCTAGGCTGTTTTTCCTTCTCTTAAATAAACTCATAGGGTATGAAGAGTGGTTAAATAAAGGTTTTAAAAGTAGCTTTTTCCATCAACAGATGATGATTATTTTCCTTAACTAACCGGGTTCAGCTTCAGCATTAAGACATATCTTACAGTTGAAGAAACTTTATTTTTCGGATTTCAATTCTGACAGCACTAGTTAGACTTCATCTTTTCCTAAAGAGTATTAAACACCCCTGGTATTTTTATGGATTTTTCTAAAGGTAAAAGACTTTTAAGATCCAGATTTTCAACTCTAAAAGTGTGAGAACACCTCCTACTCAACCAGTTTGCCCTATCCCTTATTTCAGTTGCAAGGGACCTGCAGTGATCATCCAGAACAACTGCCTGGCCAAGGGTTGAAGTGTCTTGTTTAGGGGCTCTTAAACACTGACATGCTTGGGCCACAAGCACCTCTCTGGGAACCCTGTTCCAGTGTTTGAGCACTCTCTCTGTAAAAGAATGCTTCCTAAAAAAGAACCATTCCCATGCCACCTTTTGCTGGTCACCAGGGAGAAAAGCTCAGCATCTCCTTGTGCCCTTCCCCTCCTCAGGAAGCTGCAGAGAGCAATGAGGTCACCCCAGCTTCCTTTTCTCCAAACTAGACAAGCCAGGTGGTTTGGTTGTTTGGGCTTTTTTGGAGCGGAGTAATTTATCAAAAAGAGACTATGGCCTTTACAACCAATGAATATAACTTAAAATTGGGGTAGAAAATAGATCATTAAGAGGTAAAAGGATGGCCTGGATAATTTAGTTAGGAAAGGAATTGTTTTCATGAGAGAATTCTTTGCTTTGTGTGTTGCATCGTTTGTTCTGCTGGGTCCCCATGGTAAGCATGGTCAGGACTGCTAAGGATTTTTCAGTAGTATGTGCAATTTAGTGAATTCTAAATAATAGATTATAGTGAAGTATATTTAGTGAATACATTTCAGTTTCTTATACTTTTCATATGACAGTTTTAGAACAATGAACTAAACCAAGAATATTTGCCAGTTTTCTATCAACACAAAATAGTAGATAGCTAGCTAAGCAGGAATTAAATCTTCATCACACTTCAGATAAGTTGGAATTTTATGCTTCCTCCAGTCTGTAATCAAATCATAATAAATATTTCGTGTTCCCATAGAGATTGATATTGTCACTGATTTTACCATGAACAAGGTCAGTCTTTAGGTGGTAGTAGGAAAAGTATGTTTTTGCTTAGATTTAAGGAAAGATCACTTGTGTTTAATCCTTTCTTTAGTGCTTGTCTGATAATGTGAAGGGAGAAGTGATATTAAATGTTACCTTTGTAGGCCTTTTACTGATCTTTTTGTGCAGACTTTCTCAAGTTATGACACTTAGGTTTTATTCTTCAAGTTCTATTTAATTTTCATAAAACTTAACAAAGACTTTTGTCCTTGCCAAGAACATCTTGCTTCACTGTGCTCGTTTTTTTTCATCTTTTTTTTCATCATTTTTCTCTAGTACCAGTAAATTCTTAAACTGCTAAAGCTGCTCAAGAGTGACCATCTGTTCAGTTTCTGGTAAAAAGCTTTGTCCTTGTTCTCCCCCTTGAAAAACCTGGAGAAAAGATTTTCCCTCTCATTCCTTAGCAAACTCTGAATTCAAGCTATATATTTTTAAATTATTTTTACCTTCAGGTATTCACATTCATATCAGCTAGCACTATGTATATATTTGAAAATAAATTGCCTTATATTTGATCATCATAACCATAAAATATGTATTGTCTCCATTACGTTGCTATGTATTTTATCCAATCAGCCTATGCTTCTTAGTATAGGGTAATTTTTCATAGTTGAAATATTAATTTATTTAGATTTGGGCACTTTTTGTTGCTCATCTTTGGTGGTTTTTAAAATCCATTTCCATTTTATTCCTTTTATTTGTTTAGAGTAAGAGACACAAACATAAAACAGCATCTTTATGGACTGTGCAGAAGTGATGAACAATTCCATGTTTCTTCGTATTCTTAATTGTATCTTAAATTGTATCTTAATCTCTGTCAAGATTATGTGGAGAGTTGACAATTGACTGTTACTAAATTTGATGGGGAATATCTGCAAAAACAGCTTTGCATGAAAACTTCTAATGATCACTACTTAAAATGTGCATTAAAAAAGTTGATGCATGTCAAATTTTCCAGTTCTAATGACTTTGACTTTTCAACTGTGATGAACAACCTTCTAAAAAGTCATTGGTTAAAATGGATCTTTCATTTTCACTTAGACAAGTAAAACTCTTCATTATTAATGAAGAGGTTTTTTTTTTTTCAGATTTCAAACAGATATTCTTTAACACAAAGTCTTGAGATGGCAGAAGCATTCACATCCAGTTCTAGTTGTTGTTTTCTTTTTAGCCAAAGCCCTTCTCAGTTTCTCAGCTGACTAAGTATGGACTAGCTGCTTTTTTTTTAATTACTTTTCTGTCCAAAGAAATCATCTTTAGCTGTGGGATGAAGATCCTTTTTTGGTTTTGCTGTTGTAAGCAATGCACTGATCTTTGGCATCTGTGCTTGAAACCTGGGATCAGAAAAGCTCCAGATGAGTTTACTTAGAGCTAAAACTGTATGGCAAGCATAAAATATTAATATAATCCTTGTTATGAATAATGAAGTTCATTCTCTCATTAATGCTTTTAATTCAGGTTTTATTTTATTTTAGCTACTTCTAACAGTTTGACTGTTGAGTTTTTCTATGCATATTCAGAAACCAGTCTCTATCAGTATCTCAGGATTTCTTGCCAATACTTGAATTCCTAGCATTGTCTCTAAAAATACCTATAAGTAACTGCCTTTTGCTCATGTACAAATATAATTTTTTTATGCTACTCTAGAGTTTCTTTATAATTTCTTTGCAATTTTTGTTAGGTATAAGCCTGTTCAGTAGTTTGAAAGTAAACTCTTTGAGACTTCACTTAATACTGTGGAAGTATTTAAAATTGGAATACATTGCAAATAAAGACTACTCAAATGTACAATTAAAGCTTCTTAAAGATTTTCTATTTGTAAAAATGCTTCTTCACAAAGTTTTAGGATAATAAATTTCTGCTAATGAGGTATAACAGCAAATTTAGGCCTCCCTACTCCAGGGCATAGAACAAATGCTGTTTTCCTGCACATATTAACCATTTGTTGATAATTCAGATGTATTGACTTTACAAAGCCTGCATTCAGTTATTCTGTGTAACAAGATGTTGTAGTGAACAGCTGCTTGGTTTTTGCATGGGGTAGCTTTCTTGAGTAAAGTTCTTCCTGCACAGAGTCTCAGCAAATGAACTTTTTTGGAAAAATAAAAGAGATCTTAGTATTCAAGTTTCATGCTTGGTTTTCACACAAAGATAAAGACATTCATGTAGAAAGATGTGCACTGCAGTTGGGCTCTTGTAGATGGAGAACAGCAGAGCTACAGCCTGAGGACCAGAGTGTGCCCCAGTTCTGGACTGGGGGATACCTTTTTTTTCAGAAACCTGTTATTCTAAGTGAAGGCTGACATTCTGTAAATTACTATGATACTTCTCAAACACAGAAGAATTTATAAAAATCCGTTTGAGGTACAAAGAAATGTTCTTGCAAATGCTTACTTAAAAAGTGAATGATGCACAAGTTCTTTTCTTTTGTTTTTTAGATTCATCAGATGGAAGTCTAAAAGCTTCTACATATCATGGGACAATAGATGTTTATGTCAGTCAATTAAGAAAAGTGGATCTGAAATCCCAGAAAGGTTAGCAAAATAAATAAAATGGGTTTTTTTGTGGCAGATTTTGATGTAAAAGAAAAGGAGATAAAGGTTTGTTTTGGGGCTTTTTTATCTATCTGTAAAAAACAGTTTGTGATTGTTCGTTATTTACATTTTTTTTGCATCATTATTGGAAGATGGCTATAAGTACTTAAAATACAATACTCTCTGTAAGGGACAAGAATACTTAAGATGGATTAAAAGTGTTTGTGTTTTTCAATGTTTTTTTTTTCTTTTCCTTGCAATATATGCAGCACAATTCTGCACAGTTGACTATTGTTACAGTGTTCCTTTACCTTGTGCACAGTTTTCTCCATGATGCTGTGTGTTCAGTGATAATTGACATATATTTTTTTCTTCCTTTATGGCTGAAATGTCCTACTATGAAAATTTGAAGGCAGAAAAACAAAGATGGGAGAGCCTTACATTACCATTTTTCCTTCATTTTCTCTCCTGCTTACTCACTAAAATTTCTCTTCTTAGTTAAAAGTTCACACCTAGTTTAATTCGTAGTTTTGCCATTCTGAAAATATGATACTATAAAGTCCACATCCCTGAGTACATCTTGTTAATCCTAATTTGGGAAAAAAAAAACAAAAACCAAAAAACACAAACTACGAAAAAGTCCAAAACAAGCCAAAACGCGCTACAGCATTTTTATACTTGACTTTAATGTCATGTCAGGTGCTTCAGGTGGTTTTAAATGAGCATGGTATTTGGTCCACTTCTGTCTCCTGTGAGACAATGCCTGTACCCTGTTAAAACCTAATGGTTACTCAAAATGGAACTGATGGTGTCAATGAATTGAAATAATCTGTGCATCTTTCTGTACAATCTATTTTGGTTTCATTAGTGCAAAGAAATTTATTTTTATATTATTTATTGTTGCCTTTTGTATCACTTATTTTGTTAAGTTAATGTCTCTTTGAGCTAGAAGAAAAGAGGAATGTATTTAATAAAAGCTAATTACTGTTACTTTTAAAATATTTTCTGACATCTCTTCTGGCAGCACAGTTTAGTAAAGGCAAAGTTGAAGTTCTGTTTGTTTACCCTGTAAATTCAGAATAACTGCCGACAGCTGCAGTGTAGAAAAAAGTCCCTTTTGTGATAAATGAGCTGCATGTGTGTTGGTTTTTATGAGTCATCACCGAGCAACTCTCCAAAGAAGACCCAAAGATGAAGACCTTTTCCCTTTCTAAGGTTTTTGTATATCCAGCAAAATGCAGGCCTAAATTATACTGGAAGTTATTTATTCATCAGAACTGTCACAGGCAAGTGATTCTGCTGAGTCTAAATTGCTTAGCTAGGGTTGCTTTCTGGTGCTACTTAGCTGTTATTCTTACCACGTTCTGCTTAAGCTTCTGGGATGTGTGTCAAGAAACTGTTTTGTGTTTTTCTAAAGTGAATGTTGGAAATTGAGCTAAAAATAAGGAGTATGTAAAAAAGAAATATATTCCAATTTTTTCATGTTTTTGATCTAATGTATAAGAAAGAGCTTTCAAGCTTTGTGACTGAGTTATTCCGAAGATGACTAATGTGGGTAGGTTGGAGGCCCACTCTGCCTTTGGTCTGAGGCATAGATGCACATATTTAGAGGAAGCAGAAGTCAGAATTTCTGGTGATAATCTCAAAGTAGAATTATTCAGGCCACCAAAGCTGTGATTTTGCTACTAGTTTACATTTTAGTGATGTATAGTCTAAAGTGGTTGGTCAGTTTTGAGACTGTGTCTGTTGGAGGATGTGAACAGCTGGCCCTAAGCAGTAAAGCAAAAACAATCACCAGTGTTCACAGTAAGTGAACAATGTCTCATCCTGGCAGAGGAGTAATTCTTTCATCATGTGCCATGCAGTGACTGGGTTATTTGTCAAGTCTGATGCTCTGTCCTTGCTCAGGAATGTCAATATGCAACTAGAAGATGAACTTAAAGTCATAATACCTGTGAGATTTATTATATTTGCTTCCATTGATCATTCATGTAATAAGATCCTCTATTGAAAGACATTGCTAGAAGTGTATATCACTATTTATTTTCATGTCTGTGAAGGAAATACTGTGATACCATTTTCTGTATGTGACATACTCTGTTTATGATAAATGAAGATACCTTCGTTTATCCTTTCAGTGACAAAAAAAAAAAGAGGTTACTGTTTCTGAAGACTTTTTAAAAAACCCAACCAAGCACAACCAAATGATGATTTGATTCAAGTTAGTGAAATAATGGACTATTTCATGCTTTGATCTCAGGGTTAAACTGACTAGCTTTCACTTAAATTTATACCAGGTTCAATTACAGTCAAGGTACCTGCATCTCTCAAAGCCTATTTAGAGCTTTCTGGAAGAAAAGTGGATGTGAGCTCAGAGATCAAGTTAAAAGAAACACAGAGTGCCTCGAAAGATGATCATGTAACTATAAGTGGTAAGGCTTACTAATCTTGGCTTCCAATAAATGTCTGTCTGGCCTAAGTCAAAGGCATCCACATTTCTTTATTAGTTTATTGTCCTTGGCGGCTGCTTGTTTAATCTGCTTCACGTTCAGATGTTTGCTTGTGCTGTTGTACTCCCCATGTTACTGGATGACTTAAAAATTTTATTTGGTAAATGACTTGTGAATGTAATCAACTTCTTCTAACAAAAGTCTTAGAGCCAAATTCCTCCTTAGCGTTAGTCCGGTGAATTTGTGGGAGATAATCCAGAGCTGAATTTGACCCATTGCTTTGTTGGCTTAGAAAGTCACACAGACTTTCCTAAGCGATCTGTGATATTAAAAATATGATTTTAAAAAAATCTGTCTGTTTCTGAGTTAAAGGGAGAAATAAAAGGGGTATATGGCATATTTATGAATGTTCAGTAGTGCAGGAGATAGGCAGAGAAGTGATGAGTGGGAGATGAGAAAAGCAGAAGAAGCTGGAGCTGGAGGAATAGAGAGAGAGAGTACATGGAAAGGTACCTGCAATTACTGGAAGTATTCTTGTAAGGAGTTTAAAATTGAACTTAGAATCCCAGGTCTTGCTCTTTCCTGCTTTAGAAAATAGTTATACAATTCACTGTCAGGGTGTGCATTTCTCTCCCCCAGTCCAGATGTGGCTATCTGGAAGTTAAGGCTGTTTCTTTTACCAATTACACAGTTTGCTCTAGAGAAAACATTAACTTAATGTGTCTGAGGGCTCCAGCTTTTTGTTTGAACGTGTTATGTCAGTGTGACCTGATGTGATAGCAGATTGGGTAAGGCTTTGAGTTTTGCTCTGCTTTTAAGCCTAAGAAAACATGTACAAAAAACTCTTTTTGCCTCCCCCATGTAAGATGGTAATCTCGAAGTCAGGAAACATTAGAAGTGTAATTACATAATTTTAGTATGTAGCCTGCTCATATATCTATTCCATTTAGTAGTGGTTATGAAATATAGTTTCTTTAAAAACCATAATTAGAAGTTTTCAGGCTAGAAATCTGTGGAAGGACCCCAGATTCTAGCAAGACTGTGTGGAATGAATCACCTCAGCAGTAAAACAAGACTTCTCAGTGAATGAGGACCACTGGCCAATCAATCATCTTGTACTTTGGCAACATTAAAGATAAGAGTGGTGTTTCAAATATACACAGCTGAATGACTTCTCTGGTTTCACAACCCAGTCAGTGTTTGTGTAGGACAGTCATCACTGAAGCAGATGCAATTTTTCAACCCACTGTTCTGTATGGAAATTATCTTGGTACTTGAGGCCAAAAATGACTCTGATTAATTAACTCTCAAATATACACATCCCAAAGGCACAGAAATCATCAAAAATTATGCAAAGGCAACAGCATTAGGCTAATGCTTGTCAGTTGTTTAAAGAAGTTAAGGCATTACATAAAAAGGGAGATAATTCCTTCTTCTATTTCTCTTTACCTTATGTTGTATTCTTTCTGGGGGCAAAGCACTTGCTCCCACACTATCAACAATTGCTTTTTCCTAAGGGTGGTACTTGGTAATTTTTTTGTATAATTAGATTCACAAATAATTGAAAATAATTTAATATAATTTTTGTATCCTGAGAACATTATTCACTGTTGAAGTTTCAGGTACAAGGTCTGTAGTTGTCCTGCTGCTGTGACTGAAGAAATGTAAAATAGAGAGTGAAGAGGGGTTTTGCCAAGTGGTTAAAAATTGTATCACAAGAGCATGGCAGTTTAGGAGTTTTATGCTTTTGAGTTCAAAGATTAGTTTGAAAACGTGATTTTTCAGAAAATCCAGTTCTCATGTGAATAGCACAGGAATTGTGACCTTTTAAGAAGCTTTGCTTGCCTCTGGGAATATTTGAAGGCGTTAGAGAGAAGGCTGTCCAGTGGGAAGACAGGGCAGAGTTCTTTGGCTTGGGTAAACATGCACTTTGTCCTGCACTTTCCTGCTTTAGGAAAGCCTTCCCTACTGCTTAAGAGCAGTTACCATGTACATCACCCCCCACTTCCACACTGAGAGGGGAGTCAGTACACTGCAGTCCCACAAGCACTCATATCCAGGGTTTTTCCTGATAGCCAAGGAAAAGAGCGGGATTTAGTGAAAGCAAAATGATGGAAGTCTGGAATGAGAGCTCTAGAGACAGAGGGATGAGAGTGTGAAAATGTGTTTTGCTCTTTTAGGAAAAGAAGGGACTTTCCTGCAAAATTGAGACACTTGCTGAGAAAGGGGGGGAACTAAAGAGCAGTGACAGGGAGTTTATGCTTTGAAGTGATTTGCAAGGGCAAGGCATCTGTTTCCATTGGCATCAGTAGGTAGTCTTAGAAGTCGTATGTATGGTATAATGTAATGTTAGAAAAACAGAGTTCATGCTAAGCACTAGTCCAGCTTCCATCTCAGTGAAAGTGTTTGGCTGTCTGCCTTTAGAATGCTTGAGTAATTACAGTAATTTCTAATTGCAGTCATGTCAAGGTGTTCTTTCTTTTCCCTGGCAAAAAGGGAAGCCCTTACTGCTCAATTTCTCCCTTCTCCCTGTCTCCAGGTCTGCCTGTGTTCTTAAATCTTATGCCTGTGGGTAATTAGTTATAGGTACTACATGTGGTAAGAGAAAGAGTAGCCCGCTGAAAGGTGTTAAATATTTAAGCAGAAAAGGAACTTAGGAGACTGTTATGTCAAAGGAGTTGCAAACATGTTGAAGGTCAAGGTCAAAGTTCATATAATTTTGATTTACATGCTTTTTAGGCCATTTTCCAATAAGTTAAGTTCAAAGTATGGAGGTAGGAACAATTACCTGTGTAGTCCCAAGAGAAGCAATATTTAAATAATATCAGGAAACAGTAGTGTTGGACCAGTGAAAACAAACAGTGTATTAACATGATGGTTCTGTAAAACCCAAAATAATCCTTTGGCTTTACATAGCATTAGTAATACTTTGCTGAAATGTGTCTAGTTTTGAGTACTGTGCTTCAAAACTGTAGACTCTCTAAAGGAGAACATGTGATCAGAGTCTTAAAATCATGATTGAGAGAAGACTGAAAAGTTCTGGTTTTGTCTCAAAAGAGAAGACAAAGGGAAGAGAAGATGCATTTTTCTAGTACATAAGAAGTTGCTACAGAGAAATAAAGAAAAAAAATTGTTCTGTCCCCTGGCAATAGGACTGGAAATTATAACTTGACCTTATGGTAAAGGAAACTTAGCCAAATAGCAAGGTCACCTTCCTTGTGGCACTTGTCTGGGGAGGCAGTAGGACTGTCAGTACTGCAGATTGTGAAGACCAGGTGATGTGAGCATCTCAGACCAAATTCACTGCTTCCTCAGGAGAGGCTTTCAGCCCTGTTTTGTCTTGTCTCAGGCTGCTGTGACCATCTGCTCCCACCCACTCCACAGTAACAAAGGAAGGTTATCAGGCATGTGGGTGGATGGGGTCTAAATAAAATGCAGCCACTGGACACACTTCAGCCCCTTGGTTGCCAGCTTGTGTGTTGACCACTGTAAACTTGCTGGAAAAAGTCTTGCAGTCATTCAGAGACTTTGAGTCCTTGTAGCTAATGGAGTCAATTTCCAAACCTAATTGGAAAATAAACCATATAAATCTCATCTCTGAGTGGTGCCAGGGACTTGCCTGATTTTGGATGTTTCTCCATCTCTGCCCCAGTTCTAGTGCCAAGTTCATAACCAGTGGCAACTTTTCACCTGATGCCATCTGCTTGGTGCTGAGTAATCTTTTAACTTTGCAGGCACTTCCTTTGGTTTACAGCAGCTGAGTGATTCAGTGACGTAAAAGTCCCACCATGTCCCACCGTGTCCCAGGTACTCCTCCGAGGCTGTGGATGTTTGTCATTGTTATTGTGTCTCCCTGGTTTTATTTTGTCAACTGGCAAACCTCTTTGTTTTTTTGTCTTTATTCAAAGAGCATATGCTTTGGGAGTTACTGTTTCCTCCCAGATCAAGACATACTTGCTCCCAGTTGTTGTCAGCATGACAACGATTGCAGCAGTTAACAGGGTTTTCAGGTTTTGGTACTAACTCCATCCCAACTACAGCACAAGAGCTTTGCTAAACCACCTGAGAGCAGTGTTCCTCTGAGCCATGCCTCTGGTGACCGTGCAGGTAATAGGACTCTCCCATGTTAACTTAGGCCTACCCTCAAATGTGTATACAGGACATGGAGAGGAAATCCTCCATTGACTTCTTTAACTCCTTTTCCCCTGTGAAAATTTTCAGGTTCACATTGCCTCTACGTTATGGGTTGATCAAGTATCCAATTATTCTTTTAATACTGCAGAACTTCTTAGCTGGCCTCCTTCTTCCTGTGCCTCTGGAGAGTCAACCTCTCTGTAATTACCAGATTCCTTTGAAAAGATGGACATTGACACTACTGTCCTGTCTCTGACTTTTCAGGTTTCTCTTATTAACATGCTTCAGGTCTTCTCATCCTGCCTGGTTCTCCCCACAGATTGTGGTGAGAAGCACCTTTCTCCTTACAACAATCTGCTTACAACAATCAACTCAGGCATGCACTGAAATATTATAGCTTTAACATCTGCTTGATGTTCCCTGCTGGAGCAAAGGGGATCTAGACAGATGTTTCCTGCCATCAGGAATAATTACTTCTCACTGTTCACTCAGTGGTCCCTCACACAGTAGTACTGGGAGAGCAGCCTACGGAATGCTGTGGCCTTCCCTTTAGGATTGCTTTAAGGCCAGTGTGCCAGAGGGGGCTGACTGCCTGAGTTTCTTATACCAAGCACAAAGCTTTATGGATTGGATGTGTTTATGAGTCTTCATTATGAGAACTTCTCTATTGTTTACTCCAAGGTAATGTCTGTGTTTTTAGCTGCCTGGAGTTCAAGGGTTGAATACAAACACAGCTGAAGGAGCAGTGAATAACACGAGATAAGCAATGTGCCTTTAAAAGGGAAATAACTGAAAGCTTGTATTATGTCAGTCTGCTGAAACTTCAGGTTTTATCTGAAGCTTACCAGCTGCCCAAGTGTAGAGCTCCTTCTCCCACTGTGCAGCTGTCCTGGGTTTGTTGCAGTCAGCATTGCAGTTCTGATCCCAGAAGTAACACTATCTGCTGTCACAGCACCCCCCCGTTTTGTCTGTTCTCTAGGCACTTCAGAACTTTCCTTTTTTCTTAGAAGCAGTTTTTATTGACTCTTGGCCACTAGAATTGAGTGGGAAGAGCTTCGTTTTATAATGTCCCTCTACACACTGCCCTCTGTGAAGCCTTGATCCTTAAGAAGTATCTTAAAAAAAATAAACAAAGACCCTGGTTGTGTCTGGAAAAGATTACATTCCTTTGAGTCAAATAGAAAGTTCATCCAACTTTTATTAAACATATTAGATGAGATGCTATCCTACAGATTTTTATTGGTTTTAGCTTGCATTGAACTCAAGCTGTTCACAGCCTTTTGATATATACCACAGCACTAACGCTACCAATGAACAACACTTAAAATATGATCCTCTTCTTGTGTTTTGTGGTATGAAAATAGAGCTCTCAACTTCTCCAGTCTCCAGGAAGGCAAGTAAATAAACACTCAGTACTTGACTGTGTAAAGTTTTGCAAAGGTGTTACTTTCTGTTAAACACCACGAGGAGTTTAATGGGGGGGTAGGGGGAGCACAACCTTTTCCCTGGGCATTAAATTGAAAAGGTGGCCCCACAGCATAATGGTGTATCTGTCTTCTGAACTCGTTCTGTTGGCGTGACTGGTGGGTTTTGAAATTAATTCCTCCTCCCCTTCTCAGTCCATAAGGCTGTTTGCTTTTGTGATTTAATCAAGCTAGCAAAGTCTTCCTCAAAATCCACTTTGTTCTCATGGTGTTCAGAGTACCAGCAGTGAGTACAGTTAAGACCCAAGCGATCGTCAAAGGTCTCCAACTAAACGTTGATTAGTGCCTCATACCCAGAGCTATTTAAATATCAGAAATAACATTGAACCTCCTACTAGTGATGGGCTTAATAACCTTAATATTTGCCTCACAGGCGAATTTCCAGAAGTATAGGGAACAAAACTTTTTTTTTACGTTCACATAGCAAAAACAAAATGAGAAACAGAGCTCAGACAGTAATGTAGCTTTAAAATGGCTCT
The DNA here is from genome assembly GCA_013397075.1 of Rhabdornis inornatus. Taxonomy (NCBI): domain Eukaryota; kingdom Metazoa; phylum Chordata; class Aves; order Passeriformes; family Rhabdornithidae; genus Rhabdornis; species Rhabdornis inornatus. The sequence goes on along the minus strand of VWZS01001016.1, from coordinate 82,457 downwards.
TGTAAATTTGTTCCTGTGTTCTCTAAACTCATCTTCAGCTTTTTTTGCCGAGGTGTAAGCAGTGCATGAAACCATTTACATCATTGATTCTGTGCTTCAGTGTTTGTTTCTTGTACAGAAGTACAAGCCATAGTCACAAAAACATGAGAGAGAGGAACTGGGACCATGCACTCCAATATGCACTTTCTGGAAGTGTATCTTTGCCCTACATTTATTGTGTCCTCTCTCCCTAGGAGAAAAAGCTGTATTTTTAATGTTCTACAGCTCTGTTAAAGGATCAGCTGAAATTTTTCTTTGTATTTCTTTGTTGGTTCAGTTTCTTATCACCTAGAGGCTGTTTCCTGTTTGAAAACCAGACTGATGAAATGTTTTAAGGGCTATCTATGCTTGAAAGACAGATTGTTTTAACGTTCATTCTATACTCTCTGATACAATACTATTGAAAATCAGTGATTCAATTTTAATGGATTCCATAACCATTGGACACATATGTCCAACTTGGTGATTCATCACAGATTTAAGTCTGCAATTAGATGGTAAGTCTGTGGATTCTGCTTTACTGTAGGAATGATAGTGACACTGAGTGTGATTGAGACTGCTGCTGTCTGGAGCAGTGAGGAGTGCAGAAATTGTACGGGGACATCCCCATGGAGACACCTGAAGGCATGTTGTAGTCTAATAACAGGGGACACTGAAGTGACTCTGACATTGTTGGACTCCTTTGAGAGCTCTGTACTTCCAAACCATACCTCAGCCTATTGTGAATTGCTGTGGGTTTGGCCCATGAACTTAAATGAATCCCACATAGAACTGCTAAAGCACTGAAACGCTATTGAAAAGTTCTGGCACGTAGGCCTGAGTTGTGGAAACCAATGCAGTGATGTCAGTTGGAGTTCTGCCACTGTTTGCTGTGGCCAAAATTTAATTTCAGCTGTGTTACAGGTCAGAGCAGAGCATGTTTGCAAAGTTGGTTCAGAATCTGCTTCCCTGCCATCCTTCTTGCTATTCCAGACTCAAATTAGTTCTAAACTTAGAATTCACACAATTAAATGAACGCTAAAATGATAATAAATGATGTTTTGTGAAGATAAACCAAAGTGAAGGTTGATCTTGTGATAAAGGCACTGATTTGGGACTTTAAAGATCCCAGTTTAATTCCCAATATGGACACAAATCTTTTGTATAAATTTGGAAAGTCACTTATTCTCTGTTGGCCTCAGTTTCTTAATTATAACATGAGACTGAGTTGAACTCTTTTTTGTTATATAGTGAGCTTTTCAGAGAATGGCTGTGAATACAAAGTTTATGTGAAACACATAAGAAGACAGATACCTCAGGGTTGTGGGGGGTTTTTTTAGGCCATTATCATAAGGAAACAGTAACAGTAGCAAAATGTCAGATCATCTGGACAATCAGGTCTTACTATGCCTCTTTTCAGTGTTTACAACAACAATTAAAATCTTTGAAATTACTTAGCCAGATTAGTATCTCATGTAGAGTCATGGTTTAACCAGAACTGGCTATTGAGCACCAGGCAGCCACTCACTCCCCACCAATGGAATGGGGGAGAGAAGCAGAAAAGTAGAAGTGGGAAAATTCAGGGATTGGGATAAAAAGATTTTGTGATTAAGACAGATGGATAAAGCAAAAGCTGTGCACACAAGCCAAACAGAATAAGGGATCCTTTCGCTACTTCCCAGGGCAGGCAGGTGTTCAGCCATCCCCAGGAAAGCAGGGATATATCTCACATAACAGGTACTGGGTCAGACAAATGCCATAACTCTGAATGTCCCCTGCTTCTCCTCTGCCAGCTCTATTACAGAACACGACACCATACAGTTCAGAATATCCCTTTGGTCATTTGGGGTCAGCTGTCCTGGCTCTGTCCCCTCCCAGCTTATTGTGTGCCCCCAGCCTCGTCGCTGGCAGGGCAGTATTAGGAGCAGAAAAGGCCCTGATGCTGTGAAAGGGCCACTCTGAAATAACAAATTTTGTATATTGTCAACACTGTTTTCAGCAGAAATCTAAAACATGGTCCATCCTAGCTACTATTAAAAAAATTAACCCTATCCTAGAGAAAACCAGTACAGGTAGGGTTTGTGTGGCAAGGTTTTAGTAGTGGGAGGGCTCTAGGGGTGGCTTCTGTGAGAAGGCTGCCGGAAGCTTTCCCTGTGTCCTACAGAGCCAGCCTGCTCCAAGGTGCACCCAACACTATCCAGGGCTGAACCCATCAGTGATGGTGAATAACACAGTTAAAGGAGAAAAACCCTTCTGCACACCAGCAGCTGGAGAGAGGAGTGAAAATATGTGACAGAAACAGCCCTGCTGATGTGCAGGCCAGTGCAGAAGCAGGGGCAGGAGGTGCTCCAGATGGCAGAGTAGAGATTCCCCTGCAGCCCCTGGAAGGGTGCAGAGATCCCTCTGCAGCTTGTGGAGGACTCCATGCCAGAGCAGGGGAAGAGCATGAGGAGTTCTCCTCCTGCAGAGGAAGGAGGGGCAGAGATAATGCGTGAGCTTACCAAAACCCTCATTCTCTGTTCCCCTGTGCCTCTGGTGGGGAGGAAGTAATGAAATCAGCAGTGAAATTAAGCCTGGAACAAAGGGAGGGGTGAGTGGGATATGTTTTTAAGATTTGGCTTTATTTCTTATTAACCTTCTCTGATTTGATTGGAAATAAATAAAATTAATTTTTTTCCCAAGTCGAGTCTGTTTTCCCTGTGACAGTAACTGGTGACTGAACTCTCCCTGTCCTTATCCTGACCCATGAGCCTCTTATTATATTTTCTCTGACCAATTCATTTGAGGAATAGAGTGGTAGAGTGGCTTTGGGTACCTGATATCCAACTAGGGTCAACCCACCATAAGATGTTTCTTAGCTTAGAATAAAAAGTGCGGTACTATATAATAAAAACCACTACTGTATTATAAAGATGTATTATGGGAAATTAGATTTATGCAAAAAAACTGTACCAAGAAGGAAATGCCAGAAGTCTTTGCTAAAAGTGCACAAATTCTGCCAAATAAAAGTGCTATAAGTGGTTCCAGGGAGCTTGGGAAAAAAATGACAATGTGAAGATGATATATTTACTGTGTGTCAAATTAAACTAAAACAACTCTCTTTTCCAGGTCACATGAATCAAAGGGATGAAACAGACAAATGGATTAAGGCTGACACACAAAATGGCAAAGTGTATCTTAAAAGCCAAAGCTGGATCCAGTCTGTCAAGCTGAAGAGTTCTTAAAGGTGAAAGAAGCCAAAGAGATTAAATCAAGAAACTACAAAGGAACATTTCTGTAAAATTATGAAACTTTTTGGATGATTATTCTTAATATAAAAGAGAAACTATTAAAAATTAGAGCATTTTAACCCAACATTTGCCTGTGACAGTGCTGGTGCTAAACAGTCTGGTTTACTATTAGTGCCTTTTAAGAATGATATGATCTTACATATTCAGAATTTATATGACTTGACCCATTTACCATATCAGTTTAAAAGCTGGTAGCTTTCAAACAAAAGTTTGGAGTTGTCATTTAAAAATTAAAAAAAACTATTTTCAACACTTCCGAGGTGACATGCTTTGCAAGCTCTGTTATACTTTTAAATTAAATGTCTCAATACTATGGGAATTCTGCTGCTTATGCAAAATGCAGAGAATTTTCTTCAACCAAATTGTATCAGGGATAGGAAAAAACTGCTTTCTTATGTGGTCTTCTCATTTGGTGTTTGAACCCTGAGTAGTTTCTGCCTGGGCAAGGGGTACTCTCTGTGTAAAAATACTTCTGTGGAATGGCAGAACTTGCACCGTGTCATCCTGAACCTCTGGTTTGTGGATAGGAATAAGAACTCCAGCTATGTCTACTATTGCTCATCTGCAAAGAAAAGCTCTTAAAATAAGTAAAAGTGCAATGGATCTGGCTGATTTCAAGGAAGAACACTTCTCCAACTGGACTTCAGGGGAGAGTCCACATGAATATTCCCTTGAAGGAAAAGCTGCCATAGAAAGGAAGTGTTGCCTCTGTGACTGAGAACCGGAATCTCTTTGTTTGCAGTGACTTAGAGCTCTGATCTGCAAAGCTGCCAGGCAGCTCTTGGAAGCAGGAAGGCAGAGGAGGGAGGTGAGGGGAGCAGGCAGATCCTGCACAAGGGCAGGCCCAATTTTTGTGGAGGATTCTGTGTTACTGAAATATAAGCACACAGTAAAGTAAATGGAGCTTTTAAAAGCCTTTCCATACCTCTCTATGGCACCTTATAAAAGCAGTTGTGAAATTCACGTTTTAAGCTGAAATGTAAGAATCCCTGCCAGCTGAGGAGGTGGTGAGGAGCAGGAGAGAATTCAGACTGTCAGCTCAGGCTATAAGTTTTGTATGTATGTGTATGCATTTTAAGTCATAATGGTAAATTATGAAATTAACTTCTCCTTTGCCATAGGATTCTGCAGGAGGTATAATTGCCCCTGGCTAATGGAATTCAAGAGTCAAAGGCAGCATATCTACTGTAACTCAGGGTGGTTAAAAACTCCACTTCCTGTTTACTGTTGTGTGTACTGTTTGTTGGGGTGAGGTGGGCACTGATGCATATGACAAATTATATGTATTTTTAATATAAACACTAATATATAAAACATTTTTAATAGTATTACTAAAGGCATTACAATATTATTAGACATGAGTTATTATTATACTTTTGAAAGTTACAAAATTAGTAAATTATAATGGTTTTGGATATCCAGAAAAATATTTGAAACTAATGATTTCTATGCCCTGCTGCAGCCAAAGTGAAAAAAAGCACCTCAAAATTCATACCACATGAAAACATAAGAACAGTCTAGTAGGTACTTCACAAGATCAAATGGCCCCATTATTTATCTGAAATACAAAGCCTGTCAGCCTCTGAGATTAAGGTTGTGTTAAGGGAGAACATAGTAAGAAAACATGTTATATGTTCCATTTCAAATGAAAGCAAACTCAGGCTTCGAATTCATTAATTTTCTCAATCCTTCAAGAATTAAACATCAGGATTGTTAGTTCCTTGCTTAAAGAAGTTTAAATCAACCAGGAGAAAAATCGTGCTACCACTAACGCTACTGCTTCATTCCAAATTAGTACATGTTGAGACTAGCCAGAATGTTAATATAAAGGTCAAGAATGAGTTGAAGGAGGACAAATCCTTGGGAGTTTCCCCAAAGGCATTGAACAGTGTCTTCTGCTATAATGAGGTGAAATTGTATTTTTCTCTAGACAAGGAAAGATTAGTAGGTTATCAGCAATTAGAATTTGAATGGTGAATCCATTGCATGCTCATATATCTTGTCCATTTGATGAGAAGACATTCTTGTAACTGGAGCAATTTTATACTTTAACACTTTTTTTCATCTGTGCTCCCTTTAATTTGGTTCTCCTGCTCTTGCAGCTGCCAGCCAGCCCACAGTTCAGACCTGCAGACACGAACATCAGCTTGTTCAGAGAGTTGGACTCAGCCCAAGAGGCTTTTATGAGAATGAGGGCTCTGGGTGCACAAGTGACTATTGAGAATTGGAGAACTGTGCATAAATGTATGGGTGTAGTTGCGTATTAAAGAATCTGTAGTCACTACCTACTCACTGCTCTCAGTTCCTCAAGAAGGCTGTACTTGATGAGTACCAGCCACATCAAGTGTGAAGATCTCTGGGGAGTCAGAGTGTTTATGTCCTGGAGAGGACCTTCATGGTAAACAAGGACCTCAAACACATGCAAATTTATTCACTGCTTACTCTGCACGGGACTACGAAACTTTCATTATTGAAAGATGAAGACATCCTGAATTAATAGCTGAGAGATAGCAGTGCTGTCTGAGTGCAGCTGTCTTGCTTGAAGGCATTCATACTCCTGTAAGAAAGATTTGCTATGCTTCCTTACTAATGCAACAAATGGCCTTTTATTAAAGAGTGATTAGTTTTAATAAAAAATAACACAGTGGTCTTTTCATGCTCTAGAGAAAAACCCTTGAACTGTAGAGATGTTGCACAATTTCTTCATTTTTCATTTTGAAGAATTTGTTTTTTCAGGCTCTGATCTGTGTTTTTTGGTGAAGGTGGTTATGTTACCATCCCAGACATATCCAAGCCAGGAAGGAGGGTCAGCATCATTATGTTCTTGTTTCTCCAGTTCAGCTGTGTATTTCAAGCTTGTCTACAACAAGAGTTTGAAAATAATGATGACAAAATAAATTTTTTCAGAGGCTGTTTTTACAAAGAACACTAAAAGCAGTTTAATGAGGAAAAATTCCTTGTTCTAACTAAAGCTATCAATATTATAAGGGTGTTGTGGAAAGTAAATCTGAGGATAATTGGTTAGGTCATAGAGTCACAGGATGAATTAGGTTGGAAGAAGCCTCTGGAGAGCATTTCAACCTGATGTTGCTTTAAATGTATCCAGCTAGACCAGGTGAGTCATGGCTTTGCCAGATGAGTTCTGAATAGGGGTGAGGGTTGCACAGTCTCTGGGATCCTCTTCAAGAGTTTGACCAGCTTCCTGATTAAAAAAATTAAAGCTTCCTTGTAATCAGAATTTCACATATGCCACTTGTGCTATCAGTGCACCTTTGACAATGGTCTGGCGCTGTCTTTTCTATGTACTCTGATGAGAGCTAGAGACAGCAATAATGTCTGCTCCATCTTGAGCCTTCTCCTGGGACTTACCAAAACAATTCTCTGAAGGTTCTTCACGTGTAACATGCTCCAGCACTTTAATGGTCTTGATGGGCTTCGTCCACACTTGCTTTAGTGTGTCAGCATCTGCCTGAACACAGATCTGAGTAGGTGATGCCAGTGGAATAATAATATTCTCTTTGGAAGGAAATATAAAATCAAACAAGATAAATAAAACAGCTACATCCAAAGGTATTACAGCATCTCCAGGGTGTTTTCTCATAGCTCTGTTGGAAGGCTGTAGTAACTGTGCAGGTCCCTCTCTCTGTTTTTCTATTTGAACCAGTGTCTGTGGCACCTCCAAGTATTTTTACCCTTTCCTCATTCACATTCTGCTTGCTTTTTGGCCAGCCTCTCTACTGTAGTTATCTTCTGTCACCCACCTCTTTGAACGTGTATTGTTTCAGAAATGGAACTGAGTACACAACAGGCAGTGCTTTATGGTTACCTGCATTTACTGGCACTGGCCCTGGACCTGTCCCAAGGCTGTGTTTTGCAGCTTTTGTAACAGCTAAACCAGAAGAGAGTTGTCTGTGATGTCCAAACCCACCCATGACCTCTCAGATCTCTCTCAACATTTTGTGGCTACTGCCCTTTTACAGCATTAGAAGACAAAACTAATAAACTAGATAAAAATTTGAGAAAATCAGGCCTCCTGAGTAAGCCACTCTAAATAGAAGACTCCTTCAACTCTCCCTTCTTTTTCAGCAGTGTCAATCCAGCAATTTTTGTTACCTTCCTAAATTGAAGAAACTGAACCCACCACTTTCAGTCTTGTTAATGTGTCTTTCTTTCCATGCCTTGTGTGACCTGGCTTCCAGCCTGGTCCCACTGAGCAGAGCACCCTCCTGCCCAGCCTCCCCCACTGCCATCTCTGTGCTCCAGAAACCCTCCTGTGCTGAGCCTACTCCAGTGCTCCTGGGGAAGAGCCAACTCTGCATCTCCCATCCTCTCCAGGAGATTCAACCTGATCTGGTGTGTCACAGCCACAGCAAGGCAGTCTTTCACCCTGCTGGCCAAGCTCTGGAAAAATATACAGCATCCAGACAATACTAGAAAAAAATACAAATTGCTGTGCTCGATTATCTGCCAGTAATGCTGCTACAGTGTTTTTTGCATTTGTTTCCCAAAGTGGAAATGCTGGAGATGGTTACAGGAGGCAGATGTGCCCAGCTGTAATGCTTGCACAACTACAGCAGGAAAGGAGAAGTGGGCAGGAGTGGAAAAGGGACAGAATTAGTGAAGCAAGAAGGGCTTGTTTTCAACCACTGCAGGATATTTTTTTAATGAAAAGTCCAACACTGACACACTCTACGAACCACATGAACACAAGGCTGCATCTGTTTTTATATTAGAGAGGCCTGTGCCATTGAGGAATGTGTGCACAATTTATATGAGCTATAAGCTCTGACCTATAAAAAAATCAACTCATCCAAGTCCAGATTCCTATTTTTCATGGAAACTGCAATGTATAGAGGCTGTCTGTTACTATTTTTTTGGAAACTTACGATGTCCCATGCCTGGAGCTACAGTTGAGTGGTTTGCCAGAAGCAGCCATTCATTAATCATCAACACATGGTAAAAAGATTGTTTATTTAAGATATACTGTACTATGACAGAGCGTGTTTATTTTATTTATTTATTTATTTATTTACTGTCTTAAATGAGCACATTGATGAATAAAAGTATCTCAGCCAATAATTACAGTTATCTTTGGCAAAACAACTATCTCTTGGTATAAGTCAGACAAAAGTACTGGCCCAAACACCGGGCTTGAGCAGCACTGGAATACCTAATTGAACCCTTACCCAAAGTTTGAGTCCATTTCACTGAGAGAGGGTAACTGGGAAATACAGTTTTGTAACATGGTCTGAATCCTGAGCCATTCCAAAATTCATCAGTTTTTCAGAATCACAGAACATGCAGAGTTGGAAGGGACCCACCAGGATCAAGTCCAGCTCCCAACTCTGCACAGCACCATTCCCAAGAGTCACACCATCCGCACAAGAGCATTGTCCAAACACTTCTTGAGCTCTGTCAGGCTGGTGCTGTGACTGCTTCCCTGGGGAGCCTTTTCCTGTTTGACTGGGTCCATCATAATAAAAAGCACAGGTTTTGAAGAAGACTTCTTGAGATGAGGTTCCAGCAGCCAATCAACAGTAAAAAGTAATGGAAAACAAAAACTCAAACACAGGAGAAATGTTTATAGCGCAAGTACAGGAGAAATTAAGCAAGTGGATGCAGGGAGCTAATGGGGAAAGCAAGAAGCATCCTGCAGGCATGCTCCAGGTTACAAAATGTGGTAAGACTACATAGGATCTGAAATATTCTGAGGTATATGTCAGCTGCAGTAGTTTTATGATTTTGTGGCATCCAGTTCCTGTGCACTCAGTGGCTGAAACATGGCACTCCAGGTGCCTCTGTGTCACTTTGGTGCTGAGATTTGCAGCCAGTGAGAAGACAGTACTGTATTTTTGTTGCTTATTAACAGAAGACTTAGGAGTAATTGTTGTTGGTCTTTTACCAAATCGTGTAGGAGGTCTTCATTTCTGATTTCATGTTTGTTGGATCTTTCCTTCCTTGAGACTTGAATATTTGGATAACACCTAAGAAATTCTGCTTTTTCAGGAAAAAAGGAGTTCTTGCAATCTCCTTTATATCCAACAGCAGCCATCAGAAAACACAACAAAACCAAACAAAAATGAGTCTTCTCCAAATGTCAAATGTATCGTAACTATTGTGACCTAATGTAATGTTTGTTTAAAACGTGAAAATTGTAAGAGGAGTTTTTGAGGAGTTACTTGTTAATAGTGTAGCCATGAGTTAGGAGAAATGTAACCAGTTTTATGTTAGTGCAGACAAAAAGAAGGAAGCACCTCATTTTGCTCTCAAAGATCTTTTGGGGGAACCAAACTGTTACAGATGAGATGTAGTTTGGGGAAAGTGCAAGACTAGCTGGCTTCTCTGTCAATGACATGTTTCCTTTCTCATTTTGCATCTAGAAATGTTAATACAGAATGTTTTACAGGGAACAGAAGTGTTTCTCTAAAGATGCTAGTGTGTTATTTCCTGCAGGAGTAGTCTTAAGCAAATCAAACTGACGCAAACTTTTCCTACATTTTAGAAAGCAGTGAGTTTGGTTTCTTTTCCTCTAGCAGAAGGAATCAGTTGTACAATAATATGTACCTCCACATTAGATTATCCATGATTCTTTCTGCCATTTTGAAACTGGATTCACTGAAAGGTCATTAGCCTCTGGATACAGAAATATGCAGCAGGATACCAGGCCACAGACCTTTTCTTTCTTCTAACATTCATTAAACCTGGAAGCAGGGCAGTATGTTAGCAAATACAATCTCAAAATCTACCTGATACTGGAAAGAATGAACAATTGAAAGTCCATAACTGTTTCCTATGAAGTGGCGTTGGACTGAAACTTGAAGAACTTTGTGGCTCCACATGTTTTCTATTTTAATCTATCAAAACAGTTAAAAAAAAAAAGAAAAATAATGTGGCACAATACAAGAGATATGACTCAATACTTGCAAGGTTTAGTCTATTAAGAAATGTCTGCTAGGACTGGTTAGTGTTTAACAATAAATAATGGGGAATTCCTTTGGAACAATGAAGTAGTATTTTATGCCATAGATATTTTAGGGCAGCTTTAAAAACATTTTTCTTCTATTGCTTATTTAGAACCTAAGCCACTAGCATATTTAATTCTCCAGATGAATGTGATTTTTACATAGATGACATCTTCCATCTCCTTAAACAGGGAATGAAATGTCTCTGCAATGTAGGTTTCACACCCAGAGAACATAAGTTACATCTGAAACCAGCCATTACCTTCTATGAAAATCTAAGAACCTGAATATGGTTTTAAGAGTTAGTCTGAAAACAGAGAATGAGGGCCCACTGTTTGTCTTTCTGACAATCTGTTGCTTGTCATTCATTACTAAAAACATACAGGTTGTGAAAGAAACACACAGTTTTACAGAAATATGTGACAGTGAAAATACTGTCATTGTTTTTGATGTTTTTGAAAAGCTACTGCAAGATAACTAACTATAGAATCATGCCATATTTTAGTGTGATTTTGATGTAGTTATTGGCTGAAGATACTTTTTTAATCATCTTTGCCATATTGGCCTTGAAGTGCAATTAAAAAAAAAGATTTTCCTAAACTGGAAAACATGCAGGATGTGGAACATATCTGAATCTAGCTGTGAACTCCCTTTTGTCTTCTGAATATCATTCCATCTGGATGCAGCCAGTATATTCTGTGACCTGGCAAAGTCTAGGGTGGGATGGCTTTGGACCTGTTGGAAGGAACAAGCAAAAAATGTTCGGGACTACATTATTCTGTATAATCAATCCACCTAATAGGTGTTGTCCCAGACCCAGATAGTGCAGGATAGGAGTCTCCTATCGCTGAATATATGGTGTAAAGGGTTAGAAACTGAGGCTGGCAAGGAAAAGAACCATGCAGTGTCCAGAAAATGAGACTCAAGAAAATTAAATAGACAAAGTTTACCTAGTTCTAAACATAACAAAAAGGGCAAAGATAACACTGGGCGGAGACGTGTGTCTCATGGTTGCTTTTTTGTTTTGCAGAGATGTGTAACTCTCCAGGGTTATCTTTAGAGTAAAAATAACTGATTGGGAAATTCCTTGGCTGAGTTAGAAGAGTTTAATCAAGACCTTTGGAGAACCCATTGCATGTGGGACTCTGAGGCAGAGGTATAATCCTGGGTCATCCAAGGCCACAATAATGCAAATGGGTTTCTGAGAAACTGTGTCAGCTACTTGGTGATGACTCACCCAACACAAATTGTAATTTGCACAAATTTCTTATTCCCATTACATCTCACTTCTACATGAAGATGATCAGCAAGTAGAATCAGAAAGGGCTGACACACTCTTGCTGCTCTAAACAGAGATATGAAGTCATGGAATAAACAAGTCAACAACAGTAAACGGAGGATAAAAGAAAATCCCTTGAGGCTTAATATGAGAAAAACCGTAAATCAGAAAATTATGAAGCAATTAAATTAATCCGAATTAATTTAATTCTTTTTTCAGTCACTATTGTTGCATACCAACCCTTCAAAGCACTTTCTGTATCGAACAAGTGTTTAATTAGAAGTAGAGATTTTAAGGAGGAAGTTCTGAGATGACATTGAGAAAACTACATCTGGAAGAAGTGAAGAAAATAAGACCAATGACAGCAGAATTGTTTGTGGTAAGGCAGGGAAATAGTAGAGGAGGGATTGGAAAGTGTGAAGCACACTGGAAATACCTCTTGAGTTATGAAGCATTTGTATTGGTCTTGTGGTCTCTAAAGTGACTATTACACCCTGGAATGGTTTAGCAGGAAGTACAGTACTTACAGAGGACTTAGAGTACAGTTAGAACTCTCCTAGTATAGGCTGTCTATATAGGATGGTATTATATATTTCTTACTCTCATAAAGTTTTATTATTTACTCAGATATATCAACCATGTCTAAACTTAAATTCCTTTCCAGTTTCAGGCCCTGTGGCATATCTGGCCACTGTGCTATTCTAGGTGTACAGGCCTGGTCTGTAATACTCTTAACCCCCATAGAAGGGTGGACATTGAACCCACATCTTTTGAGAGTCACAGGTGAAAAATCAACTCCCAGCTCAGTTCTCCCAATTTCTAAGAAGGGTAGAGAGGAAGGCACTGGCTATTACAGGCCCTCCAGTCTCACTTCAGGGTGAGATTCTAGAGGTTATTCTGAGAGTAACTGAAAAACATTTAGGAGACAATGCAGTCACTGGGCACAGCCAGCATAGGTTCACGAGGGGGAAGTCATGCTTAGCCAACTTTATTTCCTTTTATGACAAGGTCATCCACCCACCTGATCAAAGGAAGACAGTAGATGTGGTGGGTTTGGATTTTAGCAGAGCTTTTGATACTGTGTCCAAAAGTACCCTGGATAAACTGTCCAGCACTCAGCTGAGCAAGTCCATAATACACTGGGTGAACAACTGGCTCACAGGTTGGTCTCAAAGGGTTACAGTAAATGAGGCTACATCAGGTTAGTGGCCAGACACCAATGCTCAATTTGTAATGTTTTTATAAATGATGTGGATGCAGGAATTAAATGTAACGTGTGTGAATGATACTAAACGAGACTCTCTGTGGGGTAGAAAGGAGCTACAGAAAGATCAGGATAGACTGAAGAGTTGGGCATTTGCCAGCTGCATGAAACTGAACAAGAGCAAATACTCAATTCTCCACCTGGGATGGGTTAAACCTGGTTATACATATGCACTGGGGGATGAAAGGCTGGGGGAAAGCCCTGCAGAAAGGGATCTGGGAGTCTGGGTCGATGGAAAGTTGAATGTGAACCAGCAGTGCCCTGGCAGCCAGGAGGGCCACCCGTGTCCTGAGGGGCATCGGGCACAGCATCACCAGGCAGGCAAGCGAGGGGATTGTCCTGCTCTGCTCTGAGCTGGGGCAGCCTCACCTCCAGTGCTGGGGGCATTTTTGGGCACCACAATGTAAGAAGGACATTAAGCTATTAGTGGCTAACACCCGAATATGTAGATAACCCTGCCAGACCACAGAAATCCTAAGGCACCAATGTGGACACCCCCTAGGTAAAGAAGCTAGACAGTTCAAGCCAGATATCTAGCATGGCACCATGATGCCAGTGAAGAAAAGAACCCCATGTTTTGGGGTTTACAACCACCTCTTAATTAAGATTAGGAAATATTTTCTTGGTATTTTTTCTACAGTACAGTGTCATGAGAATCTGGAGTTGCTCACAGCCTTTCCAAAGTTATTTCAGGTATTATCAGTAAGATGAATACAACCTGAGATGTTCAAGAAGGAGAGATAATGGCAGACTGCAGGCAAGTGTTGGATACATGTATCAATCATCTGTAAATGAAGCAACAAGACACACAGAAGTTAGAAGATTATTGAATAGATGGGGGAAAAAAAACCCACAGAGCGCAACTTTAGTGTCTGGTTGGTAGGAAAACTATTTTTTAAAATTGAAGTAAGGTTTCTGGCACAACAGAATTTGAATCTCTGCAAGAGGCTCCGCAGAAACTGTCACTTTCTAATATTAGATACTAGTTAACTGTGAATCCAGTCTAGTTTTAAATATTGTGCAGTTTTTTCACCTACTGAGAATGGTGTAACTTTCCCACCCATATATGTGCATGCAGCACATAGAAGCCTTTAGTATTCATGCTATTGCATGGCTCTCTCTAAATTATTAGGATGCACTTGTAATACTTTTTAATCTCAGTTCTCTATTACAAACTAGTGTCTCACACCAAGACTTTCTGAATGTGTGGCTGTTTTTTTTAGCTATGAAGCACAGCTGCTTAGTTTCACCTCACAAGTCCATTTTTCAGGAACTGATACTCATTGCCATTAATGCTGGAAGCTGCATTTGAGAAAAACATGACACACAGAGTCTTCAAGGTACATAAGCAGCCATGCAAGCTACTAATTGCTCCACTGACCTCAACGGGAACAGTCAAGAATACATTATGAATCCTTGTTCATTTAGGACCAAAAATCAAGAGGGAACATAGTAAAAACCTGCTAAAGACATTTGATTAAAATCACTGGAGCAGGGTGGCAGAAAGAGAGATGAGGATTTCACTCGTACTAAACAGCCAATCTCATGAGAATCTATAAGGGACAAGGAGTCAAGATGAAGCTGGGGCCTGGGGTTGTGGAACAAAAGTTAGCACGTTATCTCATTATAGTCCTCCTGGTTGGCAGAGGAATGTACATGTGCTTTGCTTATTTCAGATCTATTTATATGCTCAGTATTAAAATCTGAAATAGATTAATAAATAGATCAAAATATTATTAAGTAGATTGTAGATTAATATTATTATTTTAAACAAAGAAGTTGCTGGCTCTGAAGTCAGTAACTGGTATCAGATGCATTTAGAAAAATCTACATTTGTCATACACTGGATCCTACTCCCTTTAGAGGACTGAATTACAGAATTCATTGTTTATTCTATTGTTTCTTCAGAACGTAGCTATTTAAAAGGCCAATTCATTTAACAAGTGATTTATTTTCAGTTCTTGCTGTATTTTTTAATGTGTAGAATATTTCCCACAGCAACTTCATTTTTTCCCTATGAAATAAGAATTAACTCTTGAATCAGGATAATTCCCTGAATAAGGCTCAGAACAGAACTGCTGAATGTTTTATACAATCAGCATTTGCAAAATGATTTGAACCTGCCTAAGTAAACAGAACCATGACCCAGAGGCTCACAGCACCTCCACTGAAGTCACTGGAGTTTGTTGAAAGACAACTGATATGCCTCAGAATATAGCATTAGAGTGATAAACTGTTCTAATTTTACAGTAACCTGCATAGCACGTTCAAAATATTCTTAATGTACATCTATTTCGATATTAATTTAATATTTTAATATGGTAATTTAAAAAATTATTTTTCTTAAAAATAAGATACCTGATGTTGCAGGACACATAGCATATATCCTTTGGAACAGGTTAATTCTGACTTTAATCTCCTGACCACTTTTAAACAGTTTCTGAGTGGAAAATATTTCTTTACTTAGCAGCTGGATACCCTCAATTTACACTACAGATTGCCAAAGGATTTGTAAGACCCATTAGCTTTAACATCCGCAGGTGTACCCATCTCATTTTATGGAGCTGGAAGCTGGATTCAAGTCAAACAAAGACTTGTAAACTTATGGGTAGGTTTACGTGCAAGAGTCTCAATGTTCTTTTCTGAAAATAGTAGCGTATTAGCATTTAACAGATTGGCTTTGTAACTGTTTAAAGAAAAGATACCATCTAGAACAAAGTGTTGGAAGGGGATTACTAGATCAGTGAGTTGACTCATTTTTCCCATTTGCAGGAACTGCAAAATACAACCCAGTCCATTCCCTTACCAAGAGCCATACTAACATTCGTAACAGTTTGCCCCATCTCCCTTCCCAGAAAGCTGTTTCACAATTCACTGCTGTGATAACCAAAAAAATCTCCCAATTGCCAGATTATGTGTATTTATTGACATTTTATGGTATTTGTTTCGGTTTGTTTTCCTGTGTTGGTATACATCATGGGTCGGGCAAGTGTGGCAGACAGGACTGATTGCAGCACTACATAACTTCAACTACTTCAGGAAGACCTCTGTGCACAGCTTCTACCACCACTGTCATTGTGGAAAAATAGCTGAATATCTATCTAAGCCTAAAGGATACAGGAGCTTAAGACCCATGTATATAATAAGTATTGGTGTACAGTAGGTATCTGTAAGATATAAACCAAAGGCTAGTGTAAGATGGAGAGTGGTCTCCCAGATCTGAAACACAGCCAGTGAGTTTTGGCCTAGAGGCTGAGAAATTTACATACATTTGGAAGGCAAACAACTTGATCAGAGAATATCTAAATTTAGGGCTGGCTAATTAGCTGGCCAAATAATCTCCAATTAGTTATTCAGGAGGTTGTGTTCAGCCACTGCAGAGAATAAGGAGATGTGTGGAGGACTGAAAGAATAATCAAGGATTATGGAGATGGGTGTCGGTGAGGAGGAGGGCAGGGACAAGTGCTGGCTGCAGACTTATCGTGGAAGGAGAGAGGATATGGGCATTTCAGCGGGGCAAAAACGAGGAAAACTGGTTCAATGAGTAGCAAAATTTTAAAGGATAGTTCAAGATGAACATTTCCAAAAGTAGCAATAAACTTGTTCATTGCCATGTTATAGTGACAGAAGCAACGTTATAACTTTTCACATTAAATTTAAACAAAAAATGAAATCAGCATTTTAAAAATTGTGTTTGCATGCTTATTTTCAAAATGAAGCAAGCATTTTGTTTTGCTGTTAAAAAAAATTAAAATTTAATAAGTAATTAAATGCACAAAAGCCAAAGCTATTAAGTCAGAAAGTATGGGGAAGGGATATAAGCTTTCATAACAGCAATAATTTCAAAAGGGAATACACATTCAGATACAGCAAAAAGATAACTGAGATGCAAGGCTTTAGTCAAAAAGAAATTTTACAGAAAATACAAGAAGCAAAAATGCTGTAATAGAAGTTCATGGCAAAGAAGAACTAAGCTTCACTACAGATTAATTTAATCTAAATAATTTTATTTCAACCCTGAGTGCTTCAGCTTTTAAGCACCTCTTCTATTTCAAAGTAGCCACTGCCTTGCCATGTAGACACAGGTATTAAGTTCTAATGCCCCAGTTTATGCTTTACTTGGGTTCAGAAAAAGCACTGGGAAAAAAAAGGCATGAAAATATCAAGAGTAATTAAAACAAAGCCACAATCCTTTCAAAGCACTCAAAACACCAGAACCTGGGAGAGTATTTGCAGGAAGTGGAATATAACATGAAATCTCTTCTCTCTTCACCCTTCTTTAGACATCAAACCCTGGAGAGAAAAACTTTTACCTGATACAGCATGGACACCTTTATACTGTAACTGCAATCAGAAGAATGCCAAATAATCCCAAGAGCCAAGTCTCAAATCTTAAAACTCACAGAAAGGCAGCTGAATGATGCCAGCAGGCCAAATTTCTGGATGAAATAGTAATTCTTTGCAACAGTAATCCCAGAACTATCACCCTATTTCTTATACATACCTTTGGGCAACTCACTATGTTGACAGATGCCAGTTTTTGGCAGTGAAATGCCATTATTTTCACAGCTTCATCTGTCAGCTGAGGGCAAAAAGAGATGTGGCAATGTTCCAGGTATTCTTTGCCCTTGCAGAATTCAATTACAATACATGTACATCAATCCTTTGATCCACTTCAGACACTCCAGTTCTCTAGGTAACCTTCATTAGTAGTGAAGTCATTCTGCTGTTGACTGGGAGTGTCACTAGAAAAAGAAGAGATGCATTAAGGGGCTATTTTCCATTGCTTATGTATTATACAGTGGGTTCATTACACTAACATTTATGTAAGTTCCACTATATATATTAAAACCTATTGAATTTGGGTTCTTTAAATTGAGCACAACCCAGAATGTAAAACGTTGTGCTTAGAGAATCAGGTCCAAATACATTCATTCTACTGCTCTCTGCAAATNTTCTTTTTCTCTTTTTTCTTTTTCATGAACAGAAAACTGCACCTGTATCAATCACATTATATTTTTGCAAGGGAATGGGTCAGAACCTCAGGGCTGTCCCTCAAGAGTTCTGGGTTCTGATTTGCTCTGTGGAGTTCAGGCCAGTCAATTGTGATGCTGATTGACTAAAATTTCTATCCTAGTTTTTAGAGTGAATAAACATTTTCAGATCCCACCAACTGCAATTCCAGCACCTTTATAACTCAAATACTAGCTTTTTCATATGTTCTGTAGAGCAAATAGTAATGGAAAATAACAGTGGAACTCCTGTGGAAAGGTCACATAGATTCTTAAAATACACTTTTCTCCTTTGCACTCTGAAACTTTTTTTACCTCTCAGACTGAAACGTAAAAAATGTTTTTCCCTGAAAACCATCACTTCTAAGCCTACAAAGAGAAGATGGACCTTCTATTGAAACCTTCTCTGGAAACCTCTTGAAAAGAGATGCCTAAAATAACATCTCTTCACCTGACAGCTCCATGACATGAGGATCACAGGACAGCCTGCAGCTCCACCAGAGGTTTAGCTTCAGTCAGAATCTCTCCTCTTTTGTCATGTCCAGCCTAAAACCGTGGTGAGATGCCTTAAAAGTGTAACTGAGCTAGCTTCCAGGCCTGCTAATCTTGGCCTAAGGCCAGAGTAATTTGTCATTTACTGGAATAGCAATTCTACCTCTACAGGGAAAACAAGGAAGTTTACGTAGTAGACTGAATAAAAACAGTGGTTGCATGAAGCTTTTAAAAGCTTTCAAGAATTAGTCCTGAAGTCCATAAGCACCACATGGATAAATAAAATAAGTACACACACACAGATACAAAAATTCATGTATTTATTATGCACAAATGCTATATATTTATCATTCTGAGAAAATTACCTCTGCAGTAATCAGACTATTGCCACTAACACACAGCTAATTTTTCCTTATGTTAAATAGGAATTTGCACAATAATACAGGGTTGATCACTAGAAAATATTATTATTGTTATGACAAAAGATTATGTGTTTCTGTGTGATTTTCATAAGTATTACCTAAATAGATGCAAAGAAACTTATCAGATCTGAAATTTGTTTCGTAGACCGTACTTCTAAGATTTTTGTCTGTATCTTCATTCTGGTTTCATTTTGTTTTGTCTATTGGTACAGCTATATCAAGGCAGTTCTTCTTGGGCTTTGGGTCCTTGTTTTATTCTACAAAATATTAGTGTCAATGTTTGAACCTAGCATTGGTTAAAGTTGAAAATTCAGAATATATATTAATGGCTTCTCTACCCTTCCTATTTCAATCTTGGATTTATGGGCTGTTTTTCACCTGTAATACAGAAACATTCTACACCCAGCAACTAAATGTTTTTCATCCATGTGCAAGAGAAACTGCACTCCTTTCAGAATTAGGTCTCAGATGTGATGACTTAATTGCTACATTCTCAACTAGGGTATGTAACACAATCTGAAGCCAAGATTTCAATGCCTGTTAGATATGTTTATATTGTTTTTACTAGCATAGCTTGTCTACATACTTATTTAAAATATCCTTCGAAGTTAGGGTCTGAATTTACTCCTAACTTTAAGCCTACTCCTACATGGTTTTTCAAATAGCACTCAAATTATATTTGCAATCAAAAGAGATGGAACTTTGTTTGCTCTCTTCATCCCTGTATCCCTGGTTCTTTGTCTATAGAGAAAATAGCTAAAGAGACTGTGAAGGTAAATTATATTTGCAAGACATTTAGACACTATAAAAAGTCAAATGCCACATGAAGAGAATGTAATTTTCTAATTTAATTGCACAATTTTAATTCTCTACAAATAAGGCCTGAGGACACACACAAACATCAATGAAAGGCCAAATACTAAATTGCTGCTCATTAAGTGGAGTCGCTCTTTTCAAAATATGGGATCTCATAAGTGTTTACATATGGTTATAATGCCTGGGAACAGGCAGTGTGATTACAATGGGATTACTCTCTGCAAATTTTCCATAAAATCATATTCTTAGATTCAATTTACAGAAAAGAAATTGTCATTTTGTTTTGAGTTACTCTGTGTCTCTTCTTTCTCCTGCCTTCCCTAGATCCATGAAAGCAGGGCTTCTGCAACTCCTACGTATGTTCCCTGCTGCTGCTTTCTTCCTCAAAAAGTTCAAATTCATTTGGCACGCAAGGAAAGCAGAAACACTTCTTTTTAACAGTCTTTTTTTTGAGCTTACTCTGTGTAATGAGACACCTGAAACAGCTTGTTAGCCATGAGCATGGCACAACACAGAAGTGAATATTCTCTGATAGCAGCAGCACTGGCACCACATATCTTTCCATGAGGTACACAAGATTTACATACTTGGTCATTATTAAAAACACGGAACTTTACACAGAACATTCATGAAAGACGAGTCAGAATTATTCCCAGAGAAGCAAATGGCCTGGCATGTATGTTGGACAACAAGATTCAATCCAGATGCAACTTTTGTGGTACAACAACCAACTCATTTTTACAATATATGGCTATAAAATGATGGATGTTTAATATTTATAATGGAAAAAATGTAGAAGCTGAAGACTGGGATTATGTGACGGCGTTGGTTGTAGCTGCAGCCTTATGATCTGCAACTTTTTATGGGCATGAAATTGATACCATTAAAAATACATGACTTAAGTGTTTCTGTTATATATACTTAGATATACTGTATATATAGTTAGGAAAGATTCTCAGTTACAAAAAAGAAAAAAAGGGCTCTTATTTGGATGTCAATTCCTAACAAGATGGATGGCTCTTTCTACTACTGTAAAGTTACCTACTACTGCTTATTTCTCATACCGTTTTGAAATACAAAGTAAAATACAAATACAAAGTAAATCTATGCAATCATATTGAGTTTGTCAGTTCTTGGTAAGGATTTTGTTAAACTTCAAGTAACCTGTGATAAGGACGAGGAATTTCAAAGTATAACAATGCATTTTGGAAACAGTCATTTCCTCTTCATTTTGAATTTTCAAACTGAATTGATTTCATGCCCACTAGATTCTGCATGGAAGTAAACAGCAAAAAACTGTCCCCTATTCATCTTTTTCAAGTCACAATTGATCAGATCTCAGACATAGAGAGCTGTAGGAATCAAATGGGGGAATGTTTGGTGCAGAATGGTGTTATGAAGAATGAAGGATTACATGCAGAACAAAACAAGACCAGTTTTGGATATGGTTAATTTCATGAACTAGAGGGGCTTCCAGACACCAAGAAAAAGGTGAAGTTTTACCTGAATCCCATTGTCACTGAAGTTTTTATATAGGAAGTTCCAATATTTTTCCATGGCAGCCAAGGGTTCTCAAGCACTAAAAAAATCCAGAAAAATTAATATAGAAAAGGAAAAAGTCTATTTCCCTACCTCTTGAGAAACAAAAGAACTGAAGAAAGGTAGTGCAGTGTGAAATACTTCCACCAGCAAAACACATTTACAGATCTCCTCCAGAATTTGGGGTTGAAGAATTTTTCACAATTTTTTGGGGTGTGGGTGTTTGTGTGTGTGTGTTGTTTGTTTATCTTTGGTTGATTAGTTGGGGTTTTTTGTTGGAAGAAAAAAATACTACTTGCTAAGACCAAATGTCTTAAAATTACTGCCTTACCATGAAGGGTTTTATGGCTACAGCTGTGGCACAAGGCAACATTTGAAATGGTGCTGTCACACTCAGAAGTGTATGAACAACCCCCATATTCAAGACAATAAGGAGATCAAAACTTTGGTAAATTCTCATGTCAGGACTGCAAAATGATCTAAAGATGCTTTGTGATTTCTACTGGTTCTACACCAGGAAACTAGGCAATGCTCTGATGCTAAATGCTCTAATTTGAAGGAGAATTAAATGTTGGTTTTGTAAAATTCATTTTGATAATCCCAGCAGAATATCTCTGTACTTCATATCAATAAAGTAAACTTTACTGGGAAAAAAAGTTATCACTTTATTCCATATGCTTAATAAGTTATCTACAATTAGACAATGAACAGCACTGCCTAATTGTAGGAAGAGAGGAAGTATCATCCTGAAAAAATAAGCACACGTAGATAGTGTCTGGAAGCCAGATGTGGACACTGTAATGATAATGCTGGAAGAGTGTGGCTGGAGTTCAAATTTTGCAGATTCCTGAGATCTCACAGGCCGAATAGATACAAAAAATGGAACAACGAAAGACGTTTCCAATCCTTATGGCTACTTATGAAAACACAAAACTGCATTTTTCTCAGCAGACGCAGTTATCTGGTGAAAGTCACTTTCAACAGCTTCGTGAAAATCCAGATTTCAAACTTTGTTGACCACAGTACTCCTATTCAAGACAATAAAATAGTTATGTGCTTAAACCTAAAATGGGTTTATGCCAGAACTTGAATTTCTTACAGCAAAAACTGATGCTCTGATAGGTGTATTCTCAAGGACATAATTTCTTCTTGCATTTTCCTTTACTTAAAAGTGGCACCACTTCCATGCACTTGCTAATGAAATACTAAAGAATATAATATTTTTTTTCTACATTACAATTAACGCTGCTATGACTTCAAAGTTAATTTATAATCATTTTATATTGCTAAAGTGGCATTAAATCACAGAAAAACTCTTTTTTGTGAATGAAAATCAATGTCTACATTGAGGTATTTTGTTAATAACTACAGATTTAAGAAAAACAGTGAAGACTTGAAAGACAAGGAATGTCATTGGGACATCCATAAAAAAAAGAACGTCATTAGAACATTACATAAAAAAAAAACTATGAAACTTTCATGTTTCCAAAATGAAACCTCTTCAAACAATCTCTATAAAGGAAGCTTAATCTCTATGAAATTTTTAGCTATTATTTTTGTATCTAGCATACATACAAAGGAGTCAGTCATCACCGGTTTTATTAGACTTTCTGATTGATTCCCTGATAAATAATATTGGGGATTGCCATCCAGGTTACTGACCTATTTCTGGAAAATTTCAACTTCTATACTAAACCTCCTCACATTTATGGAAGATATGGTTGGAGCTATCATATTGGAACTCCTGGAGACAGAAGCTGGCAAAACAAATACTGTGCAACACACAGACTAGGATTACCCACTCTAGGATCACCCACTCTCCAAAAACCTATTTCTCCTTCAGTGTCAATAAATGACTCCTGTATCTTGGATGCATCTTCTGTTGCTATTGAGAAAGGGAAGACTTTGTCCAGCATCTCTTCTATAGCATATTATCGTTTCCATTTTGAAAACAATTTAAAAAGAAACTTCTTAATCTTCCGTAACAGATGGTTTTTTCAAGTAATTTTTACATTTTTATTCTTTTACGGTTACTTTATATCATAAGGCCTACAGACATTTGCAGAACATAATTTATTATTATTTCACCGTGGTTTCTGTAGGTGAGAAAATGAGTATTGGCTGTACCAGTTGGTGGTCTTCACTTGCTAGAGACAAAAGCCACCTGAGGCTATGCCATACCAAAGAATAACTCTTCATTATTTATATTCTCATGCTGAAAGTCTCTGCCTTTCTACCGCAGACTGCAATGAATGTACTGTCTCTCACTAACAATAACTGTGTGCTAGTGTATTTCCAACTTCTGAGATTTCTGTTCACATATCTCTTTGCAGCCTTCAAGGTCAGCATCTGCAATGTATCTTTGTGTTCCAGAGATACGCAGATGTTACTTCTTGTTCATACTCCAAACCAAACAGATTGACTCCAAAGCGACTCCAGTCCTTGGACAGCTCTTAAGAGGTGTCTCTCACCATCCATGTCTGAGCCATTTACTATTAATTGACTCAATTTATCCTCTAAAATGCTCAGATTTCTGCACAGATTAGCCACAGTCAGGCATCAGTGTCATGGATCGAACACTAGAAGAGAAGAATGCAATTCCTACCATGCAGATTCATTTTGCCATTAAAAATACATATGTGTCAGAACAAAGTTCAGATTCACATAGTAAAAACCTCCTGGAAAATGGGTGAGTTCTTATGCAAATGTAGCTGCACTGTTTCTAATACCTGAGCTAATATAAAGGTGAGCCAGATCTGTTTTCAGGAACTGTAGGGACACTTTTCTCTTCCAGTGTAGAAATCTCTCTGTATAACGCATGCCATAAAATTTAATTTCTATACCTAACACCATTTGTGGTTAGTCCAGATCATAGCTCACAAACTATGATTGCCAATGTTTCTTGAGACAGTCCAGACGATAGGGATTCCACTGCAAAAAAATATCCTGTAAAAATATCAAGCTTGATTTTCAACATTGCAGAGTACTTTTAATTACAGCTGATCTGCATTGGGACTCCAGGTGCTGGCACATCTGGCATTGATCACAATGACTCTGTTCTAGTATTTCCTATTTCTATGCAGCATCAAGTTTCTAAGTCTCCAGATTAAATTCTCTCTCCATTGTCCTAAGCAAACTGGAATTTGGAGCCCACTTTAATATACTTTAACTTTTTCTTTTCACTGCCTTGGGAATGTGTGGGATCTGCCACATCCTTTCATTTGGAAATCAAATGCAACTAATCAATTTGGAGAATTTGCAGTCTGTAGCTGGTTATATCTATTAGACACAGTGATATCTTTTTCTTAACCATTACAAGGCTATTACTCAGTCCTAGTGACCTGATTTTCTAACAGACCAAAAAGCAAAGCCAGGCTATGGATTCAAGTCACTGCAGATTCAGAATCCCACTAAGACTGCTAAAAACTTGCTCTAGATTATTGTGGAAAGTCAAAATGCCACTTTTTTTTGGGCGGGGATTTTTTCCCCCTATCTAGAAACTTATTATTAAAATATTAGTAAGCATTTATGTTGCAACCTGGCCTTCAGGACCAGTCAGGATCTGAAGATCATTAACACATAAGAAATGAAAATGGAGCTAACTGTTTATACATTCATATAACCTCTACTCTGTAGTATCTGGAGTACCCAGTGATCACAAAGCATCCCCAACTTCAAATAGTAACTACACACACAGCAACAATTCAGCCAGGAGAGAAAATGGGGCCTTAGATAATTACAACAGAAGATTTAATGCATGACAGCCATTGCAGAAGAAAGTGGAGAAGCAGAGAATATTTCTCTGTGTACTTTGTACATCCTTTTATCTTTGATTTCAGAAGCATTTCAGAGTTGTTCTAATTTTTAAAGTATTGTACCTATTTTTTATGTTTCAGGCTATTTTTTTTCTTTCTAATTATTATACTGCATATAACTCACCCCTGATATTAAGCTTGCCTGAGCCTATGTTAGGGCATTTACTGTTTTTGTTGCTGGATTCTTTTTATAACTCAGGAGTCAACTAGGATTATTTTATTATTTTGTGCTATGTTTTTCTGTCTAAATCCTGCTTGACTAAAGACATTTTCTTCAAATGTCCTGACACTTTTGTACCAAATTACTTTTCTAATGTCCCAGGAATATGGGTGGTCCAGGCCATATGCATCAGCAGCTTGTGTTGGAATGAGGGAAGTGGGGCAGCTGCAGGCTCTCAGGCTCACCCTTGGAGCAATACTGCCAGAGCCTTGTCATGTAGACATTGGGGAGAAATCAAGATATTTTAACAAACATATGGAGATTGTGAGAATAAAATTCGTGACTAGAACTGCTTCTATAACTCATGGAAGCAGTTCCAGTGAGTCTGCTTTCATGAGACAGGAAGATTTTCGTCCTAGGTGCTAATGTTACCATCTCTGTAATAGAAACTCAGACCCCTTACATATACTGTAAAAAATTTTATAATGATACCTAAAATATTTGTAACATCATCTCTGCATTCATGGACACATTCACCATACTCCCAATTTAAAACACTATAGTCCCTATTGCAAGGAGTTTAGGGGAGCAAAACATGAGGCAAAACAATGAGCGATGGAAGGACAGCTAGAAAAACAGGAATTTTCTCAAATATTTTAAAATTTATTTTTCCAAAGAACTCAACATCTTTGCTCTGTCATTGCATTGTTGCTTTATTTTTTTAAAGAAATGTCTCAAACTTGCAAATCTTTTCATTTCTAAGATTGTTTTAAGTTTTCTATAGTTTTAAGAAACTAATCTTGAGTACTTCAAGAATGACAAAACCAAATGTCCTTCTACTATCAAAAAATATCGACTTTAAAAGTGTGTGTTGTTGAAAAAAAATCTATTTAGAATAAAGAAGGATATATTTTCTGAAATGTAAAAGGATGAATGCTAAAATTAAAGAGTGAAAAAATTAATATTTAAAATGTAATTGTGTGGGTTTTTAGTGTAATGTTATATATTTTCCAAGAGTAAGAGCAATATAGTCAAAGCCCTAAATGAGAAAAGTACAGAAACTTCATTATGCCACCAGTTTCTCATATGCTTGGAATTCACTTCCTTTTCTTTGCATATTTGGTTTTGTTAATGAATGGTCTTATTTACCAAGACATTTAAGTACACATGCAACTTCAACATAGTGTGAATTAATTCCCTTTTTCTAGCTACTGTTCACAAGTTTCCCTAGGAATGTTTTTTTCATGCAAAATGTACAACTTTCTATGCAATATCAAAATCTGAACACATTTGATTTCCAATTTTCAGTTGAGAAGTAGGCTCAGGAAAAGTATAATAAACTTCTCCAAACATTAGACTTTTAATGTCTATGTTTGAAGAAGCAACAGAAGAGAAAGGCACCAATACTGAGGGAAAAACTTCCATTTTGATTAAGTCAGTCATACCTGAGACACAAATATATAAGAAAATATGGCTCTACTGTATCTTTTCTCCACTATGTTAAGTATATATCATTCTTATCTCAAGAAATTCTGCTCTGCTTTGAAGGACAGAATTACTCTGCTGTCATTTGAAAAAAAAAAACAGAAAGAAAAATTCTCTTTTGTAGTGCAAATCTAAGTTGAACCCTCTAAGTTTTAAACACTAAACAGCAAGACATGAAAAGCAAGAGAGATCCATTGCACAGACTGCTGGAAAGTGCATGAGCTTTACAATTTTTCTTTAATTAACACAGCATACGGGTATTGATTAGTGTACATGAAACATTGTGCTCTCTGTTGCATTTTTAAACCAATACTTTGAAAGCCCAAGTCGAAAGAGATCATAGTATGACTTCCTCTATGTGCTAATAAAACATATAATATAAAGTCAAAGCATAAAAATAATAGCTTGTTACAGAGCAGACCAATAGATTTCCTTTCATCAAGTAATATTTTAAGACCAGGAAAAGTATTTACTATTGAATGTATTTATTTTATATGTGCAGGAATTTTATATGCTTAAATACAGCAAACAGCTAAAACCACAGGTTTTTTCCTAGCATAACACTCAGAAATTACAAATATTAAAATGGTCAATTTATCTGTCTTATGGGAGAGAGAAAACGGCAAGCCTTAGCAACGCAGTGTAAGCAGAAAAAACTTGGCTTGTTGCCGAGGTCATGGGCTGTGCTATGTGAAACTAGAATAAGAAGAAGCACAGCATTTTAAAAGGCTAGTTGTGGCAGGCAAAGAGAAAGAAAACATTTTTGTTGTAACATTGTGGGATTAAATTCAAGGCAGCATACATTTCATTCAGATATAATTTTGTGATATTTTAAATGAGCATGTCAAGTGAAGTCTTCTTGGATTCCCTAACCTCTTTATTTAGCTTAAGTATTTTATTATTTTTTGGCCTCCATAAAAGATACAGGCATTATATTTCTTTTTTTTTCACATTTTAATTTTTTTTTGCACAAACTTTGTGTTAGAGCCAAATAATGAGGCTCTTAGTCAGAACTGTGTTTGGACAGTGACTGAGCGAATAGTCTATGGAAAGTTTTCTTGACAAGTATTCTCTTAGATTTCTGTGTTCAGTGCGAAAAGTTTGTCACAAAAGTAAAAGAAACAGCTTTCACAAGGCAGGACCTGCCAGTGTTTAACCTGACACCCCTCAGTGCTTTTGTTTTCGCTTCCCAGTTTTAGCAGCTTGACATATTGACGATAACTTGTTAGCTATTCTTTCATTGGCAGTTGGTTTTTAGACCACAATGGACACCAGTGCCTTTGTTGGAGCTAACACTCATCTCTCTCAGCTTAGCTCCTTGTACAAATGGCCTTACACTGACCACTTACACTCCATCACTTACCCTAAAAGAGAAATGTAGGCAATATTTATCATCATTACTTTTCCTAATCTGTACAAGTCAATATGTGATTTGCATTCAGCAGCCAACACTGAAGATAAGCAAAAATTAATGATGGGATTTTTTAAACTAGACCTTTAAACCCCAAAAGAGTCAGAATAATTAATAGCTTAATTAGAAAAATGCTGCTTTCTTGAATGGCTGAAAAGCTGAGCTTTCTGGAAAAGAGTCTGTTGGAGATAATGAGAACTTTCATTAATTTCAGCACTCAGAAATGATCACCACTCCAAAAGACAGAGCTTGGAAAACAAATCTAGAAAGAATCAGAACCTGTTTAAACAATTCAGAGTAATACTTGTACTAATATACTTTTTTAATTTAAGGAACTTAAGTAATTTTAAGGAAAAATTATTTTCTAACACAGGAGCAGCAGAAGTCATCAGCAGCACTTGCGTGCAGTAGTTGTTCTGTACCCTGCCTGAAGAGTTAACCTGAGTCCTTCCTCAGAGTGTTTCACTTAATTGATTGCATATCTTGCACATGACTAACTTATAACATACACAGAGGTTATAAAAATGAAGTAGATAAAAAAGCTTTCAGCCAAGTTGAGAGATTTGGAGGCTACAGCTTGGGTGTTTCAATACAGTTCAGATATCTGGTATGTTTAACATTACTGTACAATTAGCTTTACATGCATTCCCAGTATTTTTTTTTTGTGTTCCCTGATGAATAAAAAATTAATCCCAGATTTCTGCAGGACAGAATCATATTTTGGCTTGTACAGTTTGTTGCAGCACAAAGAATCACTGCAAATCCCACAGTCCCAGCACTACTAACAAACTGATAACCTGAACAGGGCCTCATTGTGTGACCACAAGCTGCAGAAGAAGCTAGACTTCATAAAGTCCCCCTACAATAATTCTACCACTGTGGCAGTTTGGGTGTTATTTCACAGTGCAGTTGTTTTTCATTTAAGAGGACAGATAAAATTAAGAAATGCAACTTCAGAATAATGAACTTCCATAAAGTCTGCAAGGAATACTGAGCCTGGCAACAAAGTCAACTGGGTTTAAAAAGTAAATATTCTGTAACCACACTGAGCTTGAGGGCTGAAATGGCCACATTATAACTTTTTAAATAATCAAGACATGAACGCACAGCTGATCAACTATGTGACAACACAGGCCATACACTGTTTTATCATACATGAGGACAAGAATGCCATCATTCCTAAACTGGAATAATGTGCCAGGGAGATGAGACACTACATTAGCTGTGTCAATTTTTAGACATGTTTTTACTCACATGTCTTAGTTCTAAAAACCATCATCTATTAATTTTCTTTCTTCGGTTTTCACATGTAGTCATTTCCTATTATTTAAGAATTTTGATTTGGTAGATTTGAAATCCCCATTCCCCTGTGCCACTGAGGGGAGGAGGCAGAGAATTAAAGGGTGAAGCGGAGCTCAGGAAGAAGGAAGGGGTGGGGTGAAGGTGTTTTAAGATTATTTCTCATTACCCTACTCCGATGTGATTGGCAATAAAGTAATTTTTTTCCTCCAGGTCAAGTCTGGTTTGCCTGTGACAGTAGCAGGTGACTGATCTCTCCTTGTCCTTATCTTGACCTACAAATTCTTTGCTGTACTTTCTTTGTCCTGTCCACTGAAGTGGTAGAGCAGCTTTGGTAGGTACCTGGAGCCCAGGGTCAACCCACCACACGAGTTTAGATGTGTTAAAATCTGTAATTTTGCTATTGCTGAAACATTTGAAAGTGTCTGGAAAAGCAATAAAACAAGTGTGGATTTCTACAATACCTTTACTAGTGCTTAAAATATTTTGTTAGGATACTCCAGCTAATCTTTAGCAGTAGAAGCAGTAGACACGTGCAAACGCATTCACGGCCCATGATTTGGCTGACAGACTGGAAAACACAGCCTGCTAAATGTTAAACCAGAAAATACAGTCAGCTGTCCCACCTGCCCTGCTAAACTACCAACAGGATAACGTGGTATTGCTCCAGCACTTTCCAGTGTTCCTACAGGCAATATTACCAGATTTTTATATGCCAACAGGCACAAAAAAAGCTCTTGTTACACTTTAAAGCAGAATCCCTAAACCTTCTCATGGTGCCAGAAACTTTAGGATCAACAGCAATTCCAATTTCTTTGTATTATTTTATAGGTATTTTTGAATTTTTTGAAATATCTGTAAGCTTTGCCTTCCCTGTTCTCTCTCACCCTTGACTCTATCACTGTGCCACAAAACAGGGATGAAATGTGCAGCTTTGGAACTCCTTCCATTTGCCTTTTTTTCCACTGATACATGATGAACCTTAAGTGGAAAACAAGTCTTTACAGAAAATACATTCTTCCTCTATACCATATATTACAATGTTTTCTTGATAATTGTAAAAAATTGGCAAATTTATTTATATCTTAGTACTAGACAGTAATAAAGTATTACTTAAATATTCACAAAATTAATTAATATCCAAGTTTAAAAATAATTGTGACAATGGAATTTTCTTTGGTTATCATATTCTTTTTCATAGCCACATTCCAGCACTATAATATGCCATGGCTATTAAGTGACACTACATCTACAGTTAACTTTTTTTGTTTGAACTGGAGTAACAATGAATGAATTTTTGAAAGCATGGTAGAGGAACAAAAAACTATATGTACAAAATATTTTTCAAAATGTTAAGATATCTAAGTTACATTCTAAGAATTTATTTTTAAAACTGAAAGATGTGTTAACAGGACTTATTAAAAGTAAAATTAACTTTAGTACAATCCCTTTGCAATGGTTACAGAAATCTGATGTGATCTAGTACCTTGTGCATTCTGCCATATTCAGTACAAGAATATGCTTCAGTGGTGAAATCACCTTAACACCAGCTTCTGTAATCTTCTGGCAATCAGCCACATGAATGTGCCTGATGTATGGGCAGCATTTACTCATCAACTTGAAGCTTAAATCAGTATTTAACTTGAAGCTTAAATCAGGTTATTCCCTGTTGAAATATTTAAGATGCAAGTTACACATGTGACATACATTAAGAGCATGATCCAAATACCCACTGAAATCAGCTGAAAGATTTATTTCAAATTATCTGAGTGAATGG
Source organism: Rhabdornis inornatus (assembly GCA_013397075.1). Taxonomy (NCBI): domain Eukaryota; kingdom Metazoa; phylum Chordata; class Aves; order Passeriformes; family Rhabdornithidae; genus Rhabdornis; species Rhabdornis inornatus. The sequence goes on along the minus strand of VWZS01001016.1, from coordinate 51,416 downwards.
TGAAAATACATAATCCTAATAACTTTTTTATCATTATACTAACCTTCAATGTTGACCTTCAAAAGTTTACATTCTGCAAGGGCATTAAAAATTGTGTTCAGAAAGTTTCGGAGAGTCAAGAAAGAAAACAGACATTACCTATTAGCCTTTGAAGAAAAAAAGTGAAATAAAACATTCATATGCTCATGCTGTCATGTGAAAAAAAAAGATGAGCAAATATTCTCCATATAATACCAAAAAGTTACAATTTCAAACAAATAGTTATAATCCATTTAACAGTATCTTCCAGAGAGTAAGTGGCACATAAACCACTGCAATTCTCCATATGGCTTTTTTGTTTGGGAACACAAGGAAAAGAAGGAAGTACCTGGAGACATGAAGTATGGCAGTATGGCAGTCGAGACAGTGATGTGGTTAACAATCACTTTTGCAAAAGCTTGGAAGTTCTTTTCTGATGGGCAAAATCAGTAGCAGAATGCAGTTCCCATATATTATAGTTGCTTTACCACAGAAAGAAATGAAATGGTCTCATTTATAAACTGGAAGACCATAATTAAAACATACCAATGAAAAAAGAAGACAACTAAAGTTTTCTGACAGTGACTGCAAGTGAGCAAGATTTATAAGCATAGTTAGACAATAGTTGTAAAAAAATCCTTTTGGTTAGAAGTTCTTCTCCTGAATTGATTCTTACTACTTTGAAGTCATTTGAGAGGATAACTCAGTTCCAACTTCATAAAGTTTCTGAAAAAGCAGTTTCTTTTCAGTTCCTAACTTAAATACATCTGTCTGTAAGAGTTAACATTTTGCTGATTAGCAAATCTTGAATCCAATTGCAGCATTGACAGCATTTCTGAAGACATCAGTTCAAATTTACACAAGAAATTAAATGTTTATGTCTTAGCAAGCCTGACAAAAACAGTACGGGGAATGCTTGAGATCTCAATGCTTTAACATCTTACCATAGGCACCTACATGCTCACTAAAACAAGAAATGTCATAATCTTGCTAAAAGAAAAATAGATCCATGAGGCATACATATTATTCTGAAATTTGAACAACATAGTGTAAAGGATCTGTTAAAAAATGTGTCCTCTAACCAAATAAGAGTCAGGTTCAACATTTTCTACAGCTGACACTATTTATGGAAGTGGCAGTGAATGTTACTGTCTCAGTATTCTACCTTTGTTTTCCCAACCTTATGATTTATTCACCTATGGTAGATGTTGACATTCAGTTTGAGGTAAGTTCTGAATGTAATAAAATAACTTCATTGTTTATTTCCAGATCCACAGTAAAAGGTGTGTAAAATTCAGAGGGGGTACAAGGAAAGGTCCTCTGCAGTGACAATAATATCGAGCTCTTCTACAGAATCCTTCGTACAGGACCACAACAACAACTCTGTGTACTCTAACAGTGTGATATTCAATGAAATTACAAATGGGCTGCTGGATCTGTCAATTCAGTTTATTCCTTCTATCACTCCAGAGAGACAATTCTTTAACTGCTTAAATTCAATAGATGTCAGTTCAGTCTTGGGCATACAAACTGTTTATTTCGACATATAAATGCTGTGTAAATGACAGTTTCTTTTTAGCTTCTACAGAAAACACAATGTGAACAATTCCTCCCCATGAAGTAGTCCTCCTGATATTTGCATGTAGAGATCTCACTGTTTTCCAGGGTTTTGAAGTTGTGTAATATAACAGTTGAGGGTTGAACTTGGGGATCTTAGAGGTCTTTTCCAACCTTAATGATTATATGATTCTATACTAACCCTGTGCAGCTCAGACAACAGCCCCAGGAATTCATTTGCAAAACATCCACAGAAAAACGTAGTCTGGCATGTCCTCCTGGGTACCAAATAAGACCTGTGGAGAGAAGAATCCAAAGAAGGAATCTTGTAATACAAATATAATGGGAGGGATTTTTGCTGTGCCCCACATCTCCAGCTGCTGCAGAAGCCTGATGTGCTTAGCTACCTTGCCTAAGGGGAGCAGCAGTGTAAGGCACAGGCTTTGCTTAGGGTAGAAATGTTGTCTGACAGTGGACACCACTAGCAGACAGGACATGGCCAAAGAAAAGCTAGCCAGAAACTGAGCAGCAGCTGATCACCCATCATACCTCAGTATGGCAACAATGCACCAGGAGATGCTCCCAGTTCTTGCACTTCTAGTCTCCAGCACTTGTAGCACATGACTGGTCCCCACTACTATTTATCAGTGGAAACTAGAATCAAGCCTGCTTTACTTCTATCTTACATTGAGCGAGGAGATTCACACCTTGGGTTTCTGGCTCTTATTTCTGAAAATTTTATGTTTGGATCCTTTTGCATGTGAGATATTTTTAATGGAGTATCCGACTTAAAGCTATAATCAAGGTGGACTGTCTTTTCTGGCATAATGCCTCATCTTTTATCTTATGCCCAGGTTGGCTTGCTCTTTATTTTCAGGCTGAAGTGGCCTTTTAAACAGATTCTTCGTCAATTGTTTTAAATGCTTTGATGTTAAATGTCTTTTCTTAGAGGACTATGGCACTCTTCACACATTTTCCCTTGTGCAGAGGGATGCCAGCCCTAGAGGGAAACTGGCTTAATGCCTGTCAAATATATTCTTACACTTAAAGTCTTTGTGCAGATCTCACAGACAGACAGATAGATAGACAGACAGACAATATGGTGTGGCTCATAACACACACTGGCACTTTTAGCACTGTGGATGTAATAATCTGGTGTGTTTTGAGTTCAGGACAAGTGTAGCATATTTGTTTTTCTACAGTGGGTCTGTAACGGCCTGCAAAATAACAGAATGAAAACCCTGTCATCAAAATAAATAGAGGAAATATTTTACTGGTAATGCATGGAGATATAAATCCCATCAAGTCCCATCCCTCTGACAGCTGGCTGTGTTCAAGGTGGGGTCTGATATGATGCAGCTGTGTTACCCTGGATCAGGCTTCTCCAGGAACAGCTATACTCCAAGACGCAGATGAAGAATGGAAAAGAGAGTCTTGTAAAGCTGCAGGGGAGGTGGCAGAGAGGGATTATAAAGAAAGAACCATCTTGTAACCACAAGGCAGTCAGAGCATGTAGAGCCTGTTGGTGTCCTCCAGGCTTTCACACCACATCCAACTGAGACATGTCTGTTGGAGAAAAGGACACTGTGACTTTGGGAATGTGGTTGATGTAGGCAACACATCAGTGAGGATCTGCAGATAGTACTGCAGACCTCACCATCAGCATGGATAGGCTGGATTTGGCCACCTCAAATGATTGCAAAACAACAAGGTGCAGTGGCAAAGGCAATCAATCCTCTTTTCTACTGGTAGTGATCAGCAGAAGATAAATGTCAGTAGGAAAGTTGTGTGCTGGTTCTCAGGATAGAATATGAAACTCAGTTGTCCAGATTCTAGTTGTGTACTCACTATTGGTATATGCAATGTGATATAATCCTATCTCATTTCCTCACCCCAAAACCTTCAGAATGCATGAAAGAGAATAGCTTAATGGTGAATATCACGCAAGCAGCTGCCCGAGGGATGTACTGTATAAATCTATACCTTCTGCTTTTGAAGAAGCACCAATTGCTTTAACATGGCATGACCAAGTTGTTCAAGCAGGAGTTTACCTAACTCTGCAACAGGCTTCGTGCTCATTGGCTCTCAAGCAGCACAACAGAAAAATATGCATCATGGGATCTCTGTATAGCAAAGAGCAACAAAGATCCCAAGACAGGTCTGAATCACCTCTGGAGACCTCTCCCACTCTCTAATTGCTATATAGATATATTAAGTTAATTTTCTAGGCACTATGTTATCTTAGATGCCTAAATTAAAGTGAAATTCTCATTCTCAAAAGGAGAGATTGTAGGTAGCAGGTTGTTGGGGGTTGAATTGTTCCCTTTTCTTTCTGTGGAATTTTCTCCATTTGTTATGCTAAGTATTTGTGGCTACACCTTAGTAGCAATAGTTTTTCCCTCGCAGGGGGTGGGNGCCTCTGATTTGCAACTATAATAATTAGAAGGGAGGGGGGTTGCATTCTCCATCTCAGAAAAAAGGGGTCCTTGCCTTTCTTTAGCAAATGCCTGTCTTTCAAACCAAGACACAGGTAATCAGACCAAACTCAGCAATCCTGACATAAATAGCATGCCTTTTTCTGGAATTCAGCAAGGATTGCATAATGTTAAATGCAGGCTAAAGGACTTTGAACCTCTATCTGGAAAACCACTGTTTGCTTAACATAGACATTTGATACCACAAATTGCAGAAATCCAGTGTTTTCCTCCATACAAGCCAAACCAAATTATATGGAAGTAGCTAATAATAATTCTCCTGCACAGATTGTTTCTAATTTCTTTTTCACTTGAACTGGTTTTTAACTTGAAACTGGATAATGTATCTCAGGCACCAGGCTGAGAAAGCTCCTGTGTGAAATATGCACTCAGGTAAGATTAAATAAAATTGATCAATATTTAGATCTTACTGCAATCATATGTATTTCTCTTATTTTCCTGTATTTCTAGAACAATAAAATCTTAAATTTCTTTTCTAAGGCCCCATGGATTCTCTATGAAACTTCAGGCACTCTCAAAGCTAAGGTCTAGAAATACGAAATTTCTTGCATATTTCAGTAAAAATTTTCTTTATCAACTCACTTGGAATTTCAGTGTGTTTAATAGATTGTCTCAAGAGTGTGCAGCTTGGCCTGAGAATCAATGTTAGGATACATATTGGGTTTAATACTGTATTCTTTGCCCCATATGAGTAAAATTCCACTTAAACCTCATCTTTCAAAGCAATTGGGAGGGAGACTATTTTGAAGGTTATTGAATCTTAGGTCCTACAAAATTCTGCAATACAGACTTTTCGTGCATGGCTCAGTAAAATCATTCCATAAATGTCTTATTTTTCTTGCATATACAGATGAGAAGTGAATGCAAAAATAAATTATAAATGTAAATAAAATTAGGTAAACAAGCAAAATATAATTCCTTGTCCGTAGGAGTTTTCAGTCTAATATGTAAATGACTGTCTTGGGTTTTATTCTTGATTGCATAATAGTATATACTATGATCTGAAATGAAAGTACAACAAAACAAACATGGAGCAAATCACAGCTAAAGATCCGTCCCCATAGATTTAGAAAATAATTGCAGAGAAATTATGAAATGCTTATAAGAATATCAAAGTTCATTTAATTCAATCTTTCTGTAGTTTCATATTCTGAAGAATAGGAACACACAGGTTTTTTATTTAGTTTGGCTTTTTTGCTACACATACACTACTTCACAATTCTGTCTTTCTCCCAGAACTGATTGGATTTGTGGAATCCAGCTGTCTTCAGCACAGAAGGGATTTTGAAGAAACACTCTTATGATTCCAGTATTGGCAATACACTGAGGATAGAAATTTGAAAATCAACATGCAGAATTGAGGAAGTACTCTCTGGGGCACTGGGACTATCAATTTTGTATCCTGTGTTTGTCAAGAATCATAAAATGAATCGTGACATCCTTTCAGATGTTTGGCACATTACATTGATGGCTTGACTCCACATGTTATTTTTCTTTTAATTTTCCACTGTCCTAAAAAAAGCACTTATATTAACATATTCCTGAATTAGCATTTTTCTAAAATAAATAACAGAGCATTTTTAACTTATAGTTTGTACTCAGGAAATGTAAACAATCATCTTCTTCAATAAATAAATAACAAACATAGCTCAGATTTGATCCCCAAGTAATGGCCCCTTTTTTGTTGCTTGATACGCCTAAAGAAGCCAGAATTTGCCAAAATGAGAATTCTCCCAATGAAGCTGAAGCAGGGGGAACACAGATGGTGAAAACTGGTGAAGTCTACACGTAGGTTTCTCTGACACCCCTGCAAAGCAGATGTCAAGAAATGAAAGGAACAAATTTATTTTTCCCAGTGGCTTGCAGTCTCTTATCCAGCTGTTGTAACCTACAGCAAGTGACAGACTGCTGTAACATATTTTGGGCATGGCATGCAATAATTTATACCCTCATTCTTTCCAGTTTTGTGTCTAATAGCAGAAAATTTTCCACCAATACTGTTCAGCTTCAGAAGCAGAACAAAGAGATCTCATGATTTCTAGGTGGGGGTCTGGGAATGTCAGTGGTATAACAGGGTTCCTTTTGAACAAGACACAAGAGAATCTATATTTTTATGGAAATATGTTGAAGCTAATTAGCAAAAATATTTACTGCCTGTGCCATATGGATAAATTCTTAATTACCATGACTTTATGCAAAAGCCCCCATCCCAACAATTTATCCACTATTATTACCATGAATGAACAATAGTCAAAGAATAGATTGCCTTGTTTTGTAACAATGGACTAGAAAACGTCTGCTTAATTCTCACTTTTCTGCCTGTGTTTTAATGAGCTAATTAAATGCCTTCGTCCTTAAGTTGCTACTTACACAATCCTTAACATAATCACACATTTTACAGATGGGCTTTCTAAATAAACATTCAAATCCTACAGAAATAATGGCAATAGAACAACTCATATAAAAAGACCTGTAATGTTAAAATGAAAGAAAAAACCAAGAAACATGAAAAAAACCCATGAAAAATACACATTCTATAGAGTATTTTAACCATAATTTCAATGTTAATAGTATAACTCCTCTATAGTTTTCCAACTAATTCTGAAATGTTAGCCTTACAAAATTTCCCTTTGGTTTAGTTCATCCAATGAGGGGGAAAAAATCTTTTTAAAATCCTTTATCCAACTGTGATGCAATTTGATGTTTTTGTTTTGTTTTTTTTTTTGTTTTAACTGTTCACTTAAGTACTTGGTCATAATCATTAAGCACTGTTCCAGAATCCAAAAATGAAGAAAGCTGTGGAATTCCTTTCAGGGCTCTCAAAGACACTGGCAAGCAAACCCACTGTCCTCTGGTAGGGGGGGATTGTGGTTTTTCCTTTTGAATGATGATCACTTCTCCCTGACTACTATTAGATCATGCTTTCTAGAGGCAGATCCCTACAGCTCATGATGACACTTCTAAGCAAGCAGGAATGATGCTTTCGGAAAACAGAACCAATTACTGGCATTTTGAAAAAGTTACTCAGAGGTAGGTAGTTCTTAACTTTCCTCTAACCTCAGCTCTCATTTCAAATTTCACACTGTCACTGTACAACAATCACAGCATGATTCTCATGAACAAGAAACAGTAAAGAGCAATCAGAACAGGACTTGCCCCATCTGCCCCATCCTTTGTTCTGAAAAGGTTTTGTTAGATGGAAAGTTAAACTGTTATATTCCTCAGACTCCCTCTCTATCACTTCACATGTATTTTGTTATATTCTCAGTGTATAAAGAAATTTATGTGTGAGTCTTTACTTAAACATTAGGAGACTTTAATTGTCTTGCAATTTGGCATTTCATATTGCTTTTGGAATATGTTTCAAGATACAGTATATTTTTAAAAGTTTCTAAAATAGTACTGCATTCTAAAACTTTGGTTTTCTTTACAAGTTTAGTAGGATACTAAAATAATCCAAAACATAACTATTTTTAGATTGCAGTTATATATACCACTTCAATTTATATATTAAACCAATGTAAAACTGCACCAGAAGTTCGTTTTTAAATTAACTTCCTTCTCAGGAAATCAACTGTAAATTTGTATATTTTTCCAGCACAGAGTGGCTTTTATTTTTTTGATATCTTAGTAAAAATTCCATTTTAAAGCTCCAGATAAAAACCCCCAACTAATCATGACATACAATTAGTCTATTTATGGCTACAAAAAGCAAGCCTTGTTCTCATTATGCAGTAAGTACTAGCTGTTTATAGATCTGACAGTTTGCTGGAAGTGATCCAAACCTATAGTGCTATTATTCCTTAGTAAAACTTAAACAGCTGTAGTCATGTAATTCAAAACCCTGGAAGGCTGCTGCAGTGCTTGCTCAACCTCAGTATACCATGAATGCAGGATGCTGCCAGTCATATAAAGGATCCTCTGCTTCACATTATGAAAGAAAGACGTGAACTACAAACCTGAATGAAACCTGGAATTTCCAAACAGATGATCTTGTGACAGCCTTTTCAAGAGTCCAGGTATGGTAAACCTTTGTCTGTGAATTTTCTGCAGTGAGCTAAACTCATTTACTGTAAATTGGGGAAGCTTTGCAAAAAAACCTACAAAAAATACAGCAGTTTGCTACAAGGGCATGATACAGAATCAAAAGAACATAAAATGCTATAGATAAAGTTTTCTGAAAATTACTGTAAAAAAAATATGTTCAATACGAAACAGAATTATCTACTTGCTGAAGTTTGAAAGCCCCTTTCTTCTGATGCATTTTTTCCTCTGTTCTTGTATTGCAAATTAGTGGGGAATAGCACTATTATGCAAGATATTTCACCATATGAAACCAGTAACATTGTAAAGTTATCTTAAGTAACTGCAAAAGCATACTTTCTAAACTAATTGTAACTTCTTTGTGCATACTTTGCAAGTACAACTTTTCAGTGTAAGTTTGTTGGACTGCTTTTGCCATTGATTTTGCAAGCAGTGCCTGCTGGAAATGAAAACCAGATCTCTATCAAAAGACATTAAAAGCAGAAATGTGTAATTTAAACTTCTCAAGTAATATAATTATTTAGAAGAGTACTATTGAATCTGAAAAATTGAAAGAGGTACAAAAGTGAGTCATGTAATTTTAGGTTTTGATCAGTTCTTTTGGAAAACATTTCTTTATACTAAACATTAGTTAAGAGAAAGCAAATTGTGTAAGTGGAAAATGTTAATCAACAGCACTCCATAAAATCAAGAATCTATACTCTGAAATTACCTCAATTTTCATCTGCAGGTTTATATCATACTGAAAATTATTCATTTGACTGAACTACATTTCTAACTGGAATAAATAACAAGCACCACAAATGAAAGCACACAGAAAATCAAAACCTAGAATTAGGATCTTCTGCTCTGGTAGACATTTAATCATAGTCATGCAGTTCTGCAAGTCAGCAAAATTAGGCATTTTGAAGAAGATGGGAACTCCCACTGTGGAGCTGACTGCTTAAGGAGTGGCATACTGACTTTTGGAACTGACTTTATGCTTTCAATATAGAGTCAAGAAACATGCTGAACACAAATGCAAAGAGATAGGAAATGTAAAAAGAATGCTGTTGTAAAAAAAATATTTCAAAAGTATTAAGAAATTAAATATAAGATTATATTTAATGAAAAAACCCCACAATGTGCAGTAGAATCAGATATTAGAATATAAAGGCATGTGTTATTTGTGGTGCTTTTTAATGGAAATGTTTAATTAATATTAAGTACAGAAGTAAAAGTATCCTTCTTCGTAGAAGCCTGAGCTATTTTGCATTTTAGTGTGATATCCCACAGAAATGAGTGGGGAAAAAAAAAAACTTGGAGAAATATACTTCCAAACATATCTAATAAAATAGATAATAAATTAAGAGTCTGGGGTAAATACTCTGGTAGCTCTGAGTATTTTTAATGTATATGTTGCTGCAAGGCTGCACAATTTAAGATACAGGTGAGCCTTTCTCACTGCATTTCAAAGACTGTGATCAAAACCTCACAATAATTTTGAAGATATGCTGATTTCCTTTATTGGTCACATGACCAATTTTTAATGATCTGGGACTTTTAACACATGCCTTCTTTTTCCATTTTTAAAGTGACATCTTCCTTAAAACTCAAGGAGCACACAGACTACCAAAAATCCTTGTTTTGTGCTACAGCTAAATTCTGCAGGAATTCTGTCATACTGATTTTTCAATCAATTTTGACATTTGCAATCTCAGGATCATTGTTTTAGAGCAATCTGACAAACTCACCTTCTGACATTTATTCCTGATGTTCATGAATAAATGTTCATGTCTACCATATGTGACAGAAGTTTTCAGAGGGAAATTTTAACTGATTATCTCTGTTGTGCCATATGGACACTAAAATGTTAGTATGGAATTATATGAGAGAATAAAAAATGACTCCTACACTTCACTAACTCCTTGTTCCAATAAAGGATGTCTGATAAACCACAGCAAGCTTCAGATGCAGTATTATGAAATGCAATACTGCCACCTTGCACTTTGTCTTAGTTACCATAGTACACAGGGCCTGTGGTGAGCTAATGCTTTTGGGATTGCCATGTGAAATGTTCATGAAATCTGTCTGCTATCATATTCCTCACAGGACAGCAGCTTTTTGTACATCCTCGTAATCTCAGAAACAATGAGCTTTTTTTTTTTTTGTCTAAACATTGTCAATACAGAGTGTAACCTTATGGTTTTAATTCAGAAGCATCATGTGCTGGGAAAGCACCATGACTGGGAAAATTTCATATTAACAAGGTACAAGGTAGCTGCAAAAGGTCATTTGTCAGTGGAGAATTTTTCTCTATTTACACATCAAAAAATAATGTTCCAAACTTCAGCAAAAGTATATGGAAATCTAAAAAGACAAAATATCAGCCAACATGTAAAAAACACAGATTATAATAAAAGTAATACTGATGAGATGAGTGGTAGCATTGGAGATACTAATGCAAAACTTTGCCAAAACAAATGTTAGTTATACGAGGATATGGCATTTCAGACTAAGAAAAACAAAAGCCAAAATGTATTATGTAAATGCCAAAGAAAAATATGTTTCTGAACTTCATGGGGATGTTGTTGAAAGACATACATTTCTTTTTCCTCATAGGAAAGAGAAACAGTGTACAGCTATTCTTCAAATCCATACACATATTTGTGATGGCTGCTGTTGTGAACAGCTCACCTCATTTCTTCCATGGCAGCTTTCAATCCAGCAATTCTACCCAGCAGACAGACTTTGAGTCTCTAGGGATACCTCTGAAACAGGAATGGCAGACTTTTCTAGGACTCTAAATTGCCTGCCTTCAGCTCACTGATCTTCCAAATACCAGTGTGGAATAAATCTTTCTCTTGCAGTTGTCACACAAGGCCTTGGCTCACACAATGCACCTATCCACAATAATCTCTTTCAAAAATAAATCTTTAAAAACATATCTAACTTCCAAACTTCTTGCATCATCATGAGGAACTGGATATGCACAAGAAATTTGGGGATAGTATTTACTTTTAAAAGTTTCTGTGAAACTCTGCAATGCATAAGGGAATCTAGTATATATTTTTAGATATACCAAAAAGATAATAGAACTGCTATCTAAATAAATGTATGGGGCATTTATTTCACTTTTTACAGCAGACAGAATCCTACAAATCACTCAAAAAAAGAGTATTTCTATTACACATACCTCTAAATTTCCTGCAAGATTAAAACAAACACACTTTCATATTTCTCTGTAATTTTACCTTGTCAATAGTCATAGAATTCCATTAGTACTATCTCTGTACAACAGATTTAAATAGATGTAAGCAGTCTGAATAATTAAAAAAAAACAAACAACCCAGAAGTATATTAAAAATATATTTGTGTGTAATAAGGGAAAAAAATTGAGTAAGTATCTTTAAATCATCATAATAATTTCTGTACATCTCAGCCATTTTCTTTGGAAAAGCCTCAAAGTAGAATACTGAGAGATGTGATGCTACTGTTACCAAGTTGAAGTGTGGCAGGTTTATCATTTTGAAGGATACCAACACTATACAGTCCTACAGAGCACAAGGGACTTATCACATGATTGAAGGTTAGCACATGTTAACACATTTTGCTAAACCAAGATTACTGTTAGCCAATCCTGGTATCTAAAACCATTGGTGAATTTTCTCCACGAACTCTGGTATATTTCTCTAACCAGTAATATTATTTAATAAAATATAACTTACACAATGCTTCCTGTTTAGTTCTACCTTCTAGGTGGAACATTAAACTTGAGTAATTATAAAGCTTCTGTATTTTATTGACCTACAGAACAAGTACCTTATATTGTTCCTTTCTTATATAATGGGAACAAATCTTCTAGTATGATAAATGTTTCACAATAAATGTTAATACAATACAAAGGCATGTACATGAAAACGTAATAGTTGAGCCTGTATCTTTTTCCATGTTGTGATCACCTTTTCTCTATTTCAGTTATCAGGCAAAAGGACCATCCAGATAACTGGAAATTCAATACCAACCAATCTTAAAGAGAAAAGTTTATGCTATTGAAATATATTTCTGCAACAAAGGATTTGAGAGAGGAGATATATCAGTAAAACCAGGTATGTAGATTGAAGATAACCATAACCTTGAAAGGAGTGAAGGCACAGGGAGTAGTGAGAAAGCTGGGGGGAATAGTGATAAGGAAAATCTCTGAAACCTTCCATGCAAAAGCAGCACAAAGGGGTCTATCTCAAGTGTCTGAATACAAACATTGGTAGCTTGGGAATCCACCAGCAGCGACCAAAGTCCATGCACAGGTACAGAGCTGCGATTTCACTGGGACTCCAGAGATGCAGAGAGATAGCACATGCAACTGAAGGGGTGCGATAAAAAGTTCCAGAATATCTAGGAATGACAGCCCAGGAAGGTGAGGATGGGCTGCACTCTATGCAAAATCATGCCTGAATGCATGCAGCTTTGCCTTGAAATGGGTGACAAGTCAATCAAGAGTTGATTTGTAATGATTAGAAGCTAGACCTATGAGGATTACATTGTGATAGGGATCTGCTGCAGACTGCTTGATCTGTTTGATCAAGAGATGGTGGATGAAACCTTTGGGCAGCTGAAGGAAGCCTTACTCTTGCCTATCCTGGTTACTCATGAGAGATTTAGCCACTTGTATCTGCTCATATCAGAAAATATGGCTGGGCATGAACAGCCCAGGAGACTTCTAGAGTATGTTGAAGACAATTTCTTGATCCAGCTAACTGACAAGTGGTCTAGGGAATGTGTAACAGGTGAAGGAATGTGAAGTTGAGTGAATGTCAGCCTGAATGAGCTTGAATGGCTTTGGTTACTGCAGCCATGAAAACGAGAAAATGAGAAGTCAAATTCCAGACAGAAGAAAATTGGACAAACTGTAGAAGAAAAAGCCCTGAACTTGTTAGCAGATTTTGGCTCATTTAGGGATCTGTTTAACAGGATCTCATGGTAGCAGCCCTGGAGGACAAAGTGGCCCAGGAGAACTGGTTAATCTTCAAGGACAAGCTACTCCATTACTTTTTAGCCTCGGTTTTTACAGCTAAGGCTTGTGTGAAGGCTTTCCAGGTGCCTGGCTTGAGCCTGTGAGCAGAGTCTGTGAGAGTGAAACAATACCCACTGCAGAAGAAGTTAATGTCAGGGAGCACCTGAGGAAATGGGATGAGACAGGGTGCATCCAAGAGGAAGAAAGCTGTCTCTTGTCATTGAGAGGCCTCGCTCATTTCTGAAAGGTCATGACAGTCAGAGGAAATTCCTAATGACTGGAAGATAGGAAATGTCACATCCATTTGCAGAAAATGGAAGAAGATCCAAGGAACTGCAGGCCAGTCAGCTCCACTTGAGTCCCTGGGAAGGTTATGTAGCAAATCCTCCGTGAAGTCCTGTTCAAGCCCATGAAGGATGAAAAAGTGACAGGGAACAGCCAGCATCAATCTATCAAGGGCAAAGCATTCCTCACTAATTTGATAGTTTTCTATGATGAAATTACTAGATCTCTTGATAAAGGGAGAAAAGCAGCCCTTACATCACTAACTTGACTAACCTAAACCATTTTTGTCTGAAGTTCTTAAGCCGTATTTTACCTATGGTAATTTTCAAAAGCTTGTGTGTAAATATTGGTGTTTCTGGGCTAGAACACTGGATGTACACTTCACTGAAAAGTGACTACAAATAATACAAAATTATTTTTTATATACTTGACACTAGAAATGGCCTATAAATGGATGAATATATTAAGAAACAGAATTTCTGAACAAAATATTAATGTTATTCTTAGATTGATTTGTTATAAGAAAATTTTGCATAAAGCACTGCCTTTTATAAGAAATTATTAATTAAAGCAAAGTCAAACATTGTTTTTCCATCAAGGAAGAGCAATGAAAAAAAATAAAGAAAATTAATGGAAGCAAGATAAAATTAAAAATGCCAAACTGAGAAAAAAATGGACAAATACACAATGGTGATTGCATTCTTAGACACCTTTCAAATTAAAGCTCTTAAAAATATCAAGAAATTTAGTGACACATTTTTAGAACCCAACTGGCTACTGAAAAAATAAAGGAAGATGTAAACAATACAGAAATAAAATGTATTGTTGTTAATAACTCCAAGCTTACAATAACAACAAAACCCTCCTCCCAGACTGGTGAAGTTTTGAAGCCTATTTATCAAAATTAATTGAGATTGAATATATCATTTTGTCCTGGTACTGTAGAAACCAATGAGAACTTGACTGATTCTCTCTGAATCCTACTAAACTCCATTTTCAAAATACCTAAGAACACAGGTCTCTACTTTTTATCTCTACGGAAGATGTGTAACCCAAATAGCAATAGCACTTGAAAAAAATCTTTCTTTTTGGTATAAATTAGAATTTGTAGAAAGAGTTTGTAGTTCTTATATTTAATCCCTGGCATCCACAGATATGTAAGCCTTGCAAATTTTTAAATTCACCTAAAAAACCCAAAACTAAACCAAACCAAAACAAAAAACAACCAAAAAAACCCCCCCAAAACCCAAACCCCAAAAAACACAAACAACCAAGCCAAAAAACTATCATATTACAGGTGAACAGGTCAAATTCTCAGTATGACATAAATGTAAGAATCCTCATACCAGATTCAATCTATCTGGGCCATTATCCTGAACCATGGTCACAGCAGGTTACTGACATGAAAGCACAAAACCCAAAAATTGGGGTAAACAATCCTGAGAAAATGACTTGAAAACAAGCCCACCCTTGAGCTCTAACTAAAACTGGGAGTCTGACGGGCACTGGATGGCTTTCCCTGGTCTGGCTCTGTATGTGTTCCAGTTGTTCAGCACCCAGGAAGTCGGGAAAGACCTGCTTCAAAGCCCTAGTTTGAGCTCATCTTCCAAGATTAACTTAAATACACAAAGGTCCAGCCTGATGCTGTTTCCCTGAACACATGAGAATCTCCTAACAAAGATCAGTGAGAAATTGGTCCACATAGTTTCCCATGTTTAACCATAATGAAAAACAGTAGACCAGTTAGTAAAAATTAACAAACAAACAAAGAGAGATGGGATATTAAATCTTAAAAAAACTTGTGAAGTTCCAAGTAGTGTGATGATTGAGTACTTGACTGCATATTATATGCAATCCTCCATGGAAATGCCCATTTCATCTGTTCTAATGTTTTACTTTTCTTCCAACACAGGGATCCCACATACCCCAGCTGTGCCTCCTCAGATCTGTACAACACTGATTTGGACTACCCAAAAATTTCAACTGTTCCAGCTGTCACAGAAAAGAACTGGGGTCAGCTGAATGTCAGGATGCAAGTAGTAACTATTATATTACTACTTCTTCTTTGTAATACATCTGACTGTAGGAGGACAAGGAATAGGAGTTTGAGAAACAATGAAAGGGAAAACATCTTAAGGAGAGCATCTAGCACTGTTAAGCGCAATGCCCAAGGCCTAACATGTGATATTTACACTTATCTTCACGAGAAATACTTAGATTGTCAGGAAAGAAAGTTGGTTTTTGTGGCACCTGATTGGCCAGAGGATATAAAACACATGCTGTTAGCAAGAAACAGGATTCGTAAATTGAAGAATAATATGTTTTCCAAATATAAAGTACTGAAAAGTCTGGATTTACAACAGAATGACATATCAAAAATTGAGAGTGAGGCTTTTTATGGTTTGGATAAACTTACCACACTCTTACTTCAGCATAACCAAATTAAGATTTTATCTGAGGAGATTTTTATTTATACGCCCAATCTAAACTACCTACGTCTCTATGACAATCCCTGGCACTGCAGCTGTGAACTAGAAACTCTTGTTACAATGCTACAGGTTCCAACAAACAGGAATTTGGGAAATTATGCCAAATGTGTGCACCCAGTAGAACTGAAAAATCAAAAGCTAAAGCAGATAAAAGCTGATCAGCTATGTAGTGAAGCGGACAGGCAGGATCCCAAAAACATAAAACGAGAGAAGCCTGAACCTGTCAAATCAGAATTTGATTCCTCTTTGTGCCACATGTATGTGTTTCCCGTGACAACTCTGAACTGCAAAAGAAAAGGTTTGTATCTGTCCTTGTAACTGAATTAATGATTTTAATATTCTATTTATTTAATCCTTTCTACAATTATTCACACATTATTCACTGCAAATGAACTTAGTACTAGTACTTGCTTTACTTAAACTGAAATTGTTTATTATTTTTCTCTTGTAACTACCAGCAATAAGTAGGAATTCTTCCTGCATTTTACCTCCACTCTGCAGCCCAAATTCAACAGATATTCCTTAGCACTGTAATGCAAGTATCTAACAGAAATCAACAGGAATAAAACTAAGCATATTACTTAACTTACTAGTCTGATTGTACAACTGTAAACATACTAATCAGTCAAATTACAGCTGTGCTGAAACAGTTGAATTGATACAGAAAAGCACACTTTTCTTCCTTCCATTGTATAAACACAAAGATAGCAATAACTTTGACAGAAGTGAGCTGTGAAGCAGGACTGGAGCAGCCAGCTGCATTTTCAATGCCCAGAGGAATCTGATTGCCAAGCAAAGGCTTTGCATCCTCACATTTGCTGCACAAGATTTCTTCTACTAAGGGAAGAAATTGTATGTTTTTGTTCATGAAGAAATACCTCCTCTATGTTCTTCCCCCCAGCACCCAGCAAACAATTCAAAGTTGAAGGGACTTTAAGAAATGTTTTTCAGACACTTGGATCTATTCCAACTCTAAATCTTTCTCAGGCCCCTAAGAGCCACAGTTAAGCCCTAAGGGTAAACCAGATGGGGTCTATATCAACATGAAAATGCACATTTATTTGTCCTTTATATTTCCCATATTTTATCCCATGAAAAACAAAGCAAACAAAAAAACAATTCAGAGGAGAATCATTCTTTAACATAACAATTCTAAAATAAGGAGCACTTCTTGAATCAGTTGATATTGTGAGACCTTTTTCCCAATTTTAGCAGAGCTTAGCCTGCATGTTTTGTTCAGCTGAACTTCTATTTGCTTTAAGAGTAACTTGATTTTATGTAAAAACCTCAGCGTGCTCTTACTCTTGCTCCTTTATGCCAGAGAAAAGCTCAGAATTCAGTATAAGGAGATAATACCTAAATATCAAGGATTAATGATTTCAGTATTTGATTACATGGTTTATCTACTATGTATGTCATAAAAATGGTCTGTGTTCTCTACATTTTTTTACCCTGTTTTCTACATTTTGTCCCTCTGGCTCAATTTTCTCTTTCTTTTACCATTCAGCTACTAAATCTTTTTATTAATGATTTATGCTGGTTTTTTTTTTAATATTCACCTATCTTATCTTTCCTTGTAGATAGGATCTTAATTATTAGATAATAGATTCTGATCTTAATTATCCTTCATAGGATCTTAATTATATCACTATTATTATTCTTCAGTAAACTGTTATTGAACAAAACCCAAGCATAAATGATAATCCTAATATAAGCAAAGACTGACTTTACAGCTCTCCCCACTTAGTGGTATCAAAGAGATGAGCTGAATACACAAATATACCCAAAAACATCTTGGGAAAAGAATTTCATTTTTCTTCTCTAAGTTCATAGAAACATCCAATGTGGTCTGATCTTCATGGGAGTTTCAAAGGAGTTTATGGTATTTGAAAACACGGTTTATTGTCTTTAATATTAATAATGGTGCAATAAAGTTATTTCAACCTCTACGCGAGGGTACTAGAAGGTACAGAGACTCCCTCCTTCAGGTCAAGGACTAAGTATATCAATCCAGAACTTCCTGCATGGCTAGCATGGACACATTGAGTATGTTTCAATACTTTTTTGGAAGTACCAGATCTACTGTGCATATGCTTGACAGCTGGATGCAGATATCCCATGGATATTTGGTATTTCTGAACATATGGTAATCTTCGATTAAAGCATTGTACTTGCTGTCTTTGTATATGAATATTGTACAGTAGATGCACAATTTCAGTGGAATTTTCATCACAAATAGGTGTGTAATGCACACAAAATCCAGAGAAAACACAAACGTTTCTCCAAATCTGTGTGGATAAAAATTCAGAATAGAAAAAAAAGTGCATCAGTTGCCAAATCAGTAAGATTACATGAAAATCTGCAATCCATTATTCCTTTACAGTGGAGGGAGTGGAATGACAAGCACTCGCTCTACCACTACTTAGTATGTCTAAAGAGGTATGACAGTAGGTCAGAACTTTCAGTTAATGTCAGAAGGCTCATGAAAGAAACATCTTGAAAATACATTTATCCATGTGTATGTTCTCTCTTTTTTTTTCAATAATTTACTTATATCTCATCAGACCAGTGATATGCCAAACCTTGTGGTACTCCAGAATGAAATACTCTATGCCCTTGATTCTGTTTTACACAAAACAAAACAAAAAACAAAACAAAACAAAACAAAAAAGCAAAAAAAACCCACAAAACAAACAAACAAACAAAAAAAACCCCAAAAACAACAAAAAAACCACGTTTGTTTGCATTTCTGCAAAGAACTTGTATTTTCAAGGTCAGTTGGAAAAAAAAAACCTGCTTTCTCGTACTGCCAAACTCTCCAAATCTCTACATTCAAGCATTGTTTGCATTCATTTGGTGATAAACAGGCCCTGAAACTTTGACATCTGCAGAAGCAGGAAGAAATCCAACCACAGCAGGCTGGAGTAGTTATAATATCTATGTATTTATAAAACCAAAGCTCTGCTCATAATCAGATATAAGGCAGGAAGACTCTGGTATGTTGCTTTAGTCTCAAAAATACCTGATTCATTAGATATGTTCAGAACTTCAGAAGTACAGTGACCACACAGATTCCAGCATAGATCCAGAAACTACTTGCTTTCATTCAAAGATGGTCAAATAAGAGACACGGCATTTTCTTGTTATGACAGCGCAGGATTAGAACGCTCATTGAGCAAATATAATAATCCTGGAGATTAGGTTTGTTAACATTACCCTGAGAGGGTTCAAACCACTGTCTGCACTTCTCAAGCATGGGCACTTTCTACTGGAGTAGGAGCTGTTCTTTCTGGGGCTCTTTTGCAAGGAACACTGCAAGGATATTGACACCGATGACTGAGAGGTCCTCGGCTACTTTGGAAATGCCAATGATAGAAGTAGGAGAGACAAGCAGACAGAATGCCACTCTGCTGCCTGGATGTGTTTTTATATAGTTACTCTGGTTTCTTTTCTTTAAGCAATCAAGCCCTTCACACACATTTTTAATATTAATATAGTATCTTCACTACTTACCTTATTCCTATGTGAATGGTCTAGTTCTACTAAAATAAAAATATAAACCACAGAGGTTTTACTATAAGCACTAATGAAGAGAACAATTTTCACATGAAATGTAAAGGTACAAGTAAAGAAAGAATGAAATTCAGAAGCTGAAAAAATATGGTGGCACTGGTTGAGGGGGAAAAAGGGGAAGAAAACAAGGAACAATGTTAGACTGACAATACTCTGTTGGCATGCAAGTGTGATACCTTAGCAGTAAGAATAATCTAAAGCTGATACAAGTTATATCTTTTTCATTTTTTAAGATTTAAAGAAAGTTCCAGGTAACATACCTCCAGATATAGCTAAACTTGATTTGTCCAACAACAAAATTAAACAGCTACGAGCCAAGGAGTTCGAAGATGTCAGTGAACTGAAGATATTAAATCTAAACAGTAATGGAATAGCATACATTGATCCTGGTAAGAATAATTTTAAATACTCATTAAAAATGATTTCTCTTTTATTAAATACCATCTCTATCAGATATAAACTGGGGGGGTGGGGGAGGGAAGGATTTAGAAATCTAGAAGTTGGTGAAAATTTTACCTTTTGTAGATTTTACCTTTCAGTTCATAGAGTAATGCTTTGCACTGAAATATATTCATCATGAAAATCAGTTCAGTTGCCCTTTCTTAACACTAAACTTACTAAGTGCAAAAGGTAATTCTGGAACCTGAAGGCTAACAGTTTTTCAAAATGCTAAGTAGTTGAACGATTTTTAAAATATCTTTGCCATCTCTAAAAAAACATGTCATATAAGGAGGCTACTTTTCAATTATATTGTACAATAAAATAACAGACAAACCTAAAGGATTTAAACTCTTTTTGGTTAAAAATCACTATATATAATTGCTTTTAAGTTATATTTTATTAGAACTCAAGTGCCCTTATTGGCAATTTGCTTATAGCAAGATATGATTTTTTTTTTTCTAAGTTAACTTCATAAGGTACCAATAACTTTTTCTATTGATTAGCTGCTTTTTCAGGCCTCAATAACTTAGAGGAGCTGGATCTATCAAACAACAGCTTGCAGAATTTTGAATATGGAGTACTGGAAGATCTTTACTTTCTGAAAATACTGTGGCTGAGAGAGAATCCTTGGAGATGTGATTACAACATACATTATCTTTTCTACTGGCTGAAGCATCACTACAATGTTCACTACAATGGCCTAGAATGCAAAATGCCTGAGGAATACAAAGGATGGTCTGTTGGAAAATATGTTCGAAGTTATTATGAGGAATGCCCAAAAGACAAGTTTCCCATTTATCCAGAAACCTTTGATCTGGACAAAGATGATGAGGAATGGGAACGACACAAAGAGCAAACAGTTCAGACAGTAAAGAAGCATGGTGTAATTGTCACCGTGATAGGCTAATAAGGGAACCCTTTCCCTTAGTAGAGTTAAATATTTGATGCTTTGAAAAAGAAAAACATGCTGTTTACATTTGTTCTAAGTATTCTGTTGGTTTGTAGGACTATCTGCCAACAAAGATGTCTCTTTACTGCACGTAATAACTACAGAATGACATTAGTTCAACAGCATCCTTCATCTAGCAATTGTTTTTGAAAGTTTGTTCTGGACAGTCCTGTGAAATATTTTGGCAAATATTTGAAACTATACAGAGAGATAAATGTACATAATATGGTGGGGAGAAGCTGTCTTATGTATGAACACAGTTTATGTGTACACACAGAAATAGCTGCAGGATTGTGACCAAGACACATTTTTCTTGAATGTATTGACAGTTCTTTGTATCTATCAGTTTCCTGAAATATTCCCAGAAAATATTTCCAAGTTTTTATATCAATTTCCTGTTGTTTTATTGTAGACCAAAAAAAAAAAATCAAACTTAAGACTAACCTTAAATACAAGTCTAGAAAAAGAGGAATGGCAGTTATCATACTAATCAGGATTCACAGAAGGTGGGTTCAACTTGCTGATTTACCAGTGTTCCTCCTCAGTCTTGAAGAAATAACTCAGCCTCTGCCTTTTGCATACCTGAGCTGCCTTAAAATGATAAGCAGCCAAGACATGGTTGGTTCCTAAGATCCACGTCCACATTCTCATAATTGCCTTGTTTGGTTTTTGAGGCAGGCAGAGCTGAAATCTTTCTGGAAAGAATTTTAAGTTGTTGTATCAGTTTGACACAGATTACATGCCATCACTTCTAGATGATGAGGATCACATGAGGGATGCTGTGGTCTGCATCCATAACACTGGTGCCTACCCAAACTGAAGGTAAGTATGCTTTTGGGAGCTCAGAATTGTAGGACATTATCTAAGTTCAGTCTTCTCTCAGCTCGCTTGTAAAATGCACATTACAGCACCTCCTTGTCAAACAACTATGTATGTGAATATTGATTAAAACCTGTGATCATTCCAATACTACAGTAAGAGGGCAGTACAAACGCCTCAGCTAAGTAGATGATATCTATTCTAAAGAAAAAATTCTTTGATACATAATCTAACTAGATCACTAAGAAATGCATAAGTGCAGAGGAGAAATTCAGGGCCAAAAGTTTAAATTTCTCTTGACTATCATGGAAGAAGTTCTGGGAGACTCCAGGGAGAAAGTTTGCTCCTTTAAAGATCTGGAGACAATTATGGTGTTTGTGTATTCCTCTGGTGCTTTAACCAAGTCCCAAAGGTCGTGCATTTTGTTTTACAAGACAAAGCACCCAGTGCTTTAGTGCTAACATGAAATAAAAGAACAATATAAAGGAAAAAATCAGATGTTAAGAGCAGTAGGAATGTCAAAGAATCTCAAAGCACACACTTCCCATTATCGAATGCCTTTACGTTCTCCATTATTCAGATATTTAATGGTGCTTTGCTGACAAATTAATTTAGCCATTTCATCCACATTATCCTTCAAAAACGCTATAGCAAAAATACAACAGTATCTGACTTATCCCTGTTGCTGGAAAAATCTTAAGCATTATCTTAAGTATTAAAGGTTGATCCTGATAAGATGGAAGAGAAAGGAAAATCCCATTTGCCAGTAACATTCACTAAATAGGGCATATTCTGGAAAATTAAAAGGGCAAAAAGTATAAAAAAAAAGTCTGCCACAAATAGTAGCAAGTATTAAGTGATGTTGTCCTCCTCCTCTCAAGTTCTGGAGAATTATTTCAACCCAGAACCACTGGGTATGATTGAAAAGGACAGGCAATGAAACCACAGCAGAACATCTGTTATTGGCAGCACAGCCAATGGTGAAATTCTGTGTAGGAAAAAATGCATTTATAGACCATGTTATGCTAATTTCTGCAGTCCGTGCTGGGAAAAAATACTAGCTTAAGACAGGCAAAGTCTGGGTAGAAAAGACAATCCTGGAGAAGAATATAAGACAAAATCTGTGTGAGAGGTCTCTGATCTCTCTGGACAGCAAAAAGTACCAGTTGAAAAAGCAGTGGGATAAGACTGAAGACCACAAGCTGCGGCCTAACTGTTCTTGCTCAAAGACCCTGGGGATTCCCAAACAGATCATGGATGTACCTCTTAGGACCAAGGCCAAATGTGATACACAGGGATAAATAGGATGATTGTTCAGTAGAAGGCAGAGTTAAGGGAGGGGAGTGATCATTCAGGGTTTCAAACAGTGGCACCAGAAAGTGCTGTACCTGCTGAAGGTTCAAGGGGGATAATGAGCTGAACATTGTGCCCGTGTCTGACAGCACAAGATGTTTGCCCACAGCTATTAAGTGAAATATGTAAGTGAGGGAGGGACATATTAACAAGGAACACAGTTCAACAGCTATCCTCCAAAAAAAGGTTTCCATGTGACCTTGTGAAATCAGTGTCAGCACAGAAGCTCCATGAAAGAAACACTTGTGCAATAAAATAAAATTAAATTCAGTACTTACGGGCAGGACTGATTAGACATTTGGAATCAACAAATGAAAAGACTTCTAGCAATGAAAAATGGTCTGAAGTTTTGAATGCTGGAATTCTCTTTGATACAGTTTTCCTTAGATGGCGTTCAGAGCTTTCAAGGAATACCTGTAAATTCTATTCTTTTAACTACAATGCACTATAATTTTATTTGTTACTGCTCAAAGTTATTGCACATTTCATTTTTTCCAATGATACTAGAGAATTTTTTCAAAATAGACAAGGAAATATTCAAGTGGTGGTTTAGCTTCGTATAATAATAATAATAGTAATAGTAATAATAATAATAAAGATTGTGTGTTCCTGGGGGAAACTTCAAAAACTAGCTTGAAATACATCAGGATTTTGTGTATGTTGGCATTTGCAGACACACACCCCCAACTGAGGATGTAGCAGAACAGACAACAATAATTGCAGTAATTGCAACTACAAATAATGTAAGAACACAACAATAGAAATAGGAGGTTGGGGAAAGGATAATACGGGTTAGATGATCTCCTGACAGTGACTAGTAGCAAATTCCTTGAGAAAAGATTGTATGAACAGAAAAAGCATACAGGAGTTATGAAGGTAGCGCAGAAGGAGGCAGCACAAGAAAAAAGACAGTAATATATGTGAAAAACATACATATGGGGGAAATGGTAAACAATTAATAGAAACTTCAGCATTACAGTGTTAATTGCTATTTCTCTGAGCTTCTCAAAAATGTACTGTAAAGTACAACCTCCATCAAACACCACGGCCACAAAACACAACTCAATGTTGACATCTCTATGCTTCTGTACTATTTAATCATAAAGGTCCCAGAAGAGCTTCCATGTCTAAGAGAAAATCATGGGCCTTCCTCTTCTTTTATAAGCTCTTTAAGTCTCTTTCAATAACTTCTCTCTTGATTTCTCTTCTTTCTCTGTCCATAGCCAGGAAATAATTGCATGAAGACAATTGCCTTGTCTTCCTGACATGCAGTGCTTGTCCTAGGAGTGCTGCCTTAAGGGATGAACTACAGCATTCTACAGGGGCAGTGCCCCTCTCTCTACACAGCCACATGAAACACAGAAAAGATTATTTTGTGCCATGTTTTCCATGGCAGAATACAGGAAAAATGGGTATGTCTGTCAATACTGGAAATAAAACACTTCAAAAGCTTCTGAGGAAATTTTAGCTCCTGCACTATGCATACTAATGGCAGCATTTAAAGGCAGTTCCCAGCCACACATGGGAGACAAATGATTCTCCAAGATCACTGAGTAGGTGGAGGAATACCACAAACAGCTGAGCCATAACCCATGCATCTCATACACTCATATTCTCTGGCACGGTAACACACTGATTTGCCAGACAGTCTGAGCTGGAATCATATTAACATTCACATGCAGATATTAGACAAAGACTACTATTTTGTGAATGCACCACAGGCCAAAGTTAGAGTACACAAAACCAATTTTTTAAAATTGCAGATAATTAATTTATCAAGAAAACCCCACAAACATGTTTAGTCAGACGAACAGACCTAACCCACAGTTAATATAATGGCTTTTTTAACATTAACAATAAAAGCATGTTGCCAAAATCTGTGTAATCTTGGATTTATTTGGAAAGATGAGGTCAGAACTGTAGCTTGGATAAGTTCGAATGGAAAGGTTCATCACATCTGTAGCCTATAATTGAACAGACAGTTCAACTCAGTTTGTTAGCTGAAAAAAATGTCAAAGGAAAATAATCTCAATATGATTTTCAGTCTTTAAAAGAAGATAGTTTTGCAGCACCATTAAACTGTCCACAAGAGCTTCAAAAGAATGGCACAAGTGGGCTATATGATAAATATAGCCAGTGACTTTCAGCATATAAACATATGTAGTTAGTCTAAATACCAATAGCATACTGATTTAAATGTGTTTCATGCTTAAAAAGAAATATTTGTATCTTCAAAACTAGAAGAAACAGCTTTATAAATCAATGTTTTCTAAAAGCCCCTGTAGACTCTCACATATGACTCATCACAGTTAGTTCAAAATAGCACTCAGTAGATGTAAATAGACCTGATGTTTGATTTTGAGCCTACAGAAAACATTCATTATCAACAAAAATGGAAAATGCAAAGTTTGTAGAGACAATAATTGAATTTAGTGTCTTTGATATGTACAATAGATGAAAATGGGTGGCAATCAACATACTGATACTCCAACTGATATAATCAACACTAGACATGAATCAGTTAACATGACAGAAAAGACTGTATACAAGATGTAATTCTATCACAACTGTTCTTTACTTAACACAGGAACCATAATGATTTTAGTTTTGTACCCAAATACATGAGGAAAAAAAATCACAGACAGATTTAACATTTATAAGTACAACACCCATAAAGGAGGTGATGTGGTGGCGTATGGTTTATTTTGGCTTGCTTCTTTATTAGTTCCCAAAATTCATTACAATACCGTATTAAATTCTGTCACTAAACAATTTGCATGCTGGCATCATTGAGAATGTTATTTTATCCTGTGATATAAAAGCCAAAACCATGACCAAAATACTTTTTATTCTTAGCCAGTTGTTCTTTTTCATCACCAGTCTAGAGACTAAATTGTTCTCACCCATAATTACACAGTCA
The DNA here is from genome assembly GCA_013397075.1 of Rhabdornis inornatus. Lineage (NCBI taxonomy): Eukaryota > Metazoa > Chordata > Aves > Passeriformes > Rhabdornithidae > Rhabdornis > Rhabdornis inornatus. Next base: position 25,480 of record VWZS01001016.1, on the reverse strand, counting down.
TTTTCTAAAACAAAAGAAATCACTCAAATTGCTATAGGCAGCATCAACAATTTCAATCATGTATTATCTGATTAGATAATACATGCATTATAGCCTCAAAACATAAAAAACCACTTTTTAAATTTGAAAATTAAAAAAATTTCCTTTTATTTTTATGCATTTGAATTCAATTAAAGTGTAGGCTAGAAAAGAGTCAATCAGTAACATTCTCTTTCTTCAGAAATACTGTGCCAGGAATCAAAAACTCTTTCTCTTTGGGATCTTGCCTAGCTGTAGCAGAGGAGTTTTTTTCTCATGAAAACACTTCCAAGATGTTTTCAGACTCTTTATGATAAAATAGATGAGCCACAGTTGGGATGCAGGTGATTCCTAATGAGTCAAGAACACTTCCACACTAGGACTAAACCTCTCACACAGATCATAAAGGCTTTCAGGTTTCCTGCCCAATTCACTGCTTAGTGGAGCATACAACCATATTGAGAAAAATATTAGTGACCTGGAACTATTGAAAATGCTGTCACAAAGTGAATTAACCTCCAAACCCTCAGTCACATGTACTTACATGCATAGAATCAGGAAGAACTAAGATGCTTTTTTTATATCTAGAAGGACTTTGATTTGGCAATAGAAGCTGATTATTTATAATATAATCACAACAGATTATTTGTGAACACCACATTAATATCTAGGACCATGGCTAGGTTTGGGGGGGTTTTTAGCTTGTTTGTTTTTGTTATTTTTTGGTTTGGGTTTTTTTTTTGTGAGAGAGCCTCTTGTTGGAGGCCAGTAACTAACAGTATAGCCCAGGGGTCAGTATTGGGGCAAGTCCTGTTTCATATCTTCATTAATGACCTGGACAATGAGTCCGAGTGTACTCTCAGCAAGCGTGCAGATTAACTGGGAGCAATGTCTGATAGACCAGAGGGTCATGCTGCCATCCAGAGGGACCTCAGTAGGCTGGAGAAAGGGGCTGACAGGAACCCCATGTAGTTCAAGAAGTGCAAAATCTGGCACCTGGGGAGAGACAGCTCAAGGCACCAGAACACATTGGGGGCAGCCCAGCTTGAAAATAGGCTGTCAGAAAAGGACCTGGAGGTCCTGCTAAACACCAGGTTGAACCTGAGCCTGTGGTGTGTCCTTGCCACAAAGAAGATGGGTGGTATCCTGGGCTGCATTAGGAGTGTTGCCAAGAGATCTAGAGAAGTGATTCTTCCCTTCAGCTCTAGTGAGGCCACACCTGGAGTACTGTGTCCAGTTCTGGGCTTCCCAGTACATGAGAGACATGGACACATTGAAGAGAGTCCAACAGTGGGCAAAAAGATGGCTAAGGAATTGGAGAATATTCCCTGTTAGTAAGGCTGAGACCTCTGACTGCTCATCTGGAGAAGGCTCAGGGGGCTCCTAGAAAGTTAGTATTTACTGATGCTTTAAAGTTAGGCCAGTAAAAAGAACAGCAACCTCAAGATTCAAACATAACACACATGGACATCACTTCTGCATAGTATTTTCTACATGTTTACATGCTAAAATGTCACATATCCATAACCATTTGCAGTACTGAATTACACCATCACCTGCTGAAATATCTGATATGCAACATTTAGAATCTTCAATTCTAAGTGTGAAGAAGAAATCAGAAAGAAATGCAGTTAATAACATCCCTCATCACTTCTCCTAAAGCAACTTTTATATAAGAAAAACCTTCTGCTTCTAATGTAATTACTTTTATAACTGCCCAATAATATACTAATGGCAAGAGTTTAAACTTGATATGGCAATTGCTGATAGCAAAAATACAAAAACACTTTCTAGTTTTATCCCATATCCTATCACTGAAGAGAATTTTTTCTTACACATTTCCAAAGAACTTTGAATTTAAGGTAGGTAAGTTAATAGTAAGATACCAGTGTGAAAACACAGCAAAGATGCCACTGTGGTTTATAGAAGGGTATTTCCACACTAGCTACACAACATTCCATAGACTATAATTTCATCAGCTAGAAATGGAAAAATACATAGGAAAATTACTGATAATGTGTCTTTTCCCACTAGCATTTAATTGCTTAGGTAATACATTCAGGTAATTTGCCTTCTCCTCAAAGTATGCTGCTGTTCAACAAGCTGTTCACTTCATGTAAACTTCTCCCAGGTTTTCTCACCTTATGTTCTTACCACAGAATTTTTGGAACTTGCTAAAGCCATGCTCATTTAAAGACATTTAGCTGGTTCAGACTGCATTTGGGGTTTACAAAGATTTTCTAAGGTATAGAAATGTGTAGGCCTTTTTCAGTAGCAAATTCTGCTTGTGCATCTCTTCAAAGACCTGCATCCATGATAAATATAGTTGGATCCATCATGGGCTTCTCTAACCAAAAATCTGTTTAATTTGGACATATGGATCATTTTCTTAACTTCAAAACTCCACCTAATTTAAAACTCAGTATCAAGACCACAGCAGCCACATTTAAAGCACAGCAATCATTTTCTATCAATAATTCAACATCAGGGTACTGTGGTACCAACTGACTGTTTTTAGGAAGTTGTAATTTACAAAGCAAATGGTTTCCAGCTGGCCCTGAGGGCAGATCTTGTCCAGCCATAAGTAAAAAACTCATAAAATTTTTTTGGCACAAGAGCAGAACAGAAATCTGCAATAAATGATAGTGTGCTAAAAATTATATTTACTAAATACCTTGTAATTTTGAAATGATCCATCACCAGACATCATCTACAGTGCCAGAGACAATAAAGGCCACTAATCATAAGTTCCAGAACTTTGAAAAGTCCAGGCATGCTTTATTTTCCACAATCTGTGAATGCTCGGGGCAAACACATATTTGGCCTGGAGGAGACAACACCCAATAACGATCTCCTGTTGAAGGAGACTGTATCTACACTCTAGATGCACCAAAAAGAGATCATGAGGATTCACAGAGGGAGAAGGAAAAAGAGAAAGAGCTCTGCCTTTCTGCAGCAAACGGTCAGGCACTCAGCTACAGCAAACCTCTGCTCTGTCTTCTAAACAGAAGAGCTGTATTTCCCATACTGAATAAAACAGTGACAGCTCAAGAAAAAGAAACCAGGTGACAACCACACAGATTTCCAATTCACTCTGAATCAAGGGAGCTGCAATCTTTTAAATACAAAATGGAAGCATTTCAGTAGGCTTCCTGCTTTTCTGTGATAATTTTTGTTCCCTCTACACTTTACACATAAATAAAGGCATTATTTTGTAGTTTGTCCCAAAGCTCCACAGCCCTAGCTCCCAGCACACATCCCAGGGCATGCTGAATTATACCAGAAATGTGTCTTTAAGTGACTTAGTTGACCCAAAATGCCTACAAAAGTGTACACAATATAAATATACACAATAAAAAAATGACTCAGTTATATGCATTCTAACCTAATTATTGAAGTCAAACCAATCAGTGCAACTGCTATTAAGAATGGACAGATTTTGAGACTATTATTCTCTGAGAATGCCATGATACGTTCCAGAAACAGGACATCTTTAGCCAGCCCAATATAGTCAGACTAAAATTTGAAGTATTTTAAGATACCAGTTTGTCTTCCGACTTTCTTAGTTTGGTTTTCACTCCATCTTCACCTCTCAGCATGCATTTCATCTAATCAAAGCTAAGACTCCAAGTCTGTGATCCCTCCTGTTTTAACCCTATCACTGCACTCTTCACCTCCCAGAAAAGCATCCCAACTCTATCCACCCCATAGTTCCGACATACACTCCACTCCCCTAACACCTCCCAACCAGCATCACTGCTCAGTCTTGAGAGAAGAGTATCAGCACCATCTGTCCTAGCAAAGAGCACAGGGACCTACCTCTCCAGGCACTCATGACATCAAGTTGTCACAGCCCAACCAGTGGATGGCATCCTGCAAAAAGACAGCTAGATAAAGTGTTGGACCAAGAAAATTTAATTCATACAGCATAATTTTCAATTATATATTATGTATTTTTTGTCTTATGCAGACCAGCTACCCACACTTACATGTCTTTTTTTCCTTGTCAGTCTGCACCCACATGTTCCACTTCTGTATAACAATTTTTAATATTTGGACATTATAATGGACTTATCCTAGAGCCATCTTCCACTGGCTTTTTTCTCATTCCTTTTCAGCAAATGATATTTTATCCATCCTCTGAAATGTAAAACAAAATGAGTAATTTAATACAGTTTCTGACCTGAAGTAAAATCCACAAAACTCTGCAATTTGCTGTAAAATTCAAAGCAGTCAAGCTCAACAATATAAACTTCTGAATAGAACTGATGTTTATTATTTATAATTTAAATAAAATACACACTGATGATATTTTTCAGTAGCAATTCATCCACTCAATTAAATTTCTACTTGTTTTTAATTTTCTGAAGTATCGAGCAATGAAAATTTGCTTGCTTCCACCACCATAAAGTCCTGCTACTGTCATCTGTACTCCACTAAAGTACAGATCTGTATTTACGGGAGGACATTTGAGTGTTTATAGAAAATAATTCAAACGTGCTAGATACATGCATTTACTTAAGTGCTATTCATGTTTCCTTGGCAATACAAAAAAGCCCAATATAACAGAATGCAAATTCAATTTATATCTTACCAATTTTAACCTTTGGTAGAAGTCCCATTTTCCTTCCAGGCTAAGCAATAAGAAATAATTAGATTCAGAAAAAAAATGTATTTCAAATGAGTCATATATCGCTGATATATTAAAATACACTATTTCTCTGTATCAGACTTGATGAATGAATTTCCATGGCTACATTCATTTGCCAAAATCTCCCTCATTTCATAATAATAATAAAAAAAAATCACATACTTGGGAGAAATTATAAATGTAACATGTTCTGTCTGTTCCAGTCCAATGTCTGTGATAGTTAACAAAAGTCTTAGCTGAGACAATCTTAGAAAAGCTACACTGAAAGAAAAATGAATATTTTTCCATGTCCCTATTGTGTAGGGTAATAAGATTTTAGAAAAGAAGGTGGTGGGTTTGGGCTTTTTTTTTTTTTTTTCTTTTTTTCAAGAAGGGCTACTGTATTAGGAAAATATTTGTGGTAGAAAGGATTATGAAGTACTGGAATATACTGCCTGCTGAGATTGGTGTGCCTCCAACACCTCTGATATTTAAAATGACTAAAAACACCCTGGACACATCTGCACCAAGACTAACCACAGCACAGCTTGAAAACATTCACCTACCTGCCAATTCTGTCATTCTGTAGTTCTTAGTAAGGATTTACACCAGTGTTCCTAGCACAGTTGTACCTCCTATATAATAAGCACTGTATGCTTTTCAAAACAAAATAGGCCACCTTAGGTAATTCTAAATGGAAGATCATCAAATTTTATATACATAACAAAGAAATCAGTGGATGTGTTTATTTATTGAGATTATCATATTTTAAAACTTATCTAGGTGTTATCCCCATTTTTCACAGGAAAACTTGGATTACGTAAAGTATGATCTTCCTAATCCCAAACACAGAAAACCAAAGAAAGAGCATAAGAAAACACAGATTGTTTACTTTCAAACCTAAATGGAAATTGCCCTTTTATTTCTGGGTATACCAACACATTTCTCCACAAATAGAGCTGATTAAAGTACAGAAATGTCAGGTTTGGAACAGGAGTAAAGTCAGAACTGACAAGTTTTATCATAGAATAACATTAGAGAAAAATAATACCAAATCTAAGTTTGTAATCTCTCTTTATGTTGTTGTGTTAAAATGAAAACTTGTTCCTCACACAAAGGAACAACATAAATACTGCTTTGGTAAGAGATTTTTCCTATGATGTTCCTGAAGTATGGGTAAAATGCATATAATTACCCAAAATAAAGCTTCATTAAGTTTCTGCTGTAAAAGTCACATTCTTTTGCACACAATTCTTTAGTCATCTAAAAAATAATTTATGACAGTACACAAAAGTAGTGCTGTTTTAGAAATGTTTTGAGTCACACGAAAAAATTATATCTTGTCTTTTCCATGTTGATTGTTGCAAATTAAAGGATCTAATTTGAAGTGATGAAAATTCAAGTATAATTTTCTGTGTATAGTTAGAAGTACTTCACTACCAAATAACACTACTTTTTTTACAGAGAAGAAAAAGTTAAAATAGCATAAAAAACAGAACTATTTCGTGTGCTTGAAGAAAAGCTCAATAACTGAAATTCAGGCTTTCATCCCTCATATCCGCTTTTTTATTGATAAGCTGTATTCAGATATCTAACATACTAAATATTTTAGTTATTCTTTGCAAAAATTGTTTCATGACCCATTGTTATGTCAGCCATTTACCACATGATTCTAACTGGTATTTTAATAAACCTGTCTGAATTTCTACAAAACCAAAACTGGTCAAGACTACAGGCGAAAAATATTACTGTAAAACAAAATATGATCCTTTGAAAGTACAAAAGCAATGGGCCTCAGAAAATACTTGGGTTTATCTCATGTATTGCCCTTACTCCTATGAATATCTATGAGAGGATTTGACTGCAACAAGTTTGTATCTGTATATATGTACTGTATAAATCAAGCATTCCACTTTTGGACTGATCTGAATACTAATTGAATAGTTAGCAAAAGAGGAAACAGCTGAAATGAAATTGCTGTAAACTCAAGACAGATGTACTAACAGAAGACAAAATTGAGTACAGTTATACAGAGATAATCAAGAGAATAATCCCGTCACACCATACGCCAATTTACTGACTGAATTGTTGAGTGAGTGGACCCAAAGATTAAGGATTTATTATTCACATCCCATTGAAAACTTCAACCAGAAAATTGCAGAGAATATTAAAGCCAGAAATATCACATTATTTTCTAAGATTCCAGTATAAACAAAATTAAATCCTTATTTTTTTTATCTCATGCTGTGCTGTCTTCATTTAAAAAGGTGAAAGAACACACAGAGAACTGAAAAAATGTGAAATACTTCACTTAATGATACAGTGCTTGAAGGCCACATCCCTGGTTCATATAGGTAAATGTACTGTGGACAGCAATGAAGTTAAAACACTTAACATCACCTCAGTTTTGATTACCACAAAAGCAAAGGTTTCATATATCAACTAAACAAAGAGGAGCATTAAGTGGAGGCTATATTCATTAAATATTCTGTAGACAAAAAGCCCACAAACAAAAACCCCAACACCCCAAACCCATAGATATAAAAATAAAATATATTCTATGTTTTTAGAGATATTGTCTTACTGTTTTTGCAATATCATATGCCATCAATATTTTCAAAAAGAAATATTATCATTTAAATTGCAGACTATATAGTAGATGCTGTACCATCAGCACATTTTAAAATCCAAGTGCAATACTATGAACTACATAGCACACATACACAGACAATAATTCAGTATGTATCATATGGAAGTATCTAATCCCTTTGCCACTATTTCTCTGAGCTTTTCTTCTAAAAATGTAGGTGAGTCTTCTGAATGAGCAATAAATGCACGACAAAACAGCACCTGCAAAAAGAAACTGCAAATTAATTCCTTGTATTTACAGCAAAGTAGCATCTAGTTATGAAGATGTTAAAATAAACAACAGTTTACAGAATCTTTTAAAGTACGGCAAAATAGAGGCATTTCTTTTTATCAGTTCCCTTTCCTTCAATTTTTAAAGGTAATATTGCATGTATCAGCATAATTCCATTGCAAGACTTCTAAGTACTGAGTTTAGGATAGTAAAATAAGTGACATTTCTTTAGCAATTCCTACTAAGAATTTAATTGCTTTTAATTTGCATTAAAGAAAGAATATATATAACATTGGATAATTTTATTTACTTAGTAAGAAACGGAATCTAAAACAAGTTTAATACTGTGAGGTAAAGAGTATGTTGAATGGGAAGCTGGGCAAAAATTGATCCTGCAACCAATAATGAAAACAAAATGCACCTACAAAATATTTGCTTTTCAGGATTGTTTTATACAATTTTACATTATCTTTTAGTAACAACGCACAGTAACCAATGAACCATTTTTTCTCATTTGTCCTTTAGCTATCTTCAGCTAAAGGACACAGATCATTTACTTTTGGACTTCGAGCTCACATACAGCAAGAACATTCAAAGTATATTAAAGTATACAGGCAAATTGCAGTTATTTAAGTGAATATTTATTGGAAATGATAAACAAAAAGTTATTGTGCCTGGTAAAAATGTCAAAACATGGCATGCAATACTACCTTCCTTTCAAGACATGGCCTCTTGCTGTTAATAAATTAAGGTGGAGCTTGTGCTTGAATCCTTTTCAGGAAGCATGGTGGGAGGACAAAGAAAAAGAGGAAGGCTCTAAATCAAACCTATGCTCTGGACAAAAGCCATGCATGGCACAAAGGCAAAAAAGTCACCAAAAAAGGCCAAGCTGCCCCTCGCCCTGCAGAGGCAGAGAGCAAGGCAGGCAGGTAGAGGGAACAGCTCGACAGGCCTTCCATGCTCTAATCAGTACACTGTGTAGAAACAGCATCAGACATTAATGTAAATTGGAAGGGATCCCTGAAGGTAGTTGAACAGAAGTTTTTGGGATGCCTCATTATTGGAAGTGTTCAAAGTCAGGCTGGACAGTATTTTGAGCAAGCAAATCAAGTGAAAGAAAGGTGACCCTGCTCATGGCAGAGTGGTTGCACTAAATGTTCTTTGAAGGTTCCTTCCAACCCAAACTGTTCTGTATTTCCATGAATCTAAGTCAAGCCAAATATGAAAAGGTGAAGACAAATTAAAGGCCATTGCCTTCAGTTTAGATACCTGAATATTTACAACACTAATCAGCACAACAATTCCAACCTTAGCATCTTTTCAATCCTCTTAACAGAAATGTAATTTGCAAGGTGTATCTGACCGTTGACTATGTTAAAAATATAAAAATGCATCACTTATCATTGTAATTCATGCCGTGCAATATTTTAAATAATAAACAGCTAAACGGTTTTTATCACAAATTTTCCTATGGGAAGATTCCCAAAGCCATTCCCAACATTGGTAAGCTACTCCCTCTGCTGGATAAACCAGTATGTGACTGCCATATTTTATTTCAAGTACTGTTTGCCTTTTCATCCCCCTTTTTCAAAGAAACAGACAACTCCTTCTCCTTTGGTGTTCTGAAAATTCTCCTACACAAGAAATCCAATCTAACCAATGATATACATGAATGCAGTGCCTTTGTTTAACATTTGAGAATATTAATTAAAAAAGGAAGGAGTTGTAACACCTCATCTTGCAATCCTTATTCAAGTACTCTTCAGTAATGCTTTGGAAACAATTGTGTCAATTATGTCAAGCAATTAGGTCTGTAAAAGTCTGGCTGTTTCTCTTACAGTTCTACAAGTCTCTCAGCAATCTGAAAGAGTCTATCACCAATGTTTTCACACATTCTTCTTAATACCACTTTAGCCATTTACCTTCATGGCAAAATTAATTTGGGTCCCAGGGCAGAAAAATCTTAGGCCAGCTCTTCATCCATATTTAATTCTAACATTGTAAGAATACAGCTACTGACTACAGTGAAGTTGTCACACACAAGAGTGTTTGCAGGATTACAGTTTGCCTGACTTTTAATGAATACTGTTTAAAAGTAAATCTGGACGAGAACAGACAGAAATCAGACAGGAAGGAAATTCTCAGATGCAGCAGAGAATCCTAAATTATCTGGACAAGATTTGGACTTCAGCTTGTTTGGACCATCTCCAAACCACAACCTCATCATAAAAAGACTTAGACAAATGGCCATTTTAGAACTCTACATCCTTAACTTCGAGACTATGTGTATAAATGTTCAAAGGTCTCATCTTAGCTTTGATGTTCCTTAATAAAAGGAACAGTATAATCTAATTTATCTTCACACCAAGCATACCGTAACTTCATAAAGAAATTAAAATATAATCAAATTAAATAAGAAATATGGCTAGATATCAGCAAGCAACAACCTCTAAGAAACAAGAAAAACAAGGACAAAAATATCTTACACAGGGTAATTTTTAACTGGTTCTTTTAAAAAGAGTCTTCCTTTAATCTTATCTTTAATTCTTTTATTTTTAGTTCATTAACTTAATATCACTGCTGCTATAATGCTGTTACAGCTATAACGCTATAACTTTTGCTTGGAAATGTAGATATGGGCTGTTTTTTAAGTGCTGAATCAAGAAATACACCTCATGCTGATACATCTTGTATTTTGTTTTCCTGTGCTTAGGAAGCAAAGAATGATCTAGAGACAGGCTCCCAGGAGAAGTACTGAGTCTACATGGCAGCACTGCTCTGTAATTATTGCAATTGGCTCAAGATTTCCCTATTAGTATTTCTATGGAAATCCTGGCTGTAATAGCTGATTGCAAATGCGGTCTATTTTGGCAGCTTGAATATATCAGGATATCTCTTAAACTTGCATTTGTGCATTGTGCCTTTTTTTGTTTAAAGGAAACTGAAAAACAGTGCTGCAGATTTGTTTACAAGCAGAGGTGAACGTGACAAACAGGGAGGAAAATACAGAAACACAGAGAATCACCTTACAAATTCTAAGGGCGAACCTACCAACCCTGTTTTCCCCACAGTCCTTCGTGCTGTGCCAGCTTTACTCTGACATTTTGTGGAAGTCTATTTACTCCTGTGCCAACAAGAATACCTAATCCACCAGTACCTGAAGCATGATCCAGTGTCATTGAAGCACGGAAAAACTTTCTGTAGCTCACAAAATAAGTTATAAGAGTAGGTATGTATTTATTCAGCGCTGAGGTGCATGGGGGATAGCTCCTCCAAAAACATGGACATCTTTGGCGACCTGCGCCTCTCCTTTTATTCTCTACAAACTAGGACTACACAATTCGCTAAATACATATTCATTGCCTATTCTCTCTTCATATTGAAATCAGTTTCACGCCTCTTTTGCGACTGCGCATTGTTCCTTTTAGGTTGCTCTGGTGGTCGTCTGGGGGTCTTTGGGATGAAGTAAATAGTCTTCCTCTCAGTTTGAACTTTCCACTTTGCTTCCTTGCACATGCTTTCTTTTTAGTTTTTAGGTTATTTTCCGGACTTTGATATCAGTTTTCCTGGTCTCAGGGGTCTGAGGACCCCCTTATCCTGTGGTGTTTTTGTCTTTGCATCTTGTTTGCGCATTCTAGCCTTTGACCCCACCTTGTAGCCTGCTCTCCTCGTGTTCATGTAAGCACCGTGATTTATAGCAAACAATACAGTTTTGTTAATCCCCCTTTTAGTCAAAGCATTTCTCGATGCTTGATTTTTAATTCTCAATTTCTCTATTTCATCATCTTTACGACTGACAGGCCATTAGGAAACATGGATTGCACCCACTGCACTCATGAGGAAGGAATTACCCGGCTGGAATCTCGATGCTCTTCTGTAATTAACACTGACCAAGTTAAACGTATCAAGAGAAGTGCCAGCGCAGTTCACCGGGTTTGTCTTCATTTCAATCCTCATTTTAACATAGTTTATAAAGCAGAATTGCTTTGTTCCATCTTGTTTCTGTTCTTCAAGTTTTCATAAATCGTTTGAAGCACGCTAGTGACAAAAGCAGCAGAACAAAATCATGCCCCAGGCGAGCAGAGAGCAGCGGGAGGGGTATGAGATGCCTCGGCCAGCGCTGAGGGGGCAACGAGGCGGGGCCAGGGCTGTGCTGAGGGGGACCCTTCGTGGGGGAGGGTGGCGGATGGCTCCCTGCCACAGGTGTTACCGGGGGAGTTTGTGGTCCCACCGGCTCCAGTNTGGCGGCGGGCGGGCGGCGGGGGCGGCGAGCAGCGGCCGCGCGGGGCCCGCCGGCAGGTGAGGGGCAGAGCAGGGCAGGGCGGGCCTCGCCTCTCTCCGGTGTGCGGTGGGGCCGGGGGAGGCTCCGCGGGGCCCNCTCTACAAACTAGGACTACACAATTCGCTAAATACATATTCATTGCCTATTCTCTCTTCATATTGAAATCAGTTTCACGCCTCTTTTGCGACTGCGCATTGTTCCTTTTAGGTTGCTCTGGTGGTCGTCTGGGGGTCTTTGGGATGAAGTAAATAGTCTTCCTCTCAGTTTGAACTTTCCACTTTGCTTCCTTGCACATGCTTTCTTTTTAGTTTTTAGGTTATTTTCCGGACTTTGATATCAGTTTTCCTGGTCTCAGGGGTCTGAGGACCCCCTTATCCTGTGGTGTTTTTGTCTTTGCATCTTGTTTGCGCATTCTAGCCTTTGACCCCACCTTGTAGCCTGCTCTCCTCGTGTTCTTGTAAGCACCGTGATTTATAGCAAACAATACAGTTTTGTTAATCCCCCTTTTAGTCAAAGCATTTCTCGATGCTTGATTTTTAATTCTCAATTTCTCTATTTCATCATCTTTACGACTGACAGGCCATTAGGAAACATGGATTGCACCCACTGCACTCATGAGGAAGGAATTACCCGGCTGGAATCTCGATGCTCTTCTGTAATTAACACTGACCAAGTTAAACGTATCAAGAGAAGTGCCAGCGCAGTTCACCGGGTTTGTCTTCATTTCAATCCTCATTTTAACATAGTTTATAAAGCAGAATTGCTTTGTTCCATCTTGTTTCTGTTCTTCAAGTTTTCATAAATCGTTTGAAGCACGCTAGTGACAAAAGCAGCAGAACAAAATCATGCCCCAGGCGAGCAGAGAGCAGCGGGAGGGGTATGAGATGCCTCGGCCAGCGCTGAGGGGGCAACGAGGCGGGGCCAGGGCTGTGCTGAGGGGGACCCTTCGTGGGGGAGGGTGGCGGATGGCTCCCTGCCACAGGTGTTACCGGGGGAGTTTGTGGTCCCACCGGCTCCAGTGGCACCAGGCTGCCTGGGCACCCAGCGGATGGCGGAGGGCCAGGGCCGGCGGAGACGGCGGTGCCCCACTTTGGCCTTGATGTGCCCCCGCCAGGGGCTGCCATGGCGTAGGATCACCCTTCCCGCCAGGGGCCGCCTCCCCGAGCTGGAAGCCTGCTTGGGAACGCGCTGCGGGACCAGGCCGGCCCGGCAGCGCGGGTGATTCTTTC